>JAHLJT010009355.1:34774293-35112703 GCA_031308135.1 Acheta domesticus
ATTTTTAAACTATGATCTACTCAGTTTCCAGTGTTGAAGCTAGATATTTTTTAATTCAATTTCGCCATAATAGACCTTTAAATCGTTTTAAGTATATTTTCTTCAAAATCTTTGTAGTTTTCGCATAATGTTGAATTACACGATAACAGTATTTCAGTATTTTCCCAACATATGCATTAATATTCAAGTTAGATATTTATATTCTAGTGCAATCTTTTCTTTAATATTAAATAATTAAATAATTTTATGAACACCATTTTCAAAATATTAGTCGTTTTCACATACTTTTCAGTAATATTGAGTATTTTCAAGAGGTAATTGAAAGTTAGGGGTACAGAATGTGAAAAAAATATTATATAATCTTTACTAGTGTGAGAAAGTATGTGCTGTTGTAGCACCAATACTTTTATTTTTGCGGGGACGGTTCGCAAAAGTAGGTGTGTCCGATCTATACGTATGGAAGCTCATCTGGCATCTGCCACCTCCGCGTCCCGTCGGTTCGATCAAAATGGAACAGTGTGGTCGATAATTTCAGAATGGATCTCGCGAGGACGACACCATTTAACAGTACGTCTTGTCCAATCCGTTTGGGATGGCATTTGATGAGCAACGACTTCCTTTGGAGACTTCGGAGGGATCTTGTCATTCCTAACGCGTGTGAACCACATGTGAACTCTCTCTCCCAGCGCCCTTGTGTGCTCCTGCGTGGGAGTTGAGGGGAGAACGCTGCTGCTTATCGTCCCTTAGGGCAGCGGCCCTCGAGAACAGCTCCCAAGGGCCTAGGGCGGCTTGACCTCCACCCGCGCACGCTCGTTGGTCCGTCAGGCCGAAGTACGGAGCGCTCTCCTCCGGATCAGCTCCGTTCGAATGAAAAGCAGTGAGTCTGGTGTTGATTGATTAATTGATTCATTCGTTCATTGATGTTTTCTGGTACGTCAGCTGCTATGGTCTTCTGATTAGTGCAGTAAATGTTTTACCTCGGGAGGTGGCGGTATTCTCCTCCCGCTGGGTGGTGAGATTCAGATCTAAACATCGACTTATGGGGGATTTCTCCTCTAGATATCTCCTCAAGCGGGACCCCATTCCAGTTGAGCAAGTTCTAATGTAGTGCATCCTTATATACAGGTGGTCGTAAATCAATACCTATTTGTAACAATGAAGAGTTAAAAAAGTGAACAACAAAGCAAAGTTTTATTGCCATTGAATACGTTTTAAAGGTGTACCATTTGGCTAATACGTTACATTTAACGGTAGCAAAAATGCTATCACGGCGAAAAATAATAGTCTGGTATGGAATGATTACCAGATTAATCGGTCCATACATGCTGCACGAAACCATGAATGGTGAACGATACGTTGAACATACGTACGGCGTGTGATGCAAGAATGAGAAAATAGACGGAAATTGCTGTTCATGCAACATGGAGCATGGCTTGATGACAATTTCCCGGACAGATGTATTGACCGCCGGGGACCGACAGAATGGCCTGCACGCAGCCCTGATCTAACCTCTTGCGACTTTTTCCTTTGGGGATGGGCTAAGGAATAGTTCTACAAGTTAAAACCAAGGGATCTTAACAGTCTTCAACACAATATCCGCGATGTGTTTGCGAATGTCCCAGTTTGGATGCTACGAAGAGACGTGGAGTCTATTTCTGAAATATTCAGGCGTTGTGTGGAAAATGCGGGTGAATTCGTCGAAATGTAACGTAATAACCAAATGTTACCCTCAAACAATATATTCAATTGTAATGAAACTTCGCTTTGTTGTTTACTTTTTGAACTATTCATTATTACAAATAGGTATTGACTTTAAAAGCACCCTTAGCGCACCCAACCACCAAATGAGCTTCAAATTGCGCACTTTCAGATATAATAACAACATTTATTTGGCTACAATTGGCTGATTTCCAGTTGGTAACAAGTCTATAGCTTTACAATACATCTACATTTTCGAAATTTAAATAAAAAACAATTTACAATATAACACAATACAAGAAATTACAACGACTTCTACGTCAACTGACGGAACAATACAATAGATTTCTCTAGAGACATGTGGATTTTTTTAAAGTTAGCTCTTTAAACATCCGAATTAGTTCCCCACACACTCTCTCACTTCACTTCACTTCACTACACTACACTTTCACCATATCTTTCTTCGGTTATTCCATACAACAAATTGATGTAGCTTTCCTCTGCAAGGCACTACACTGCACTACACTTAATCTATAACACACCCCACTATCTACATTGAAATTCACTTGAATTACGGATTAATGAAATTGTGGCTCAGCTGTGCTATGCGGTTGAATACGTCCTCTACATGTACTTATTCAGTCTTCTTCTAAAAACACCAACAGAGCCAGGAAAAGGCTCTACGACTGCTGCAGGGATTTCATTCCAATATTTAATCGTACGATTTACGTATGAATATTTCCCTAACATATGAATATTTCCCTAATAATATGTTCAAACGACATTTTAAAAAAACTGCTCCATATGTTTCTATGAAAATGTACGTACAGGACTAACTTTACCCTCCTAAAATCTTGTAGTCATCTTTCAAATCTACTGTTAGGCATCCGAAAAATTGAGAAAACATAAAAAATGTAATTTAGGCGCTAAGAAATGGCAGCACTGCCTAAAGAGATACGGAAACTAACTTGTACGAGAAAGTCTATGCCGGTCTGTCGCACCACTAGTTTGTTTTGAAAGGCCAAGGCCCTTTCATTGATGTTCGTGGAGGTGCTCCAAGTAACAAAGCGTGTAGCAGGAGAGCGAGGGGCTGACGCTTGGCTAACGGGCTGGTGGTCGATGGGGAAGACCCTCGAGGGCTCGTTGTCAATGGGCGCACTGTCTGTTTGGTTGCAGGTCCCAGGCAGGGCGTTCTAACATGCCTACACGCTTCGGCCACTCTAAGATAGTGTTGTCAAGGTCGATGCCACGAGCGGGAGACCGTGGCAGGAATGCCACGACGAAATCACCCCTTCACGCAGTTCGTCACCCCGCCACCAGAGACAACGCCATCTCTATTGTAAAACGTTACTATTGTTTACTTTCTCAACGTCAGTTACATAGAGTAGCACGTGGCTTGCTACGGAGCCACGACGCGTGCCACTACCACCAGTAGAAGACCTTGACACCACTGCTGTAAGATGAAGTATGATCTCCATAACGATATTTCGGTGACAAGGTCGTTACTCTGAGGTCTCTTACTCTTACTACTGACTTGTAGTTTTTCATCATTTTGCTGATCTATGCCTGGCAAATGGCGGGAGAACAATCGGGAACTTAGTGCTCGTTCTGACTAGGACGGTGACTAGGACGGTGCTGGGAGAGTTATCAGTAGGGTGAAAACGCCTCAAACCTACATATAGATTCGCACCGGAACTGTCGTTCCAGTGGGGTCGGATCACAGTCTCCTCCCGATATAAACATGCACTGCACTAGCGGACTAACGTCCCGGGCAGGCGCACGGAAACACTAAAAGACACAGGCACACACACAATAGAAAGTTGTCAGACCCAAAGATTTAACACATTTTCTCCACGAATTTGGACGCGCTGAATCGAATCTGAAGCCAGAATTGAACCACTACCCTTCAATTTTTAAATAAAAAAGAGAAAAAAACCACCGTGAAATTTACAAGTTACAATTTCACAGTGGTTTTTCGCCATTAAAAAACATGGATGGTGGTAGCGCAATTCTGGCTTCAGATTCGGATTTACTACATCGACGTTCGTAGAGATTCATGTATTGAGTATTTGGCTCCGACTTTTGTGAGTGTGTGTGTTTGCCTGGATAATCAATGAATCGAGGTAGACACTACTGGAAGTCCTGTGCACGGCGCTGCATCCTGCCCGCAAGCCCCGTTCGCTTCGCGTGCGTGGGCGGGGCTGGTGCGGGGCTCGGAGGGCCGAGTGGGCGGGCGTGGCCGGCGCTTTAATTGGAAAGCCGTGTTCTGGCGACAGCTGCCGGCGAGGGCGGCGCACACGCCGCAACACCCGCCGCCCCCCACTTCCGTTCTCCCTCGCTCCCCCCTCCACGCTTATACCGTCGCATCGCACGCCCCGCCGTCCCTCCGCTGTGTTGACTGCCTCATAACAGTTTTTTGAACCCCAGGAGCAAGAGCGGTATGAGAGACCTGAAGATGAAATGGTACCGCATACCGGGTTCAAGAGCTATTTATTCCTGAGAAGTCGGTTTGCTCATCGACTATTGCTCTAGTTTGATTGACTATATTCCTATTATAATGTCAAAACTAATGGAGTGCTGTAATTGCAGAACATTTCAGATTTTTGTGTGAAAATTTTCGAGAAATGATTAATATTTTTCTCAGTTTTTGTGACAGGTAAAGATAAAAATGCTGATTTCCATAAACGTGTTGATTCTCAAATTCTGTCAAGTTATTGTAACGCGTTATTTCTTTAGAATTATTTAAATCCACTGAAAAACATACGGAGTCACTAAGGAGCATTGCAATTACAACCTACTCGTGAATAAGAGAGTAATAACTAATAATTATGTTCTTCAAAAAAATGTAGCATTTACCAATCTAAAATATATAATATTCCTTTACACATGACATATTTAGATTTTCGAATAATTTCATTATTTCTAAATTTGCCGATACATTTTTTGCTTTACATCAAAAATACTGGAATGTATCCATGTAATGATCGGGTGAAATATCTTCTCGAGCACAAGTACTTTTTTTGATCGTAGAACGTCTTCTGTTCTCGGGAGAGGAGAGACCGCAGCCCTGACCGAACACAAAACCTGACCGAATATTTCAAGCTAGGTATTTTAGTATATTAGTATAATAAATTAGTGCACAAATTCTTCCAATTCATAAAACATGAATGTTGAAATTTGGAATCCACCGTCACAACTTTTCGGAATCATTGTTCTGTAGTATCATCCCTTACCTGCCATAAATGCTTTCTGTAAGAAGAACTAATATGAATTAGTTACCATTAAGAATATTAAAAGTTATTTCTTCCTTACTTTTCCATTATGTTATAGTAATTAATGAAATAATTGAATAAAGATGAGTATAATTGCACGAGTGGTATTTTCAAGAAAACAAGCGACGACAGAAGCGAGTATTCTTATTTACCAGGAGTGCAATTATACCTTTTTCTCACGTATTACGGTCAATATTTCTTTGTTTCTATTTAAGAATAATTTTAACTTTGAGAAATTCAACCACATCTTTACCATTCGAGACATAATTGGATAACGTCCTATTGCTTTTGAAAAATACCTGTTTTATTGGGCCTTGCGTTGTGTACTTCCGATCACCATAGTGACTTAGAGGATAAATAAATGATTGCAAATAGAAGATTTTGAACCGGAATACTCCGGACGAAATATTAGAAGCTGACGAAGCCAAGAAAGCATTACTTTCCCCGATATTTAAAGACAGGTATGAGAGAGAATACATCATGTATAAATGTTGGATAGTAAGAACAATAGTCACTTCAGACTCCGAATTTATCCTGGCATACATTTTAGAACGGGTAGATACAACTGACATTTCTATTTTTTTACATTTGTAACATGTTAAGACCAAATATTTTACATGTAAAATATTTAATTTATTCGTTTTAATATTTTATGTTGCTCCTTTAGCTAGTGTCAAATCAACGTATACCAATTTTGTTTTATTCATTCTTTGTTCATAAGTCGATGTAGGTTCACGTTCACGTTCCTTGGCCTACTAGAAATTCCTTGGACACCAGGAGGCCAAGTCTTAGATGCCCCACAAACCCGAGATCAGTACGTGTCTGGGTTATAGTGGCATGATTAAAAGATTTTGAACATTTTTGTGAATTGTGTTTGGTAGTTGTGCAGTTTTAAACGTTATATTAATTGCACTCCTGCAATTAATATAGCGATAATCAAATCAATTTCATCAAATAAATTAGTATTATTAATTCACTAAACGAATTTTTTTGCACAATAAGTTACAGGTTAAAAACGAAGAATTCTTGTTAATTGCTTCAAATAATAAGTATTAGAAAGAGAATTACTAAAATAGTTTTTGTTTGTAATAAGCTTGATAAATTTTTTCTTTTGCAGGTGAGTCAATGATGCTATATCAGTCTTTCCGTGGATTACATCCTGTCATTGGATTTTAATATTCATGGTGAGTTGTTTTATATTCAAAATGGTAAATATGAGATTTAATGTAAAAATATCTTTTGAAAAGATGAATTTATTGAGATGCAGCATTCACCAAAGTAAATTGATCCAATATGCTGATAACAAGATGCATTTTGATAATCTGGAATACATTTTATGTCTTATATTCCTGGAACTGCATAATTATAAAATGAATTCGCCAAGTTCTATTTAAGAAACAAAGTTGATATTAATATCGTGAAAATAAATTCTTTGGTTGTTTAAGGCACAATTTTCATGAGCATCTTTTCTCTAGAAAAAAGCATTTTAATGATATCGACACTTCAAACCACGTTTAAGTGGAACATTTTAGATGAATAAAAACATTAGTGGGAGTATCGTTGTATGAATGACAATTATATCTACTTCTGCAAAATATCAACTTGTATTTATATTGACAGAATATTCCAGTCATAAAACGACTAAATTTAATAAAATTAACAAATGCATCATCAAACGTCAAGTGCATCATCAAATATTTTATCTAGTATCTATCTTTGGTATTATATATCTTTGGCTATTCACAATATTTTGAAAACAGTCAAATATTTACCGTCACCAGCGTCGACATTTTCTATGCCAAGTGTTAATTCCGTTGTCCTTGTAACTATCTCCCTGCTTTGTTCTTCATCTACCGCTTGGAATATTACCTGGTATCCCTATAGTATTTGAGTAACAGCGAGTGTGCATGTGTGCGGATCTGTCATTCACGGTTATACCACTTACCGTGCACCAATCAAAATATATGAGGTGCCATTCGACGCGTCTGAGTCTCCTGTTGGGGAACTGATAATTTGTTTGTGGATCCGGCCAGAAGATTCTACTAATATCCATAAACGTGTTTTGTCTCTGCAGTCTTAGTGGATAAATCGGTAATTAAACCATCGCAACCTAAATAGATCTATGTAGGTGACGTTCATTAAACCCCTGTACCCAGAAGCAATTTTCGCTCCACGACGCCATCCCGTTCTTTCACGAGTGAATGACAACATTGATTGTTGCCATTTCTAAGTTAAAATTGAATCGCGCAGCAGATTTCATTTCATTTTCATCCGTATTACCGTATTTTTTAAATTAATTTGCAAAATCCTAATGTACAGTATTACCTTGGAGGCATATTAAGAACTTCAAGTGAATAGGGAAAACCTAAACTGTGACTAATGCTACAAAATTAAAGCACATTTAAGTTCGTTACGTTGACTTTGCACATTTTCGATCTTAATCATAGCAAATACCGATTCATAAATAAATGTGAATAACAACCTATTCTTATTAAACGTAACTAACGCCTTGGTATAACATTACGCCTGGTAGGCGTAGGCCCCGTCAGCGTGTTGTGCCAATACAGACAGAAACACCTTATTCATAACAAACATTCAAAACAGTCGCCTTTTAATGTTATATAGATTCGCCTACAAACGAGTTAATAGAGCAATTCCAGAAGTAGAAAGTGAATACAAATTATACTGAGTTTATGGAGTTTTAATCTCTTCAAAAATTAGGGAGAAAAAATACGGAAATGTTAACCAATTCCGGAGAATAATCAAATGAAGTTGTAAAAGATTAAGCGACAGAATTTTCGGAATTAATTGAGAATTATCTTATTAGAGATTAATGCTGAAGAACAGTTTACAACTTACCTTTTATATTCATTTTTGTCCACATTAGCAAAACAAAAGCGTACGATACGTAACAGTACTAAATTCTAACTATTCGCATCATCCATACTTGGATGTATTTTACGGCGAGTACAAGTTGCAATATTATCAGTTCATACCCAGTATGGAGGTAACACACAAGGCCATTGGGTGTTGGGAATTTTTGAACGGGAATACATTCAATTTATTGATTCATTGGTATGTCCAGTGCCAGAAACTCTGAGAACTTATTTGAACAATCTATGCATGACTTTTAAAAATTTTCAACACATGAAAATACTTTTTTCTACTCCCATTGTATAATGCTGTCAATTGTTGGCTGCAACCAGTTGCGTAATGATAGTCATTTCGATCAGTTTTATTATGATACAGGTTCTTGACCAATCACAGACAAGTTTACAAACCAAGTATTGACACTTAATCATTGAGAATCGTTTTCTGTAATGTTTCGTTCGAGTGTGTACATTAAAATTGCATTTGATATTATATTATGCTCAATATTTTAAATTTATTTTATTAGTAGTATTTTTAGTGGAATATTATTTAAAATAAATTGGATCATAATTTCACTTTGATCCTATTTGACTAACGCAGTAGTCCCTCGCAGGCGGACAACCACCTGCGGCAGCATGCGAGGGTAGATTAGGTAGCTGTCCGCTAGGTGGCCTTTGCTGAAACAACTGCCACGAAACTATTCAATGTGAAAGTTTAACTTACAAAAACCGTAGAAAAAGTACCGTATGAAACTCGATGTAATGGGTATTAATACACTCAAGTGGAGTTTACGATACTCGCTCGTTCCTCGCTCGTATCGTAATATCACACTCGTGTATTAATACCCATCATTACATCATCGTTTCATAATGTACTATTAAAACAGTTTACAGAGTCGGCGACGACACATTCAACTACTTCGCAACAATGTGGAAATTTTATGTGTGACCATGTGTTATAATCATTATGGGTTACCACATTATTTCTTCTGCCACCCCGGGATTGAATGTGTGTTTGGTTGCATTATCAGCCAAGAGAGAGGATATTATTTTGCGTTCGCTTGAAGGGTTTTGGCCGTGCTCTTGCGTAATTGGTGTGCACGGCGCGGGCGGCTGGCATCCGCCGGGGGCGCTTATTTGTTCCGGGCCCCTCGCGGCGAAATGGAACACGCGTGCGTGGGCAGGCGGCCGCTTTCCCTGCCCGTCCGCGCCTGCGCCTCGAGGGCCGCCCCCTATTTGCTCAGCTTCTGTGTTTATTCAAGGATACATGTAAGACTGGAAGAGTGTGCGCAGTGGAGGTATCTGTCTGCGAAGTGACTCGTACGTGTAATATGTAAAAGTTATTATGAAACTTTATATCTCACGTGGAGTGTTTGTTGTGGACGGGAATAATTTCCTTGTGTTGCTTATAACATTGCAACGTGAACAACATGGTGTAATAGTTGCGAATGTTATTTTTTTGCAATTAGCAGACACGTACAGATCCACAAAGATTCATGTTTCAAATAGAAGATTTGAAAGCAACGATTTCATACTCTATTTTTACAGTTTTCCTGAATCAGGAACAATTTTTACAGTTCTTCTGAATCAGGCTCACAGTATAAGAAAAACATAAGATAAGACATGAAGAATGATCTGAATGTTCTAAACTCATATTATTTTAAGAATAATATATTCCTTATATTATTCTCGAAATATTATTCTAAGAACATTAAAGAACAGTAAAACCTTGTTCTAAATGGCAATTTTCTTTGAAAAATTTGCTGCCGTTTTTAAGAAAACGGCAATTAAGCGCTGCTGTAAATTCGAAATTTGAAGCTCTTTTTCACAGAAAATTTTTGAGTTTTCGAAACACTTTATTTGAATCAAAATCTCAAAGCTTCGACTCAAGCCAGATCGATATGGGTTTCTTCAATTTGGAAAAAATCGTACGCATGGTTTAGGCCAGGGTTGTCCAACTTAAAAGGGCTTATGGGCCACATATCATCAAGTTATAGTTAAGCCGCGGGCCGCACCGTAATTTAAGATGGTTTTTACCCTAACTACTATGATTATACTGAGACAAAAATATATTAAATAGAACTGTTATTCAACATCCTACTTAATGATTAATGTTCATACAATGAGAAAATTAATATATCATTGAATGAAAAAAAAATAAATTGTGCAATTGTTTTTAGTTGGTATAATAAAATTTTTCAAAGCAATCGCGGGTCGCACAAAAATATCCGGCGGGGTGCTATTTGGAAAGCCCTTGTTTAGGCGCTAGTGGTGTTCACAGACGGGCTGACGGACGGACGGACGGACGGTCTGACGGACAGGCGGACGTTTTGTTTTCAGTTGGTTTTCCTGTATCAACGACCCACAAAACAGGCAGTCAGGCTACACCATGTGTTAGGGGATTCTTTTTCTTAATTTGGCAACTGGCTTTACCCACTTTTTCGTTATCAGGGCCCAGTAATGAACTTTTTTCTGTCGAAAATTCGCCGTTTTTTCGCGCAGCATTACATAACTTTTCTCATACTACATATAATACTCCATATATACTTAGTATGTATACGGGAAAGTAAAAAGAGGAGTCCTCCCCCGTACGTCACATAAGATTTCTGCCGGGTTTTTTTTGACGAAAAATAATTCAATTGTGGGTGTATTGTTTTTTGGGATATTGTATATTAGATCAGAAGTTCCGATAAGAGACAATGCTCGAAGGCGCCCGGAAGCAATGCCGAAACGACATTTGTAGGGACGCGTGCGCGCTCGTGGCGTGTGTTGGTGCTGCTGCGAGGTGATGCAGTCCGAGAGGAGGGGAGGGCGGAGCCGTGGGGCTGTTTGGCGAGTGAGTCACGGGGCTAAAACGGGCGGTGGGTGATGTCGGGCCGCCGGCCCCGGCGCCCGTCACGCCTCACCGCGCCGCCCATCACTCGCGCCGTACATCACCTCATACAGGATGTTTGAGCAAATGCCCACCATAGGACTACAATCATCACAACGGTCACATTCGGTTATGCGGAAGTACGGATGATTCAGAAATCGTGTAGGAAGGTCGTAAAAACCTCAATTTTAGTTCATGAAAAATTGTTTAACGAATATAAGGTGCAGAAAGTTGTGAAACCTACAATGTTTTCATAAACAAAGTCAATTAAACTATACAAGAAAGTGCATGACTTTTTTACTTTCTCGCCTTCGTACGTGCGAAGATATTAAAAAGAATAATAATGCTGCGGCAAAACCCCAGATTTGTCGACAGAAAAACTGATATTGTGAGGCTCTGATATGGAAAAAGTAGATAAATCGTATTCCTGTATATAGTGAATTACTTTCTCTAACAAGATTTGTACTCAGAATTCACCATTTATCCTCGATAACGAAAAATTGACTGATGGCAAAACGTTTCTCCACTGATAGCGCAAAGAACGGTTAAAATAATGACTTAGGTCTGATTTTGTTAATATCACTTAATTTTCTAAAATTCCAAAATTCAGAATTTTTTGGCGCCCTCCTTCAACTATAATATTGAAAACTTGAGATTTAAAACAAAATCTGTTCTTCACATGTTGCTCTATAAAGCCCTATGAAATTTTTCTAATGTGTGAGTAGATTTGGCTTCATTTTGCTTGAAATATAGGCAATTTTCAAACAATTATTTCTTCAAAAACTGCTCCAAATTTTCTCCTCGTATGCGACAAAGAATGGTATCAAAAGGTGCTGGTTCTATTTTTAGTGAATTTTCTTTATATCTGAAAATTGCAAAGAAAGTAACATTGCATAAGTACAATACTGAAGATAGAGATTTTTGCCTTAAATGAAATATGTTCTAATAAATCGATCTTTAAAAATGTAATGAAATATTTTTTTTAAAAAAAATCTGCTTTCAATCTCTGCTGAGAATGAAAATTCCAAACATTTCGATTTGTCTTGCATGAAAATTTAAAAGATGCATTGCAGTCATCAACTGTCAATATGGTGTCGATAAACAATACAGAGTATGTATCTATTTACTATGGCTTAGTTGCACTTAGGATATTTGGGTTCATAGAAATCTATTTAGAAGATTATTATTGTATATCAAAAAAAACATTAACATGATTGGTATCGGTTAGTGGTTACATCTCTTGCAACTAATATTACTACAAATCAATGTGTGCATGAAAGAAAATTTAATTCGTAACAGTGAAATGAGAGTGATGATAATAATTTTCAATTCAATGTTATGGGAAAATTACAATAATCGTACTAATTCGACAAAATGTTTATCTAGAGTTCTTACTATCATTTGGTAAATGCACCATTCACTTTCTGTAATTTCCGGTTTCTTAAGTATAATCAATCGAAATAATAAAAAAGAGATATTTGTTGTGTTGTTAGTGGGGCGCGCATAAAATATTGAAAAGATCCGTAAGGCTACTTTGAACTTTTGCGATTTTCGACAATTATACCTGCATCATTGTGTTCATCGTAATTTGCCCAATCCGAGAAAAAAGTTTAAACAAAAAATTGGGGCTACTTTCGAAAAAAATAAAATAAAAATCTTGAGAAGTCTTGTAAAAAGATTCCTATCAACCTCACAGAAACTTGAGAACATTCAGATTGATAGGGGAATATCCGTTTCGGAGGAAATCGTCGGAACGGTTTAGGCGCTAACGTGAACTACTCGCAGACGGGTAACGATTTAGTTATCAAGGACCTACAAAATATGGATTCTGACTACACAATATGCTTGAGGAAATAATTTGCTACATAGAGTATCAGGATTTATATACTCTTTGGACCCAAAATACGAGGTTTCTGACGAATAATTTGCCGTAGAATTACAATACTTTCTCTTTAGCATGTAGAAAGGCGAGAGGATAAAAAATCGCGCTAATTTTAACTTGTCATTCAATCTAAAAGTGGAAAAATTGTTGAAATGTAATGCTGAATAACTATTTATGTATATTACATAATTTTAATTCTTTATTATCTTTTTCGAGATATACGAGGGGCATTCAATAATTAAAGAGACAATTGGTCTGGAAAATATTAGTTTATTTTTACAAAACAGGACTTTTCCTACGTTTCAATACAATCCCCACCAACATTTATGCACTTCTCCCAACGGGTTATCAGCTTTTTTTATAACGGCTGCAAAGAACTCTTTATCTTGGTGTTTGAACCAATTTCTCACTAATTTTTTGACATTCTCTTTATCCTGGAACTTCTTCCCATGTAACGCGTCCTTCAGTGAACTAAACAAATGGAAAACAGATAGTGCTAATTTGGGGCTATAGGGGGGGATGAGGTAGTACCTCCCAACCCTTTTTGTCGATGATTTCACAGTTTTGTTGAGCAGTGGAGGACGTCCGTTGTTTTCCTGGAGAATCACACCTCTCCTCTGACATCCACGACGTTTCTTTCTCATGGCTGGTTTCACATTGTTCAAAGCCATATCTGAGCAGTATTGGCCGGTTATTATACGCCGTTCTTAGAGATAATCACAAAAAACGCAATTACAGAGTCTCCAAACACAGTTTTCTTCTTGATGCGGCCAGAACAATTTTTGTTAGTCACTGAATCTCGACCACTTTTGAACTGTTCAACCCACTTGAAAAACTTTTCACGGTGCTTACAACTTTCACCATATATATTAGTAATTCTAGAGGATGTATTAGCTGGTTTTTAACCTTCAACAAGTACATCACAAATCACAAAATATTGTTCAACCAGTGTGGAATTTTCAAGTGGACTCGCCATCATTTAACTTAATTTCGAGGTGATGAACATAACAATGCTGATCCTCCAGATGGTCAGGGCTCATTCCAGTGATGCCAACTTAGTCCTAAAATTACCAAACTTGCCCTACCCACTGTTGTTCCTCCGGACCAATTTGTCTCTTAATTTTTGAATGACCTACGTATGTGCATATTATTCAAAAATATTATCGAATTTTCTTTTCTCAATAGTATGAAGCTGCCAAAAACACTTATATTATGCTACAAACCTGTGGCACATTATGATTTGTAATGTGTTTTACTTACACGACGGCAGAATATCAAGCCGTATTTCTTTCTGCACCTGCGTCATCTCCTTGCACTGGGCACTTGTACTCAAGCTGTCCCGGCCTGATGACTTCCATGCACCCGGTGACTTTCATGAAGCGAAGTTGACAGTTCGCTTGCCGAGAACTTCCTCATTGCGGACATGAATCTCCCATGAAGGCTGACGTGCGCGCGAGCAGATCCAGATATCCAACGTTGGAACTTTCTTCTCTTTTGCTTGGACGTGAGTGAGGGTACCCTAGTGAGTCCGTACTAGACTCAACACCGTACTCTTCGCGACTTCACTGTAACCACCAAGTTGTTAAGGGGTTATCCGTAAATTACGTGACGCTAAAGGGGGAGGGAGGGGGTCTGAGACAGCGTTACGCTACGTTATATAGAAATAGGAAAGTGCGCTACAAGGGGGAGGGGATATTGAAAATACTCGAAATTTGCGTTACGTAATTTATGCACGGCCCCTAAGCAGTACGTTAGCTAAGTTACGTTGTTTTTAATTTTGCAATGTTATTAAATTTTATTTTTTATATCATGTAGAATTTTAAATTTTCCCGCTCACGCGGACAAAGTTCGACTCATAACAGTTTCTGTGGACTCTTTAACATGAAAAACTGTATCGTGGGTGAAAAAAAAATGTTGCATTTAGAGATTGTTGTTAAACTTGTTCTCTTGACTTCCAAGAAGTAATTGTTGTTGCTTTAAGAACAGTGTCCATCGTATTTCTCTTAACCATATATCAACGTGAAGGATATCCCTGGAAGTTTCATTCCTGTAAGTATGGGTCGTTTTGATGAAGTAGAGGGAGGGGCTAAAGTCATTATTCCCTCCACGGACTCATGAGAGGTTGCAATTTCCTTAGCAATTCTCACACGAGACACACTTGTTAGGAGAGTGGTTCTGCAGAAGATGTATTATCAGCATATTCTGTTATTTATTACGACAGTTATTTGTTTTGAGTTACAAACGTTTTCTCTGAGTCTGGTTGATGTAGACTTTCCAACATGTTTATTTCAAACTTCTTCTGGTGTCATCAAAAGGATTCCTTTGTATCTTCAATCATTGACTATAGGTCATACACACAAATACACGAATACACGAAATTAGATTCATTATACTTCTGTACTCTCATTCGCTTTGTGTAGTTCTATCTTGAAAGACATTAGCTAAAAAATCTCCTAAATTGATAAACACTTCCTAAGTGACTACTCAATATGATAAGCACATTTCTAAGGATTCCAGTCGATGTACCGGGAAAGATGGCTCAGTGCATCAAATACTGTCACTGCAGTCCCTCTGACCGGGAGACCTAGAAGACCTCCTAGAAGTTGGAGTCCCGACGGCGGTAGGATTTTCGACACCAGCTTGTCAGCTAGGGCGAATTCAGTCGCTGGAGGAGAATTCTAGTGTCCGGCTGCTCTGATCGGTAGTTTTCCGTGGTTTCTCAACATCAGGCGAATGCCGGAGCGGTATCCTAACAAACGGACCGCGCGCGATCTTTCCCTCCTCTTCCTTGTCCTATCCTCATCCCCTCACCCCTACACACACACACTTACACTAACATCACTACACTATCAGACATGCCGGGAGACCAGTCGGGAGCTTAGAGCTTCTCCCGGCTGGGGCGGTGTCCCGCTGGTTGGAGATACCTGGTTGAGGGGAAAACCTCCGCTAGTCGACGGTAGGTGGGTGCCGGATCTCGCCATCCTGCGGGGAAAAGATCACTGCCACCTCGCGAGGGGGGAAACACGCACTACACGTACGGGACTAATGACCTCTGTAGTTGACGCGCCCAGAATCACGAACAATAAATTCAGTAAATTTATTTCTTTGCCTGTAATGTATTTTACAAAGAAACTTATTTGCCGGCCTGGAGAGCGGAGGTTGCTATGGCTGATGAGATATGGTTACTTTGGCTTGAAGGGTCGTGGGTTCTAATCACGCCCCGGGTTTGAATGTTTGTGTGTGTCCTGTGCGTATTTCGCTACCATTACCCCAAAGTCATAAAACCAATATTAATATTACATTAGTCGCTATATGACTATAGCAGTTGAAAAGCGACCTCAAATGATTTCAAAAAATATTTTTGCAAGAAAATAAAAATGCTAAGCTCCAACAAAATTGCAGGAAGTGGGATGGCAAATGTGTGTATGCAAACAAGACGACACCGTGCGCCCTTTTATACCAAGTTCTGAATCACGCTTTGTCCTTGTTTGTAATTTTCTTGAAGATTTTTTTAATATTTTGGAAATGAATCGCGCATGTATTGGTTTGAATTACTTTTGTCTATCAATTATCGAATATATGATAACTTTGACATTTTTACTGATTGTAGTAATATCATCTCACAATGGGAATATATCAAGTCCCGAAAGTCATATTGTTTGAAAATAATGATAATATAGACGTAAAATTTAAATCAATAAATGAGTTATATTTGATTGTCCCTAGTTAAGATGTGTACTGTCCAAGCAATCACAAGTGAAGAACATGAATTATTTGTATCAAGTTCAGGCATTGCATATGAATCCCGTGTAGAACTCTTCTTAATGATATTTTTACAAATTCAACTTGTGTCCTCCGAAATCAATATTTGATGAACACAAAGCATCCGAGATGCGTTTCAAAATTATTTAATTTTCATTTGACGTTTATACCATTACTATTATTGTAGTTGAATATGTGGGCTTCCAAGCATCCCCGTGTATTGTATAAGGGGACAACGAACGTGTTAAGGAAACATTGTTTATTCCTTATGTGTCGTTAAAACTGTAATCAGACGAATAGCCTTTGGTTGTCAACAGCGTAAAATGAGAAATAAAGTCATCCACAATAGGGTATGCTAAGTAGAGAGAGCTAATGAATTCTTTACCTTCTAAAAAATAAATATTAAATAAGAAAAGCGCGTAAAAGTGTCTGTAGGTAGCGAATTCCTCGAGTGCGTTCTCTTCGAGTAACTACCCACTTGAAAGTGGCGAACACTTCCGCGTGACCTAAGATGGCGTCCTGGCGTGGGCAGGGCGCAGCGCGTTCTGCTTGCAGGTAGACACACGTGATCGATCATCGGAGCCAGTAAATTCGGGAATAACTGTAATGCCCCACGATATTGAGGCGCGATTGCCTTCCAATGATTCAATTTCCTTGATAGAGGAATCTGGTCATGCTTCACTGATCTGATGCAGCGTCGGGCCTCTCAATTGATTTCCGAACCTGTTGTTACGTACGAGGTGCGTGTAATCAGTAATCCCACCAGCGAGTTTTGTCGTGGTATAATATGATCAAATTTTTATAGAAACGAAAAGTAAAAAAATATACAGTCATCGGGGGAACCAACAGTGTTTTTTTTAATCAAAAAAGCTTTTATTTTCCTGTGTTGTTTACGGGCCCAATGGTAAATTATGTGACGCATATGTGATGAGTTTTAATTAAATTGAATTCTGACATGCAGCCTTTCCTTTCATATCTAAGGTATTACGCTACTTATGTAATAAAGACCAGGGTATCACCAACGACAGTATTTAAATAGTGTTGACTCCAGATAATGAAACTACGCACTGAATCGCTTTTTAAGCATACTACAGAGCTTGAAACAAGCTATTTTTGAAATTCGCGCCTCTTTTACTGCTCGCTGATGATGGTACAATACATTTTGTGTGAATAATGAATCCTAAGGACAGATATACAGAATTGTACATTTACATTTAATGTTCGGGTCTTTGCAACAACAAATTCCAAATCTGCACGCGCCAATTACTTCTACTTTCTCGCATTCGTAATATAGAGCGTCTCTCGTGTATACCAGCAAAATATTGATGACGAAATTTTGACGGAACTACACGTTTTTGAGCTCTGTGATTCTCTAAAATTGTTTTTCAAAAACATCTGTCTATCTCTCCAACTGTCCGTCTCCAAACAACAGAAAACTGATCTGTTCATTTTGGGTATTATCTACATTCTTTCAGGGATAAAACAATAATATTGGATTTTCAAAATTTTCTCAAAAACGGTTTGAACAGTTTCTGTAATTTTTTTGTTGAATTAGTGCAAACTGTGCTTTTAAAACGGTAAAATTGTGTTTTTTATTAAAATCCTCAAATTTTTGAAAATTGTAAAACTTAATTTTTTTGAGTCTCTACATCATCTTTGGAATAACCAAGGTATGCGTAAGATACTGCGATAAAGATGCATTTCAAAAGTGTCAATATATTTCTGGCAATGTGGGTTTATATTCAAGTTTTATTTTTTTGTGAAATATGAATAGAAAACTCATAACATGGAATTATTCCAATCTTTAATATCTGAGATCTGGTCTCAAGTTCTCGGTTTATTGATTACGTGGATTTTGTAAGTTAAAAGACAAGTTGTTGACTATTCATCGTGATGACGATTTCTAACTAAATGTACAGACGCACAAAATACCGTTTTTAGTGCTGCGATACAGGTTCGGCGAGACTTCAATAGTTACAATACGAGAATGGTGTCGGCATCAGATAAACATTTGATTACTTCTAAGGTCTAAGACTCCTGAGACCTCTACTCCCTCTTTGGCTGAGCCATCTTTCTTTGGTGACTGAAGAACGTAACGAGAGCGCATAATGCATGGAGTCTGCTTGTACTTCGTTCGTGGAAGCCAGGAACTGTGTGCGCGTGGCATCTGAGTGCTCGAGATCGTGTATTGCAAACAGATGTTAAGGATACGCCTGCCTTCTTCGAAACTATCACTTGTATTATAAAAAATGTCTCACATGTGTTATAAAATTTGATAAATTTCAATATTTTCATGAATATATATAATAAGTAAATTGTTTCTTTCAAACGTTATTTTACTTATTGAAATTTTCGTCTTGTGTATATATTTCAACGCAATCGAATACTGATTTTTATCAACTCCTACTACCAAAGAGGAACGGGCAAGGACGGAAGAGCATTATTAAAGTAATATATAAAAGTACTTTGCATCTAATATACACGAATCAAATATCATAATATTGTTCGAACAGAAGAGATCCCTATTTTTATTTCAAAAACGAATGTTTATTTGAAAATAATAGCCTGTATTGGATGCATGCCGCGCATCGAAAATATGAATCAGGTTTGATCCTCAAATATGAATGTTTGATTCGACATCTTTGAAATTGGAGACATATTTTGAATGATGTCCAGTTAGTCATTATACCTTTAAGAGCTAGTGATCTGCATATTGCCTTGTAATAAACTTTCACGCGATATATCTTGTTAGATTTTTTCCAATGCATGACCTCTGCAGGTCATACGCAAGTTTCTCCTTTCTTTACAACAAGGAAATAATTGTAACCTTATGAGAAATAAGTACACCTCTGGTTGGCGTTTTTCCTTTAATCCAAACATGGAATTCGCTGATGCAAGCAACTAATCACTTCTAGTGCAAAATACATCAAATATTTTGTTTGTTAGATGTTAACTCTCTTGAATTCTAGAACGCGCATAAACTATATGGACGTCAAAACATAGCTGTTTTATAGTCCTTCTTATAACGTAAACTGTAACATTTAATTGTAAGGAGAATAGTATGCAACTTCTGGTGGTACACTGCACAAGATTAGCGAATCCAAAAGTTCAAATAAATATTTAATTTTTTTAGATTTCTCGGACGTTTTTCGACGTGTCCGGCCAATTTCTACATCCGGGAGATGAAAGTTGTATACATTTGGATAAGTAAACTAAGGAATGAAATTATGAACAATTTTGTAGTCACGATGAATTGTGATTTAAAACTGGCGAAATAACGACGGGAAGTACAAACGGGTGATACGAAACCGAAAAAGCACGAGCATTGAAACGAACACACGTGAAAAAAGTAAAGGATAGGGGGCACTCTGAAAGAACTATAACAAAAATAATATCATTATTCTCTCTCTGATATTCATATACTTATGTAATTCTCAACATTCAGCCTGCGAATTAAGAAATTTATTTTAGCAAAATATTCGGAACAAACTACATTAACTGACACTTTTTGCCATTGGATGTGAATGACCGTCCAAAATGATACGTCCGAAAAATGTGCCAAGAAACATAAGTAAGGAAAAAGAACGGGAACTTAAATAATAGCATAATAATTTGGTAATGTATAATGAGTCCAAATAACGAGTATATATTTTAAAAATAAAATTGTTAAATTTCAGGGGACTTAAAAATATTTCAAATATAAAATAAATTCAGAAATATTTCATAATATTAATTGCCGTTTGTGCAACAGTATTATCTTCAGAACTGTAATATTGATTATTTCATTGTCTAGCGTAGATCTCAGAGAAGTTTGGTTCGAATCCCTACTGTTGAATTTGTATGCCTCATTGACGTAGAGAACTGCCTAAATGCAAGAATTTGAACGTGCTATCCGCGGGAAGTGCACTTTTTTTCAACCAATGTGATTTTTACTCAACTAGGAATTAGCAATGCAAAATATAATTTCTTTTAAACAAAACATTTTGATGGTCATAACAATACACACTTCAACTGGCACACTGCAACTTCGTAGTCTCATGTCGGAATCGTAATTATAATTTGTTCGATTACTAATCTCTTGGCTGAAAGCTGCTCTAAAACGCGCATGTGAAAGGCTGCCAGCTGGAACACAGTAGGGTTTAATGGTGCTTCGTACCACTGGCCAAACGATTAGACATTCTCAAACAAGGATAACTTCCAATGACAGCCCGTTATCGCGCAAACAGATCACTGAATGCCTGGGCTTTTAGAAAGAGAAGTTGAATGCAATGCTACGACTCGTTGATGTTTTATGTAAGGGTTCAAATGTTTGCGTAATTCTTTGAGTATTTCCGTTACACGTGTTCGTGTCTTGTTCTGCTGTCGGTACTGAGCTTATATAAAGAAGTATTTGTATCACTGCTTTGTTAAACAATCAACAATGAACTATTGTTTTATAAATTTACAAATCATTGAAGACCCGCCCAGTTGAGTGAGTTTTTAAGGAATACAAGCAAAGCACTTATTACGTCCTTACTAATTGCTACAAACAAAAATAAATAAATAAAACTTAACTGAAGAGAGTTAGAACCTACTCATTGCTGAGCTGATTTTGGCAAAGCGATGACAAGAATATGTAACGTGTGACAAAAATATGTAACGTATATACATTACTGAGAGCATCAGCGTAACTTGGGGTCAAAGTTGAGGAACAAAAATGCGTACAATCCGAAAAGTACCACAGGTCCAATTGTGAAACCCCAGCTGCTAGCATTTCGATGCTCGACAGGAAGTGAACTCCATGGACATATTGAGTGCTTTGTTCCCTGTTCAAAACAACTGCTTGAGCCAAACTCGATACTCTCGAGGCGAAACGCTGTCCTCTGGAAACTGCCTACGTAGTAGCCCTACCCTTGGCAAGAAGCCAGACTTTGGATTCCGAGAAATGCTTACGGAAATTGAAAAGGAAGAATTCGAATTATTCATTATACAATTCTTTTAAATTATCACTTATTTGCAATTATTTGATAGCAATACAAATGCTTTGAATGATGAAAAGAAAACATTTTAAGCACGTTTATATTAGCACGAAAATATTTTACATTAGAGTGGAAATTCAAGAAAGCTCGAAATATTTGGGGGGAGGCGGCATCTTTTTCAATTTACTCTCCTGATTTACACCTACGACTAATTTTTTTCTGCCTCACTCTTAATTCCGCTCTCGCTCGTGCGGCATTTGCCGAGTAGCAAGCTCTCCCAAACCTGAGTAGCAAATGTGCTTGG
Source organism: Acheta domesticus (assembly GCA_031308135.1). Lineage (NCBI taxonomy): Eukaryota > Metazoa > Arthropoda > Insecta > Orthoptera > Gryllidae > Acheta > Acheta domesticus. The sequence goes on from JAHLJT010009355.1 coordinate 34,795,912, forward strand.
CGAATGTTCGCTCCCTTTGATGTGCCCAAAATCTGGACACGCAGAGGCTGGTGAGAGCACCTAATATTCTTCCTCGGCAAATCACAAGCAACTCATCCATGCGACTCGGGATTCGGCGAGCAGTTAGAGCAGTCGGTCACTACACGCAGAAAACCGAATGAGTGGAGCCGCGTTTAGAGGGCGCTTTCAGACGCATCGTGCTAGAGTCCCAGATACAGAGAGTAGCGCATTCTATTGTTCCTCCAATCCCGCTATTTTATATCCAGTTGTCAGGAAAATTGGAAATGTGTGGTAGTCTGGGTGCTGAGAATCATGAATCTCCCTCGAACCAATATTAATATTCTTAAAAATTTGCATTATGTCACCAATTGTTATCATTTCTGTTCAACTTCTGAATTCTGCTTGATGGGGCTATCGGGTGAGAGGATATTAAATGGTGGTGGTTGCGCTACTCTCTGTATCTAGGGACTCCACATCGTGCTCGCGCTCTCGCCGCCACCCTCCCCTTCTCGAGCCTTTTCCGCCGCCCGCGCGTCAGCCAAAGTGCGCGGCGCGCGGCCGTGCGGGATTGTTTCGTTCGGCCGCTCGCCCGCCCGCCCGCCATCCATCACGGTGCAGCGGTGTGCGCGGGCGGAGGGCGGGGAGGGGGCGGGGTCGCGGGGCGAAGCTGTGCGCAGGCGCGTGGGCGGCGGGGCGCACCTGGCGGCCCGCCGGGCGCATGCGCCGTGTGCGCCGATTTCCTCTCTGCCCAGACGGCTGTGCCATTTATCAACTGACTAGCTCAACCTGGTATAGCCCGGGCATTTATTTATCGCGATAATCTGTTAGATGGGAAAAGGAATTAATTCTAGTTAAAGTGTAAAATGAAAGTCATTTTACTTCCATCCTCTCCCCTCCACCCCGACTCCGCTCCATTTCTCCCCATCCAATTCGCTCCGACCCGTCCTCTCTGCCTACCCGCCATCTTCGCTTCCACAGTCCTCTCTTTTCCCCCATTCCTCCCGACCGACCCCACTCATCCCCTCCCTTTCGGAACTAATCTTCAAGTTTGACTTTGGATTACCCAAAGCCTCTTTACGATATCGGATCCCCCTGCAATGACATATACAGCTATATTTACGTACAATTCCTGCCTCAGAATAGATTATTTTCCTCAATCATGGAAGCATGTTATAGTTATCCCCATTGCCAAACCCAACAAAAACCATGCCCACACAAATAGCTACCGACTCACTTACAGGTAGCTAAAGCCATGCCAAAGGAACGATTTGAATTCACTGAAAAAATGTTTACACTACACCAACTCCTCCGCATTACCGAACATCTTTATACGTAATTTCAAAAGAAATACCACACAGTAGCAGTCTTCATTGACATAACACAGGCATTTGATCGGACGTGGCATGAAGGTCTCATAAACAAAATTAAGAAAATAGGCACACTGCATTATACCCAATTCATCATACAAAGTTTCATCAGTAAAATAACCTTCTCAGTAAATGTAAACAACCACCATTCCAACACAAGACCAATCTTAGCAGGACTACCACAAGGATCACCCCTATCACCTACTTTATTTAATTTATGTTGCAGACATTCCCAAACTAAATGACGTACACAATGCATAGTTTGCTGATGATACAGCCTTCTATAAGTCCGGTCCTTCACTTACTGATTGGAGCAACAAAATTCAATTGTATCTTAACCTAATTGACAGTTGGACTTCAAAATACAAAATTCAACTCAATCCAACCAAAACGGCCGCCAATATACTCACACTCCGTCCACACTCACCTCCGCGTCTATTAATTGCTCAACAATACAACCATCTACTGGCTGCCTCTCAATAAACCAATCAGGTACTTAGGACTGAACATGGGTCCAAAACTCAATTTGAAGCAGCATACAGATGCCAAAACCATTCAAGCCCGAATCAAGTTAATACAATTAAAGCCATTAAGACACAGGTCCAGCTCATTGTCATACAATTCAGCATTGCAAATTTACAAAGCAATAATAGATCTTTGCTACTATACGCCTACCCAATCTGGTTAAATGCAGAGAAAACCAACCAAAAGAAACTGCAAATAGTACAAAATCAATTTCTCAGAATCGTTTCAAACGCTCCTTGCTATGTCACCAATAAACAGTTACATAAAGAATTCGACCTCGAGACTATAGACCATTATATCACCTATCTTGCTACCAACTTCTTCTCAAACATATCCCAAATCCCTTCATTATCAATTCACAGACTCGTCAAAAACCCGTCACATTCCCTTTCACATTTTCCTCAAGAAATTCTCCGAATTAGATCCCGACTACAGGAGCCCCATGGGTAACCTCTACCTCAGTAGAGTTTTAAGTTTTAATTTAAGTTAGCTATTAAGCTATCAAACATATGTATAGTTAATTTAAACTGAGCTACGTAATAAACTGTGTAAATAAATGAAAAAAAAACGATATCGCAATGGATTAAAATTCATTTGGTTGACAATTATAAGCGATTTCCTTATCTTTTTTTAAACATTCGCGAAAACACGAAAATGTGCGCATTAATACTGCTTTGAAGATGGGCAACAGAGACAAGGATGGAATTCAGAGATGGATGTACGATGTTGAATGAACTATTCGGATTTCGGATGTATTAGTATGTAAAAATTTCTTGAAAATCAAATTGTTCATTGAAAAATGTTTACTAGTCTAGTCCAGAAAATGAGAATTCATCACGTTTTAAAGAAAGCTACTTACTATTATACCTTCTTTTTGGTCTCTAATGAATTTTCATCCAATTCATTTACGTTAATGGTATGTTTAATACGCACTATTTAATGAGCAGTGACTAAATTGCATTATTTGAGTATAAAAAGTTTGCTAATTCGGAGAAATTTGCTTATTTCTCTTCTCCCTTATTTTGTCTTCCTTTTCGATGACGTTACATGTAAGTAATGTAAAGATATTTAATTACTACTAGTAATGAAATAGTACTAGTAACTATTAGTAATTACTACTAATAACTAGTAGTTATGAAAACATATATAAATTGCTTTATTCTTCATGAAGTGGATTCTGTTTTCATATAATACATTTTTGAATTTATAATTAAACTGAACACAGTTTTAAATCTCAAAAAATATTGAGCAACAGTGACATACTGACCTCTTACAGCTACAGATGAGTCTGGTCCCCTGTGCCATTGAAATTCTTTTCCTAGTTCAAAGCATAAACATCCAACTCAATCATCTCTGATCAGCAAAAGTACAAATTAACCCGGGGGTACAAGCAAAAAGTACAATGCAGAAGTGCACACGATGTCTCGGTTTCGTTCCGCAAACATTTCGCATTACTGATATTTCTTACTGGTTTAAATGTAACAGAAGTGTACTCTCCATTCAGACATTGAAATCTTACTTTTAACGACATTCTTTTTGAGACCTTTACGTTGAAAAAAATGTTAGCTCTTCACAGCATCAAAATCCCTTACAGGAAAGTATGTAATGGTATATCAGTTCAGTCACATGCTTGCAAAGTCTCATTGCGCGTCGAACATTTTTTATGAGTGTTCAATGAAAACTGTTGTGAAATGAATGACACAATTATTCAGAAATAAATACTAGGAAGATAAAATTAATCTAACATCGCTAGAACACCGCGTCTTTCAGTTATTTGAAAATGTCTAGTGACTGTATCTCACAGGTTTATTGTGTGTTGAGTTATAATTCCCAGGTTCTGAGAAATCTGTATTTCTGATAATTTACAATTTCTGATCGTATACCCTATTTTTGCTGCAATATCTCTGCACAGTAAAAGTGTTTTAAGTGCTAAATCGAAAAAGGCAAAAGACAGGATCGTTAATCAAGTTAAGTTTTCAACTCTCAGCGTTCATTCTTGTTCGTCTGAATGCTGTAAGTGTTGAGTCGTTCACTCCGTAATGAAAGCAGAGTAATGTCGATCATGTCAACATGTAACGAAATAAAATTGACCATTTTCCCGGCACTTACGAATGATCCAAATGATACGGCAGAAAACGAGTTCATGATGCTCTGTACTGGCTGTTCAGGCCAAACTCTTATAGAGCATTCAGTAATACGGAACATCCGTGCTTGCGACTCTCGAGTCCCGTTAGAACGTAGTTTCCCTTGCAAGCTCTTTGCAAATGGGTACGAGCTGTACTCGCGGTTATAAAGCGTTCTTACAAGCTCACAAGCACGCTTTGTAAAGACAAGTGAAGCTCTGCATATCTGCTGGAGCTTATTTTTGCGTCTTTGATCTTATTTCTATTGATAGCTCACCTCAAGCCCTCGGGCTTCGGCTTCCGTACACGGTGTATACACAATGAAATGTATAGGCGGTAGCAAGCGAACGAATGCTTCTCTGTTATTGTTCTCTGGAGGAGATCAAAGACACATCGATTGGGGTACCGCTCTGCTTATTTGCCCGTCTTGGTTGACATGGAACATTACACCCATGCGCTACGCATGCCCACACCTGCTACGGAGAAGCTCGTGGCCTTTCCAGGTTCCCCAGATCTCTTCAGAGGTCAAATTGCTTATCAATGCGTTTCAGGTGCATGCAAGAGGTTCTGCATAAAAATAAGTGGCCATCGTTAAAACCTATTACTATGTTTTATTCCGAGAAAAAAATATGCATTCTTCATTATTTCAACAATCTACCGCCTACGAAAGCATAGTAATAAACCCTGGGACTTTCGCATAATTAGGAGATAAACATGCTCCCACACTAAATAGATAAATTATGGCTTACTCGGGATAAAGAATATTAAATGCTCGGGAATACATTCTTATAATAGCGACAAATAAGCTCTTATATCATTCGTTCATCAAATTTGACATCTCGAAATGCACTAAATGCAACTTGTAAATATTTCATACTCTTAAACCAATAAAACCTTTTTAAAAATATTACATCACATCATTTAACACTTAATATTAAAAATATGACCAATTAATTAAAACAGGATCCATTTTAATGATCAAGTAAAATAACTTATTTATAAGTTTTGTTAACTGTTAGTCTTTAAAAAACAGTTTTCCAGTACCGTGACTTATTTTGATATGCAATTATAAACAGACATACAGTCTGCATTGTCATATTCCACATAGTCTTTGCTTTAATATAAATGACTCAAGTACTAATTTGAAAGTGTATCTCATAGAAATATATCCGCTGAAACATTGTACAATTTTTTGTTAATTTTCTTAATAAGTATCTAGCCAGGACTGTCATAAATATCTGCCACAAAAGGAACGTTTAATGTAACGCATACACTAAAAAACTTGTAATATCATCCTAATATTAAAACAATTACGTTTGAAACAGGTGCTACATGCGAAAGAAATCCGGACAGCTTTAAATAGCTACACACGGTACCGACAAAATTATCCCCGTTACTCGTCTGTGCATCTGTTAGAACTTATTTCTTCTGATGGCATTAGAATTTGTACATAGTCTTACAATAAGTGATATTTCATAAAACTGTGACTTCGAGTGCCTGCTATTCTTGTGGGTGGCACTACCCGAAACCACGAATCACTTAAACAAGTACAAATTCAATAGCTTGTAATTTACAAACGAAATCCTTTACTGGAGCTGCTTCTGCGGATATTTTTCCGTTCTAGAATCAAGAAGTCATCATCGAGACAGATGAATGATTTTTCAATAAAGGGATAATCAGTAACCATTATTTAAGGAAGTAATTTTCGTTTTTGTCAGTGCCAACAGCAGGATTTATATATTCTTAAATTCAAAGAAAATTATCAGTTATATTGCTGAAAATCACATGTCTCTCATTATCGATGATATTTAAGTAAGTATTAGGCCCTTACTTAGTAAACACATAAGAGTTCTAATATTCAATGTTTACTGCATAATGTAATGTAGCATAATGTAATTTAAAGATAGACAATTGAATGAAGTTATGCGGAAAACATCCAAGCCACAATAATCAATATGGTTAAAAATGGCTTGAAAAGTGGGGACATGACTTAAAATTTCGAGCAGCAAGAATGCAAGCCTAAAATTAGTTGATTTTTTTTCCGCAAATGTAATTGAAATTATTTATATTTCCAAGATGTGTACATGTATGTTGCAGGGAAATATGCAAAGAAATACTTCGGCTTACATTATTTTAAAAAAGTAATTCATCACATAATACGAATGTACCTCATCGTATAACCACTGATGTTTTTTGTAAAATAACCTGACGATTGCTGAACATTGCGGTTACATACACTCACAAATCTTTGCATTTAAAAACACTTTTCGAACTTCAAAAAATCTCGCTGTAATAGCTTCTCTTACAACAACCTTATATTCATAAGTTTGTCGAGGAGAAAACGTGAAATGCTTTCAATAGATCGATTACAACTCACGCAATAAATTGAAGAACAAAAGACGAAAGATATGTGTTCTTTATACTAATTTTATGGCTTTATGAATGTAAAGTGCTATTTATTAGTTATTTAAAAGTGGTGTATATTATAAAACTGATTAATAATAACGAACGATAAAATATCTGGGGTCCATTACCTTTCATTTAAAGCAAAAATCACGAAATTTGGTTGAATATAAAGCTCAAACCTTTTCTAAATGCAAATCCTTAGTGTTTTAAATGTAAAGATTATTTCAATTTTTCAGATATTAGAGGTTTTAATGAAATTCGAAATTGTATACCGTACTTATAATTGCACGTTCTTCTATTCCAGAAAAAAAATCAAGAAAAAATGTACAAAGTTGCAGGCAACTCCTCTTCACCTGCACAAATCTTAACTGGCACTAATAGATCTTAACCCTGACGTGTGTACAACTTAAAAGAACTTGAAACCCTGACTATACATGGAATATTCGAGATCGTGTGATTGGGGTGATTCGAATACTTTTTCTCTCTGTACTTTAGAATAGGGATCAAAAGTAAAAATCTACGGAATTTGTAAATTATATTTAAAACATTAATAAATTTAAAGGAACAAATTGGAGTTATTTTTGAGAAAATTGCTAAAATGTCTTCGGGGTTACTTGTACCCCAAATTTAAATTATTCGTTTCAAATTCTTGCTGCCTCAAAATGCGGCCTATTCGATGTGGGGATAATACATTTTAGAAAACATTCTCTGAATTGTTCAGAAGCTGGTGTCGACGGATGAGCAGACGAACAGGCACTTTTGGGGGGAAATCATTTGTTTTTGGAATCAGGAATCCTAAACTTGTGTTTGAGTCAAAATCTCGATGTGGACCTTATGAATGTTTTTGCAGTATTACAGTATTTCCTGTATTCCATGTAGACGAGAAAGTACAATATATGAAAATATCTAAGAGGTGTTTAATCAAATCTTGGTGATGATGATGTCGAATTTTCATAACTAATGTCTTATTTCAGTTTATAGTGTAGATAACATCGCCTGGGAATAATAGAGCTGTTACCTTCAGTTGAAATTGTGAAAATGTGTTTAGTGCAAAAGAGAGGGGTCTCAGCGGAATCTCGGTTAGTGAGCTTAAAGATAGGCACTCTTCGTCACTGCGGAAGAAAACGCAAGAATTATCGCAACCCTCCCACCTCCTAGCCTAACGTTGCGTAATCCTTATCTTCTTACGACGCAACATGATGGCGGTTGAAGGAGATACTCTAAATGCAACTACATGTTTACAGTTCCGGACTTTATATGCTTTACGTGTACGGCTATCAGTTGTGCCCGATGTAGGACACGGAACACAGCGGCACATACTTCGCGATCTTTTCCCATTTTTATTGTTTGAACGGATGTTCTTTCCCTCGAAAAAGGCTAGTATCTTACTTCCTACATTACTCCATTTTAGTACAATTTCAGAAAAAAAGGTTTATGGAGAAGTTTCTTATCAAGTGCCAACATATCACAAGACTTTCAAGTTCCAAGATTCTCAGCCTCCAAGATCGAATACATCGCTAGGTATTCCCAGGTTTCATCTCATATTGCTTTTTCGTTCCGTAACCCTTCCTGAAATGCAATTAATGACTAGTAAGATTTTAAATTGAACAATTTGAGTGCTGCAAAAGGGGAACCCATGTTAGGAAACGATTCAAGTCTCAAAGCAATACCGTTGTATGAAAATTGTTTATTTGCACGCGCCTGGTTTGCACTTGTTAATGTTCCTTGGTGTATGTTTCTGAGTGCTTGTAATCATACAGATAGGTTTCCCAAACGCACAAAGGGGTACATTTTCTGCTTTTCAATATCGGCGGAGGTACGTGGAGATGGCAGGCTGCAGGCGCGTGATGTTTGGTTTCGCGTTGCCGGGAACTCGAACGCGCGAGTAAGAAGCGAACTCGGGTTTCGCCGGGCGCGGAACGTATCATTTGGCTCGCGCGCCGTATCAGGAGGGGCTATCTCGGGCGAGGGCTGCGGCGCGGCGTATCTGCGCGGCCGCGTCTGCTATTCCTCCATCAGTATGCGGAGCGGCGCCCGGTAACCCGAGCGCCCGCCGCAGCTGCCCCCAGCGGCGGACAGGCCGTTTTCTGGCGGCCCCGGCGCGGCTTGCCTTGCGCTCAGAAGCGCTACTGTAAGATTTAAACCGCCTTTTTGTCAATATATAGATTCCGTTCTTATTGAAGATAGTTACTGTTTTAATAAATTTAATAGGTCACAAAAATTGAAAAATACGTTGATTTTGTCCTATATTGTACGTTTCTACAATACTTTTGTTGTCTTTTTCAAGTACTGAAATAAGAATTACTATTAAAATTACTCTTCTAAAACATTTACATGATTCAATTTGTTTTAGGTATTATTTGATTCGAATTATCTTAGGCTTCTTTGGGGCATGTGGTATTTTGATTCTTGTCTTTTACGAGTAATCACAGTCACAATTACGATTGTAAAATGCTGTAATTATAATTATTATAATTGTGATGCTGACTACTCACATAAGATACGCTCACAATATTTATAAAAACGCAATTAAGATAGTAACGATAAACTAATAATTATTTGAACTACCTCTTGACTGCTTCCTTACAGTTTGGTTTTATAGTTTTGTTCTAAAATATTAATTGCCTAATTAGCGGAGAGAAGGAAAAAACATGGAGTGGAAGATTGAAAGTAAAAATACTATATTTGAAACATAATTTGAACCTGAATTTCTTCCAGTCACTGAGAAACTTGCACAAGCTTTTTTTCTTTTTTCGTGTGTTACCAGCTCTGAAAATCATGGGGGTAAAATATTTTCTGACACAAAATGTTCAAAATATCAATTTAACAATCACAAAACTTGAGCATATTTCGTTTATTATGGAAATACAGACGAATTATTGTAAAAGTGAAAAAGAATTTACAGTGAATATCAAAAAAATCAATATGAAAATTAGGTACAAATAAAATAAATTATTCTTAATCGGAGAAATGAAATTGCTTATTTTGTTTGATCCTCTCCCTTAATACTTCCCAAGAGCTACTTGGAAATTATCGCAGCATGACCATTGAGGTATAGTATTCATAATGCAATGAAAACGTACTCTGAATAAACGAATAATTTTATATTTTTTATGCTGAACTTTAAATTCTAAAATTTACAGATAGTTATTGAAAGTTCGTTTCTGTTATAATCCACTTAATTTCTAGCGTGGTATCGTGAAGTTTAGATCGTGAACATTCTTGTAGTGCTCTAAAAGAATCAACCAGTTCACATTATTTTATTAGTTTCATTAGTTGACCTAAGCAAAGCCAATTTTTTTTCATATGTTTCTTCTTTCCATTAAAAATTTTATAGACACCGTGTATATGTATTAAAACATCCTAAAGAAATGAAACATTTATTTATAAATGAAAGTGAGGAGAAATCTGAGAATACTTCAAGTTTGTCAAACTTTTGAATTTGAATTAGCTTTTGGATGATGCGTATTCCAAAGTTCTTTACGGATTTTTGTGATCCTCGTTTGCAATTTCAGAACGACACATACAGTGGCAGTCTCAAAAAGCTTCATCTCACGGAATTACATCATAAGCTGACTCTCTCCTCTGTAGTGTATTTGAGAGTCTTCACAATTGAATCATTTAATTGTGGAACTCAGACAAGTATATTTATTCAGAAGCAAACAATATGCAATCTAGAAAAAGAATTACAAATAAACAAAACACTAGCAACTGACGCTCATGTACTACACTCTCTGAGTCTACCGACTAGATTCCTCCTAAAACGTTGAAAACTCATAAATCTGTGGAGCAGGGCAAGTTGTTCCCTGAATGGATGGCGATTGGTCCTCGCTTAGATGTATAGATTAGTGATTCCGGGCACGTCAACTGCTAAGGTCATTAGTCCCTGTAAGTTTAGTGTATTTTTTCATCGGGGGAAGGTCGTAGTGATCTTTCCCGCTGGCTGGCAAGATCCGGCAACGACCTACGTAGGCTTGCGGGGATTTTCCTTAACAAGGTATCTCCCCAGCAGGGTACCGCCCCATCAGGAACAACTTCTAAGCCCCCGACCATTCTCGCGGCGTAGATGGTAGTGTAGTACACGTTAGTGTGTCTGTGTGTGTGTAAGGGGTGTGGATAGAACAGGGAAAAAAATGAAAGATCGCGCGCGGCCCGAGGCCCGTTTGTTAGGGTACTGCTCCGGCATTCGCCCGGTGATGATAGGAGAAACCACGGAAAACTACCGATCAGAACAGCCGCCCTCTAGGATTCTCCTCTTCAGCCGCTGTGTATAGTGCGATTTTTCTAACTTTGCCCCTCAAGGTCCATCTTCGCGATGGAATATGTAACGGTATTTTGCATCTTTCTCAGTCGTGCCGCTAGATTTTGCATGATCGCGACCGTATCAAGTAGTGCTTGCGATGATGCGACTTCTATCGCCAAGACCGAGAAAGTCGCGAAATGCCGTGTGATATTCCATCGCGCCATAGGGGTTTGAGGGTCAGAGTTAGAAAAATCGCACTATACACAGCGGTTGAATTCGACCCAGCTGTCAAGGTAGTGTCGCAAATCGTGCCACCGTGGGGGAGTGTACCCTAGTACCTCCAGGTGAGAGGCGCTGCAGTGCCATCTGAGCCGGTCCCTCGCCCGGCGCTGCGCGTCCTGTCCGGAGCCATTCCTCCCGCGCAGCGAGGTGCGCTAACACGCCGTCTGGCGCGGGCGAGGGCGACGGCGGCGGCGGCGCCGTATAAGGCGCGGGTGGCCGGCCGGCGCAGAGGTCGCGGGTTCGCGGCCGCCCGCGCCGTCGCCCGCCCACAGGCCGCTCTCGTTAGCTTGCGCTCAGCTGTCGCCCCTCCCGCGCCACCCGCGCTTCCCGCCCCTCCCGCCCCTCCCGCCCATCCCGCCCCTCCCGCCCATCCCGCCCATCCCGCCCCTCCCGCCCATCCCGCCCCTCCCGCCCCTCCCGCCCCTCCCGCCCCTCCCGTCCCCCGCCCCTCCCGCCCCCGCCCCTCCCGCCCCCCCGCCCCTCCCGCCCCTCCCGCCCCTTCCGCCCCTCCTGCCCCTCTCGCCACTCCCTCCCAAGCACCCGGGAAGTCTCTTCCGCTGACCCCCCGGCACTGACATCCACTGGTGGAACACAATTGGAAGACTTTTGAGGTTGGTCCTTAAAAGGAACAGAATGATAGAGAGTCGAAATATTCATTGTAAATGTTCCATCTGTTACGTCCTAGATTGAAACTTATTGCAATTATTCTATGATGCAAGTTATAAAAGTTCCGAAACTGAATTATCTTTACTATATATTTGTATTTCTTCGTAGAAAAACAGTCAACAGTCCTTTTTGCCAATTTAACACAAGTCTGCTGTAAAATGTATGCTTCTTCGTTCCAGTAACTAAAATTGCTTTGGGACACCATGTAATTTAAGATGATTTCTAAACAAATGTGCAGGAAAAAGTTAAGAATCGCGGACGTGGCAGGGCAGCCCCCGAATTTACACAGTGTTACGGAATACCAACACTTAAATGTCGTTTCGTGTAATTAACCTTTCAAAGGATATCCGTTTGATAACATGCTATTTTTAAATCAATTGGTGTCGGTACAATGAAATACTTACCTTGATACCCAGATAGTTTAGACTTCATACCAAGTGAGGTTAGGTTGCTTTCTATTCTTGTGCACTGCGGTAAAACATGTCGCCCCCTTTCTTTCCAGAACTTCTGATTCCAGTTTTCGTCGACATGGTGGGGGCGTGGAAGGTAGCATGGGTTTTAATGGTTTATTCCGTCATATAGTCACTGATATCACTTTCATATTTCCTTATCTAATTGTTGGATTGCGTAACTATACACCCAACAATTAGATATTATAATTTCCTCCATGTCATTTTCAAATTCCTATATTGTAAGCCTTAACACTAGAATTTTACTACGCGTAAGATATTTTGAGTCATTCTTTTCGAAACTGCATCAAAAAGTGTTCCGATTTTGTTTCGTTTTGAATTTAGAAACCTGAAGTTTGTTGTATCAAATGCAACACTGCTGAATTTACGAAATTCACGCATTTAATAAAATCATTAGTTGTTCTCAGAATTGTCACCTTGTAAGAAGAAATTTATGAGTGCTAATAATTCAATAGAAACTATATATCAACGCATTTATTTCCGATCTAACTTCACGCATCATTACTTTTTTCGAAAATACAGGAGTCGTGAAATAACAGCTTATAGTAAGGTCGCGTGCGATCTGTGAAGTAGCCGTTAAATAAATCAGAACTACTGAACTGGTAGGTTTTATACCACTTGCTCGCTCATCTACGAACGTTTTATGATAGAGGTAGAAAATTAAAGATGATTTAATTCTCACCTCACAGTGCTGTACCTAAGGTACGTAGATTATGATTCAATACTACATTCAATTTTACCGTTGGGGAATCGGGTTTCTGGGTCTTTCTTCAAGTGTAAGACTTTTCTACCTTGATTACTTATATTTATACAATTACATAGGCAACAATAAAAACTGACCTGATTTTCCTTCACTGATCATTAATGTAGAGTAATAGTGTATAATAACTTTTACGTTTTAAAATGTTTCATGATCTGACGGCCATAAACTCTTTAAGTACTGCTGAACACTTCAGTTTATAACTTCATTTTCATACTTGAAGCGTTTGTCTTTCTGCCTTGGTCCCGCATACTACGCGATCTCGTGCAATCACATTGCTCGAATGTTCCTTTATTACTATTGTTACGCTCAAGTGCCTGGCAGGTTGAGTTTTACCTGAAAGAGATATTTTGTGATTAGTTATCGAAATCGAGGTGTCGTCTCAGATCGTCCTTTGTAATTGAATTTTATGTGAAATTCACCTGCAGTTATTCTAGTCCAAAAATATTGAAACGATGTGCGTTTTAAATCATTGTTGCCCAAACGTATAATGTAAAATAAATTGTTCGGATACCCTTAAATGCGTTTGTAAATATCTGTGATCAGAAATTCACTGACCACAGGAAAACATACATTGTGAAGCATGCAGGAAAGAGGCGTATTCAAATTTTCAGGTAGCAAAATGCTCAACCTTAACTCCTTTACAGAATATGATTATTTAATTACAAAATGGCAAGTATGAAATGTTTTCTTCTCAAACTCCGACATTTACCGCCCTTTTCATCTCTCTACTCTCATGTCGTTGCCTCATTCGGCTCAGCAATGATGTCCAGCCACACTTCAGCACTGTCATCAAATATCATCACCACGCTTGTACTCAAACTACCATGTCTTCCCCTTCACTCTATTCACGAAAATGAAAGTTGTAATGAGGACTCCAGAGGGATTTTCGCCGCACTGATTTATCCTCATCTCCAGTTAGCAAGGAAAGGGTTATGTCAAGAATACCCTTTAAAAGTTCTACTCCGCTTTGTAAGAAAATCGTGTATTCAAAAATTTTTAAATAAAAAATTAAAATAACTAAAAAATGGCAAATGAAAATTAACAAACAAAAAATAAAAAATAAAAAAAATAATAAAAAGAAGTTTCCCTTACGACAACCCGGTATGATCTCGGCCTCTCGTCGCGGGCCTAACGATTGCAAAGGCCTTGTAGCTACACCCACTCCTATCAGCCCTTCAATCTGCGCCGCCCGTGGACGGACGCGAGGCGCTGTGTGCGCGAGTCCGTATTCATACGCAGCTGGCAGGCGCGTACGGGCGACGTGTCCCTGGCCGTCGTTTAATGGCCCCCTGACCCCGCGCCCGTACGTCTGCGCTGCTCCTTTAAAGGGCGTCGCAAGGGAGGAGGGTTTTATGCGCAGATCGCATCGATGCAGCCGTCCGCGCCATCATCGACCACGTCGTGTGTGTGTATGTGTGTGTGTGTGTGTGTGTGTGTGTATGTGTGTGTGAGTGCTTCTGCGTTGTTTATGGTAATGGCGCCGTACAAATGTAGCGTGTTTGTTCGCGAGCGTGTACTCAAAATCGTGTGTAAGATTGCAAGGCTCGCCGTGAGCCTGAACAGCTTGCTGCGGACGCGCGTGGCAACTTTGTAGATGCTGCGATCGGCGTTCGCTCGCCGGCGATTGGGCTCGCGTCGGGGAATAAACTCTCGTCGCGGGCGCAGGGGAGGGAGGGATATTGCTCGGCGGCGAGTGGCGTGTTCTTACGCGCTGCCCCTTCCACCGAAGCACTGCATTGCGCTGTCGTATTCCTGGAACTGGAAGAGACGTCAATTAAAGATTGATAAATGGGCCGGGGCAGTGTTGTTGGGCTGGTCGTACCTCTGATTGGATGCGCCTCGATGATCCTACGCAAAATGTGCGTCATAATAAATGTTAACGCCGCGGATCGAAGCCACCAATGTTACCCATCGTTCACTTTTAATCAGGAAATTGCGTTTATATAAATTTTACAGAAAATGCACGGCCAATAAAACGAATGATCTTTCAAAAATATGTATTACTAATCAGAGAATTAATATCCTTCATACGGGGAAATAAATTATGCATGACTAGCAATTAACGTCAGTCACACACCTACGGCCTTCGGTAGTTCGCTGTGCCTCGCATATATCACTCCTTCAAAACATTTTCATCGCGTGAGCGGCTACTTTACTCGCTATTTATAAATCATTGTTATTTATGAGAAAATATTCATTGGTTGGATAAAAAGAGTAGTGGAATGTTTTTATTTGCAATTCTTCCTACTGTATCCTATTCGCAGTTCGACACTGATTATTGTCTGAGGAAGTTGGTACTCCACTTCCAAACAAACGTGTTGACATAGCAGGCGAAGCAATCAATATCTCTGCTGGGCTGGAAGCAGAGGCCTAACGGGACCATAAATTTTAATTATGCTGCGCGCGTCGTTTGGCGTCCTGGCTGCTGCGGGCGCTTGCAACATCCGCCCGCTGCGGGCAGCCAATGCCCACGCGACCGCCTCGCGCACGGGCTGGGTTCGTCCGGGACACACCGCCCCTGCCACGCCCCCGAAGCACACCCTGGGCCTTCTTCCACCCCGCCCTAGCGCTCTCACTAGTCACCGCTACTTTTGACTGACTGATTAGAGTTTTCAGGCGCAGTCAACGGTTCTAAGTCATAAGTCCCGTAAGTGTAGTGTATGCATTTACCGGAGGATTGATTGATTGTGATTCCGGGGGCGTCAACTACAGAGGTCATTAGTCCTATAAGTGTAGTGCGTGTTTTCCTCTGGAAGTGGCGGTTATCTTTTCCACGCTAAATGACGAGATCCGGCGCCGACCTACCGTCGACAAGCGGGCTTTCCCCTCAACCAGGTATCTCCCACCAGCGGGGCACCGCCCCAGCCGGGACAAGCTCTAAGCTCCCGACTGGTCTCCAAGCATGTGTAGTGATGTAGTGCATGTTAGTGTAAGTGTGTGCGTGTAAGGGATGAGGATAGGACAAGGAAGAGGAAGGAAAGATCGCGCGTGGTCCGTGGTCCGTTTGTTAGGGTACTGCATTCGCCTTGTGTTGATAGGAGAAACCGCAGAAAACCACCAATCAGAGCAGCCGGCCGCTAGAATTCTCCTCCAGACAGCGACTGAATTCGACCTAGCTTAAAAGCTAGTGTCGAAAATCCGGCCCGGTCCGGACTCGAACCTAGGACCTCCCGTTCAGAGGGACTGCAGTAACATCAGTTGATGCACTGAGTTTACCGGAGGAAGGAAAGGTGGCGCGCGATCCGTGACCCGTGTGTTAGCTCTCCAGTAGTGCTGCTGGGAGTGCGAGCTGTGGCTGCGCGTCGTGTGCCGTGACGCGTGTCCCCGCGCACGCGTGCGCACTCTTAATTGCGCTGCGCCCGTCCCCCGCCGCCGGCGTAATGGCACCTGCGCAGCCCGCGGCGCCGCCGGCGCCCCCCCCCCCGCTGGGTCGCTGCCCCGCGCAGGGTCAGCGGCGGGCGCTCTCCTTCCCCGCTCTCCTCATTTCGTCTGTATCCGGATGAGCGAACAACGGTTTTGATTGATTTACTGATTAGTGATTGCGGGCACGTCAACTGCTAAGGTCATTACTCTCCCGTAGGTGTAAAGCGTGCATTTTATCGCGGGAGGTGACGATGAGCTTCCACAGCTTATTGCGAGATCCAGCACCGACCTACACTTCCGTTAGCCATGTTTTCCCAACCAGGCATCTCTCATCAGCGGGGCTCAGGCCCGAGTCGGCTGACGATGTAAGCTGCCAACTGGTCTCCCGGCATGTGTACTTAATGTATTGCATGTAAGTGTGTGTGTGTAAGGGGAGAGGATAGGTGAAGAAAGAGGTAGGAAAGATCGCGCGCGGTCTGTGGTCCCGTTTGTTAGGGTACTGCTCCGGAATTCGCCTGGTGTTGATAGAAGAAACTAGGGGAAATTATCGATCAGAGCAGCCTGCCGCTAGAATTCTTGTCTAGACGGCAGATGAATTCGATCTAGCTTTTTAGCCTGTGTCGTAAATCCTGCCACCGAAGAGACTCGAACCCTAGGAGGAACCACCCTCGGTCAGAGGACATTGCAGTGACATCAGTTGATGCCTTGAGATACCTTTGCCGGTACAATGGTTTCTAATCCAAATGAATGAGTTTTTTATCCATTCCATGTATGCTTTTTCCCTCAATTTTTTATTTTCTTTCTCAAAAACGATCATCAATAAAACGTTCTTCGAAACCTAGGTTAAAATATCTCACAAATAATATCAAATAGTAATTTTAAAAGAATATGCAAACTGAAAAGCACTTAACACAGGAACGTTGTGGTTATTGATGTCTGCTTCAGAGAGGTGGTGTATATTCCTGTTCTTATTAGAAAAGTTGAGTGAAGAAATCGACACAAGCAACTACAATTGGGTAAATAATATTCTGTGAAGGCATACCTGCTGTTGAATTTCAGTCCAATCAATATTTTTTTTAACTTAAGAGCTTGTGGTAGAATCAAACATTTTTAAACTAATGATTTCTTTGTTGTTCTTTTGCCCTCTTACAACTATTTTATCATAAAGACTACACCAAATCTATTAGTTTGTATTTTACGTATTGCACATTATTGGTTAACTAAATTATTTGTCTCAATCAGTCGATATCAGTTTTGTGGAATATAATTATAAATAAATTCTTCTTCATTATAAATAAACCCTTTGTTTTGTTAGTACCTAGATCTTTGTTGCAATTTTTATTAATAGTAGAAATATTAAGGAAGTATTCTTTACTTTCGACCACATTGTTCCACATATCTTTCGCGATCCATTAACTCGCAAAATTCCAAAAAGACACTAATATAATTTTATAATGAGTTTATACAAAAAAATCGATATAAGGAAAATTAATAGTCATTTCAAAATTACTTTCACTACTTATAAAACGCAGTAATGTAAAAAGTAGAAACTTATAGACATTATTTTAAAGGTGTTTTTGTAATTGTAGTTACCAGTCAGAGAAGTAAGGAAAAGTAAATTATTAAATACACATTTCATTAAATGTGCAATTCATAATTTCATTCTTTAAGAATAATTTCAATTTTTTAAATGAAATACTTATTTTTTGAAGAAGTAATTTACAGAAGAATAAAATATAAATTTTAAAGTATCAAATGAAACAAACCGGAATTATTTATGTTAAACACATTCGAATAATTAATCATATGAATAATAATTAATGAATAATGAATATATAATGAAACAAACCGGAATTATTTATGTTAAACACATTTGAATAATAAATCATATTTTGCAAAAGACGCATGAATTCCAAAGTTTAATACAGGCATAACTGGGCAAATAAACAATTTTTTAAGTAAACAAAATAGCACGTGTTTCCTTTTTTGATGTCCAGATTTCATTAAAAAAAAATTTCATACATTGAAAAACGTCATGTCAATTCTTGTGCGATTTGACGTGGTAACGTAAGTAACGTATTCATGTCGCACACAAAACTTTTTGTTTGAGAGTGAAATTCCAGCGAGCCATCACAAATCGAATACTCAAGACTGGAACACAAACCTTTTGCAGAGCGTGACCTTGAACATCCCTCTACTGGAGGGGAGTTCAGAGCTCCGTTTCCCGGCGAGTGACTGCCCGTCGACAGCAGAATTTCCGACGATGGTAGCTGTCTAATAAAATATTCGTACTAAAATATCGGAGAAAGTAAAACTTTTAAGAGAATTATCGATGCGTGATTTAGAATTTCTGCAGACATATTTTTCTCTTTCTTGACGTATCATGGCTAACAGACATTTCCTACGAAATAACGCACACGATTAACTATAAATACTTGTGGACTTCGGATGGTCCTAAGGGGAAATGGTGATCGAAGTATAACAGGGGACTCTTGAACTACTCTGTAATTGTTGTTTATTATCGCTGTTGAGCAAACTTTGCTGAGGGGAAATGTTAACTGGAATTACATAATACAACGTAAGCTGACCTAAGTAGAGTAATCTCTCGACCTCCGCGAATTCGCTATTGGCGAGTTCCGAACATTTGCGATTAGAGAAATGCTACCAGTTTTAACATTCGCGACTTCAACATTCGCGAGTGCGTCTTTTGGTCGTACCACATTTTTTTAAAACAAGCTCATTTCATTTCTTTTATCAACGTCATCTGTGAAACGAACTCGACAGATGTCGGAGCACAAAGTATCACTTTCTGAAAAAATTTCAAAAATGAAATGTCAATTCACATTTATAGAATAACACAATTTGTAAAATAATTCAATTCAGTTGCGTCAAATTGGAGGTAAGGGTTTTGTCCAAATGAACAGAAAAGTTATTCAGAATCTGTGCAACTCTCGTTATAATGAGCTCATTGTAGAGGAGCTTCGGGAAATCATCAGTGAAGAAAACCTCCTCGACGATAATGACGATAACGAAAGCGAAACTGCGTCCTTGAGCAATTTCAATGTCAAAACTGTTTATTCCGTTCTAAGATAAACAAACGCTGGTGGAACTGGCATTCAAATGTAATCCGAACTTGGAAATAACTATTGTGATCCGAACATGAAAATTTTAGAGAGAATAGACGCAGCAATTATTCCATATTTGGATATTAGAACAACGACGAAGGCGATGAAACAAAAAAATGTTGGAATCCTACATACATTTTTTTTCAACTTTGAAATAATTTTCAAACATTATTTTATTTCTTCATTTTGGGATGTTAATTGTAAATTCTGTTTGTTGTAGCGTTTACTCAGTTCTACTGTAAACGAGTGTCCATTTTTTTTCTTTTTTTAAAATAGTTCTTCCTTAATCAGGAACCTAACCCAAGTTTCTTCATTAAAAGATAGACTCAACATTCGCGAATTCAACATTCGCGATGTTTTTTGTTTACCTAACTCTCGCGAATGTTGAGGGATTACTGTACTACAAAGTTTTGTTTTTGAACACTCCTGCTCGGAAAGCGTTTTTTCGTTTCTTTCCTGTTTTTGATTGGAAAGTTTTTTGTTTGTGTTTATGGATTGGTTCTCAAGGTATTCGAAAGGCTGTGCAGTTCACCTATCGCAATGTAGTAATAGTCACATAAATGAGATAATTATGTATTGTCTTAATTAAAACACTGAACGACATGAATTAAAATGGTTGGTGTCTTCCACATTATAATAATGTCAATAGTAAATAATTAATAAAAGTTTTCAGAAATTTGTTACAATAATGAACTACAGTTGGTAACTAGCACAGAAAATGAATCTTATGCGTACGAATTAAATATTGACGATGGCGAGAGAATGAACTTTGCAATGAGTAGGCCAAAGGCACTTTCATTACTACTTTTTTATGGGTACTTGTTTGTGCACGAATTCATGGAAACTTACTACGTTGCAATTATTTAAAATATGTGAGAGAACAGCAATTTGATTTATGTCGCCTTAGCATTTGTTTGTGGTACCCAGTGTTTTATTTACTGTGCGCTGGGCATTCCTGTAATGCAACTTTGGCATACCCCAGAAACTTTTTCCAAACAGCCGAGAGAAAACTGGTTTCAATGTAGGTATACTAAAAATTTATGCATACGAAATTGTCTTCGATTTACACATTTCAAAATCCGTGGCGTAGTTCCTGTTATCCTAAAATGTTACATGTGTATCAAAGACTCACTTTCTTTTCTATTAATGCAAATGACTGGAATGATGCTTCCTTTGCCGCTTTGAGCGCAACAATTGACTGATTATTTAATATCTCCGGGCGTGTCTTTTGCCACGGTCTCTAGTCCTAGAAGAAGCGCGAGTTATATTCCGGGAGGTGGGGGTGCCCGCCCCCCAGGTTCTCCCACTAGCGGGCATGTCGGAAGATCAGCCGGGATAATCTGCAAGCTCTCGACTGATCACCCGACATGTGTGCAAGTGCACTGCATGAAGGTGCACGTTGTGTATGTATGTACGTATGTATGTATGTGTGTGTGTGTGTGTGAAAATGAGAGGGACAAAAATGAAGAAAGGAGTGCACGTTGTGTGTGTGTGTGTGTGTGTGTGTGTGAAAATGAGAGGGATAAAAATGAAGAAAGGAATAAAATGAAGAGAGGGATAAAAATGAAGAATGTCCGTTTGTTTAGGAGCTATTCCGACTTTCGTCTGACATTTAACGGAGACTGTCTGTAAACTGCCGATTAGGACAACCGGCCATAAGATGTCTTCTTCTCCAGAAGGCGGGTGAATTCGACTCAAGCTAGTGTCGAAAATGCGCCACAGACGGGACTGGAACCCTAGCCCTCCCGATGAAAGCTGCAGTGGCTTCGATTGCTGTCACTGAAACAATTTCAGCCTGCGCAGATCACTGGATGGAGGCTTCCTATGACAGTTTGAGCGCGTCCTCTCGGGAGCCGTGCTCGGGGTTCCCGTCCTGGGGCAATGGAAGTGCAAGCGCCGCTGACGTCATCCCCTCCACCGCCTCCCCTCCCTTCCTCCCGGCCCCCCCCTCCCCGCCGGAGCGAACGTTGACGTGTCAACGTCCTTGGCTGCGCCTGCGGCCTAGGCCGCCCGCCGCGCCGCCCGGTGGCTCCAGCTGCCGCCTCGGGCAGCGAGGGGAGGGGGACGCAGACGGCAAACTGCCGCTGCGCCCAGGCACTCCCTGCCATCCGCCTTGCAAGAATCCACTGTTTTTACTGCAAATATCCAGTTGATGCTCGTATTCGGTAATCCCATGCTTGAGAAAGCAATCTAGCAACATTATGCTAGAGCATCAGAAAAAACACTAGTTTTGCAGGAAGAATTCTTTCTACATCCTGTATCTACACTCTTCAATCTCATTGACTTGTAATAGAATAATTATTATCCCATAATTATTTCAAGTTAATAAGTTGTTACCTTTTTATATATTAACTTTAATATAAAACTTTAAATCAAAGTAAATAATTTTCCTTGCGTATTATTTTTCTGTATTTATAGATATATTCATAAATATCTTGGGAGTTATTTTAGTGCATTCACCGTAGCTAAAAAAATAATTTTAAATTGAAAAGTACAAAGCATTTAATTCAAATTAGAAAATATAACATCTACATCAAATTCTAGGAGTGAAACGCTGGCGCGCGTCTTTTGTGGTAGTCGTTGTGATTTCTTTCGTCGTTGTGAACATGTCATGCGAGTTAAATGAAAGTTTACATGGCGAAGGAACTTGAACCAGCCTTTGAGTTCCTGTTCGTCATAAATTCGAGAGAGATTTTCAGCGTGTGGTGTTCCTGGATCCTACTGCTCTAGTACTAGCTAGCTGCTCTAGTCTAGCCGAGGTATTGAATTGCATCTGCGACATATTGAGGAAAATTAAGTATTAATATGGCTAATATTTTTATAATTAAAAAATTGAAGGTTCTTGTGGGCCTGATTAGTAACGATTACATTTTGAATAAATGAAAATATAATAGTTTATACGTTAAAAACGCAAAATGTAAGTGATAGTTCCAACGTATTTATTACTCTAAATATTAATTTTTTTGTGTCACTGTTAACAAGTTTTGTTTATTCTGAAAATGCAGACCATTTCATGTGTAAAGAAAAATATATCCTTCTAATATTGCCCCAAAATAATCGCAATATTCCAGATGAGTTCTACTAGTGGTGTTTTCCATGGAATTAAACTACTGTGGGGGTTTTACAACTGCCAATCACTATTTATTTTAATCGGCGCAAAAACTACAGAAAGCCATTCATTAAAGTAATCATAGCTCGAATGCGTACAATTTTCTAACATGCCTTCAACATCTTAAAGACACTAATTATACCACTAGTTCTGTTTTTAATTAATATTCCATCTAATAATTTTTACTTCTCAGTTTTTTATCTAGTCCCAAAGATAGATTTCCTTATATAACTGGTTCCGCAGAAACGCTTATCGGTAGTTAAATTGTGGCTTAAAAAACAGATCATCACGAATATGTATATTTGAAATCAATAAATTGTGGAAACGAACAAAGTTTGAATCATTAGAAAGCTATGACTTCTAATGATTGCTATGTGAAATATAATACCCTCCAAATCGTAATGTTCAGCCAATATGTGATAGTACGGCGATATGAACATTTTTAGTTTCTTGGACCGATTCGTAGTAGTCAATTTATTATACGGGTACCTCTATCTACATCCTACACCATGGCGACGTCTTAGAACAGAAAAAGAGGAGTTAAAGAATACGAAACGTGTGGGCATCAAAAAGTTTGAAACTGAGAAGTTTCGACTTTTCAAATCTCCAATCGTTTACCAGATTCGAATACCCCATCACAATTTTTAACCAAAAAGATATCAAAACAAAACTTAAATAACAACATTTTATTATTTTTCATTAATGGAACACTTGTAAACCATTCATTCATGGCTAAAGCATGGAGTGAAACTGAGACTCCTACTAACAAACTCTTCCTTCTACAGCCTAGTCTTTCCTATACAATGTATCCAAACAAGCAAAAATACGATTTATTGATTTAAACGTTACAAGATTGAAACAGTGGTCTCCTTCTCCCCACACCCATCGGAACTACATTAATAACTGACGTTTTTGACAATGCATATTTCTGCCACCTGACTATCTACCGAATAAATCCATCTGCGTATGTGTAGGAATGAATGAAAAACGGTTCCTCTTTGACTAATTGTAAGTGCGTCCTTGAGATCGGTTTCGATTCCGCCGCGGCGCGGCGGGCGACCGGCGCGCGCTCTGGCGGCCGCGCTCGGCGGCGCTGCGCTGTCGCCGGCTGACCTTGAACTCGCAAGAATGCCGGTGTCCGGCCGCGAGGCGAGGCGCGGCGAGGCGACGGGCCGTGCCGGCGCGGCCCGGCGGTTGGGCGGTACGGCGGGGCGCCGCGCCGGGCCCCGAGTCCAATGGGATGGCACGCCCCGCCTCCCAGGGCCGAAAGCGAAAATCCAGCGCCTTCGGAAGAGGAAGTAGCGCCGGGGAAATTATTAGGGAGCCCTTTACAAAATTGTAATTTGTTGCAAATAAATGTTCTTTACATTAACACAACCAGCCACATCGCGCTCAAATAACTTGTCGTGTGTGTTACACAAACCGTAAACGTTCTAAAAGCAATTATATCTTTTGTTAATTTTTTGTGTCTTCTATTCATTTTAATATCAAGCTGATGAATCTAAGGAAGTGGTTGCGAAGTGTATGAAACGTTGTAAGTAATAAATGCAAAATAAATCCTATCTTTTGGTTTCGTGCTGTCATCTAATGACTCGGTCCTTATTAGTAATAACCAGTGTTTGATTTGTTCATTACAGTATTAATTACAGTGCAGTTTAATTGTTAGGGTGTAAGTACTGTGTACGACATTTCATTTTCAAAGGAAAATACAATATGATATCAATGTTTATACGAAAACAGCTGTGTTTGTCAAAATGCACGAATTGAAATGCGGCTATTATTGCTGCTTGTTGTCCGTTTTTGAATCAACTTGGATTGTAGAAAAGCTACTTCCTTTCATTTATAACTGCCTACCATCTCAATTTCGCTCAAAATTATTTACACCCGAACGCCTCTGCTAAAATACATAAATGTTCACCGGACGATTTATTTCTATTTTCAAATGCGTATTTATCATTTCTCCCAATGTGTAGGGATTAATATATTTTCACTATTTTATTTGTTATTGCCTTATGTTATATTATTTTATATTATTTATTACCTGGGTTTACAACTAGCATAGCTGAGAAACCTTGTAAAAGAAGTTATAACCGAGATCATATCGCTCCGAAGTATTGACTTGTATTTTGAAATTGTTATTTACATTTGCTTTGTTTATTGCATTTACAAAATGTGTGATGTAGCAATTTATATTTTCAGTGAAATCAAATAATTAAAATATGTGACCATTATTATAATTATTGTGAGAATGCTGATGAGGTGTTGTTGACGTTATTAACAGGTGAAGTAATTGTTGCATTTGAGATAAATATCAGAAGAACATTTTTGTCGCAAAGTATTCCTGAAGAATATAACAGTTGAAGAAAGCAATTAATTCTAATCAAAATTCGATTAAACTGGAAGGTGCGCCCAGGATTTTTCGTGGTGAAGGGGGGACGAGGGCTACTGATATAATGACCAGCTGATTTAATATGTTTTATTAAGAATATTTCCTTTATTCTGAATATAAAATGTATTTGCATTTGTTGATACACAGTTTATTAGTTATCACGTAACAAATGATGTGTAGAATGACCTTCGTCAGTATAGAAAATTAGTAAAATCTGTATTTTTGAATAGGTATCATTAGGGGGAACGCTGACGCCCCTTTAACCTTCTCCCAGCCCCTAGGGTGCGATTCGAACCAAAATGTGTTGATTTTTTTCTGATGCATTGTAGCTTGTTATTGCCTTTGATACAGAACTCTATATACACTGCATAACTTACCTGGATCGAAAGGATCGTGGTTACGAAGGAAATATGAAAACAATTGAATTGATACTTCATGTTCTCTTATGGACAGAATTATAATAATAATTAAGAAATGCGCACAAGTGTGCTCCGAAGACAGTTCAGTCTTCGGAGCTGAGCTCCGTAATTCTTTTGTTATTTTTCTTCCATGAAAGTACAACTTACTACACTTTTCGTTAGACAGTTTGCACATGCATAGATCACTAGCGGTGTGATACGTGATTGTCTTGCAGAGTTGATGGTGGAATCCATGCACCGCTAATCTGTTTACTACACTTCTCATTTCCTGGCTTGATTTTGTCCAACCCCTGTCAATCATGACACTCGTGCAGTAGAAAAGTTCAGTTCTTTACCTCTTCTTTCTTCTGTTGTCTTTCCGCTAGCAGTTTGTTGTATGCTGTGGTACATGGTAGTTATAGATTATATATCTTAGGTCCTCAATTAGGAAGGGTTCTCTGGTTAGTAGATATACATATCTGGATGGTGTGTATTTTGATACGCCTAGTACTTTCTTCAGGTACAGTGCCTTGATGTTTTCTAGTACTTTTATATCTCTCAGTTTCAGGTGTTCTTATGGAGAGAATTATGAAAGGGGATATATGAAAAGACAAACCGAATCACGCTAAGTGAATCTGAATCAATAAAATTAGGTAAAAACATTATGTATGTACCACGGGCGTTAACTTGGTTCTAATGATCTCGGGCGACAAAAACTCTCAGGACAAAGGCCTTAAGGCATCTTGTCGCCGCTCGATCATTAGAACCCTTATAACATTCTTGGTGCTTAACTACTTGATATTTCACATGTGTCATCTAGCACTATTCGACCGTCTGGAGCATTGAAGATATCAGTTCATTTAGAATTATTGTCGTATGACAACAAACTAACGCCCAAATTAGATTTCAATTTTTGAATGTTTATTGATCGGTCCGCAAATCCAAAATTGTAGCACTTAAATTCCATTAATCGAATGTTTCAGACATCTTATATTTCTAATGGGTGGGCAAAGAAGAAATTGTTACTAAGTAGCAAAACGAAAATTAAGAATTTAGAGCAATGTTTGTAGTTTGAGTCCTTAATGCTGACTGGATCCTACAGCCTCAAGTCAACCAACGTGTTCTATCGCAATAAATTGCGAACACGTCATCCAAATATTCTAGTACTCTCAAGTTTCCATTAAATATTACATTATAAAGGACCAGGAATGAACTGCTCACATTTATAAATGTATTATTACGTGAAAAAATATTTTGATGAATACTTTATTAAATGTACCAAAAAAATCTGTTTCAAAATTACACATCACTTTGATACTGTGAGTCAAGACGTCACATGATATAGTAGTAAGACTGAGAATCAGGGCTCAATTTTCCACCGATCTACGTGGCATTTGTGATGAAAGTATTTTTTGGGGTTTCCCATGTCGCTCACTTCTAGTGGTCTATCATTCATATCGCATTTTTCACAACCACCTCATCAAAATCATTCACATGTTTGCAGATATTGCCATAAGGTTTTGGCACATGCATCTTAATAAAGAATGATACTGTAAACAGACATCAATACAGAAGTGGTAAAGGTCGATTGTAGCTGAAAATTTGCTTCAAGAGCTTAAAAACAAGCTGACAACCGGAAACAAATCAGATTCACACCGGTTACTCAGAGACTAAAATATCTTCCTTGTTCATTTGCATCATAGATACTTAACGAAAATTACGTTGTACACATTTCGATCTCATCCTTATTAATATGCAAATTTACTCTGAGACTACAACAGGAACTATTTTCAATAATGCTACCTATTTCTTGCCGAAAGTTATTGAGAAGAAAAAAAAAATTAATTGAACCCAAACCTGTCCGTAATGGAATTTCATTTGAGGTAATGGTGATAGTTAGCTAATGTCCCATTATGTGGATGACTATTTGTGTTCGTAATACGAGGTAATCATGCAGCAACCGGGAAAAAACAAACGCTGTTCTCTCGCCAACGCGCGCTGGGGAAATAAATCGGAGGTGTTATTGACCTTTTGTCTGCAAGAAGCATCTCGCATTTCGTTTGTTTGGGATTAGGACGGCCGAGGCGGCGGGCGGAAGGGGCGGTGGACGCCGAGGGCGGAGAGAGGGGAGGGGAGAGAGGGTTAGGGAGGGGAGGACGAGAAGGGGACGATTACTGCTCAGAGGGGCTCAGAATTTGGGACGTGTTACGTAAAACCTGCCCCGGGGCTGACCGCAGGACAACGACGCCTCCGTCAGCGCGCAAACCGGAATTCAACTGTTCAACGAAGCTGTAGAACGGGAGATGGATACTAGAGAGTTTTTGCAAGTCGTTGATTTGAAAGACGTAACACGACAATTCTGATGAAAATTCTACTGCACATGTGCCAGCATCCAATGATAGGTTTACTACTGCTGGGTCCCGTCATTCTCACTGTTTTATCGTTTACGTCAAAGGTGTAGCATTGGCTTACTACTTTACGTAGTTTTCAGCCTAAACTGCACCACACTAATTCGACACTAATACACAATAATCATGAAACTAACGAAAAATGCATTATGTATAGTAGCAATATAAAATGTCAAGAGGTTTATAGTTAATTTTAACTCAGGTAAATTCAATTCGTAACACGAATAAACTAAGGTTAGGATTTGTTTAGGATTTTGATGTTATATTTATGTTGTACCTACTTTGATTACCACAAAATATTAAAAATTACTTATCTAGAGATGGGTATATATTTTCCATTACTATTATAAATAATACACGTGTTTCATAGAAAAATTAGGGGTTACATTCTAAATTTATTTAAATAGTTATACTTTTCTTTAGAGATGTAAAAGTGTATATTATAAATTCGTATGATTCAATCAGGTTTTTTTGTATTATATTACTAATATGTAGTTACATGTATGTTTTCGATTTTTACCTACTTTTACGTATATTTTGGATTGCACGTGACGCAAAAAATTCATTTTCCTGAAGATTCGTTATTTATTATTGACGACAATGATTAGATGCTCTAAAATTTTTGATTTCCCGTGTTGCTAAAACTCTTCTATTCGTAAGTAGCAAGTAAACAACAGGAAGTTGAAAAGACTTTTATTTGAAACTCAATTTCATATTTTGAAATGGCTATTTCAAAGTAAGGAAATCATGAACGGAATTGATAAATGGAACGAAAATGCAAATGCAATAAAATAAAAATCGGTACATTTTTAACAAAAACTTTATAGTAATGAATCCGAGAACATTAATTATTTAAATCCTATAAACTCTGTACATAATGTATTCAGGAGAAGGAGTGTGTCTCTTGTTGATATTGTAGTATAACATTGTTTTGATTTATTTTTTATTAATAATCATTAAATTATCTATAATTACCTTATCTCATAAGCAATTTTACCATCGCTACTCGAATGTCCACAAGTGCATTACACCCACATCCGTATAATTAGACTTCTATGAGATTTCGTTAATTTTTTATCATACAGTTAGTTGTTTTTCCTACAATTGAATTACTACTTGTAAATTCATACCTACCAATATACCGAGTCCAATTCCGAAGAAAAGGAGAGGAGTTAGAGCAGATTCAAAACAATTCCAGTTCGAAGTTCCTCTCTAAAAATGTTTGAAATAACGCAAAAAAAATAGCTCGTATTCATAATGGGAGTACTTCTTTGGAACGTGATGCTATAAATATATAATAATTGTTCTGAATGAATTGAGTAAAATACGAACACGCGTAGGCGGAGGAGGGGGGGCAGCGAGAAGAGAGCATCTGAAGCGGCAGGCATCCGAGGCTGCGCGTTGCAACAAAGGTTGGCACCGCCGCGCGACCGCAGCGCTGCGGTGCGGCGGCCGCAAGCGGAGGGCGGCATTCCAGGCGGCCAAGGCGGCCTCACGGCACGGCGCGGGGGGCGGTGGAAGGAGGGGGGAAGGAGAAGGAGGAGGAGAAGGAGAAGGCGGAGGAGGCCGGCGGGCGGGCAGGCCGGCGCGGCCAGCCAGTTCGCCTGCGGATGGCGTGCGGGGCACAGCGGCGTGGTGAGGGCGCGCGGTGCGCCGCGGTGCAGTGAACAACAATCGGCCGCATCAGTGTGAAGTGTGTGTGCTTGGTGCGTCAGCAGCGGATTTGGTTCAGTGGATTGATTGATTTGATTTGAATTGCTGTGCTCCGTGGCGGGCGGCACCCGGCGCGTCGACCTCTTTCTGGCGTGTGCTTCGTTCGGTGTGTGCTTCTGTGGAGAAAAGGACGCCGCCGCCATCGCCACCGCCGCCGCACACCAGCGGCTGCCTGCAACCTGTTCCTGCGGTGCGACAGTGACCTAACAGTATCCCCAGCAACAGGTAAGACGACGCCGTGGTTGTGTTGCGACCCATGGGACGGTTTGTCGTGGAAGACGCACGACCGTTCGCCCACGCTGCACAGCGAATTGAGAACTGTGAAGTTGCGAATATTATTGTTTAACAAATTAACCGAGTCCGGGAATCAGAAACTGCATATTGATCCAAATTAACGCATCATAATATTTTAATGTGTAAAATACTGTCACGATTTTTAGGTAAATATTATTAATTTTGAGTAAATGCGTAAGTTTATTTATAGAAGATTACGTGAATGTTTGTTGTTCTTTAACATACACTCAAAACAACTGAAAAAGAAAGCAAAATATAAAATAAACAATTTCAATTGCTTGTTGATATAATCTAATACAAACAATACAGAAACACGAGTAATTATGACTATACAAGTTCGCTCGTTATGATAGTTTCCATAAGACGTTGCAGTAAGGTTTCTTGCAGCTATGGATTGTTGTGCTGGCCCCATGTTGAATGAAAACTCCGTGTTGTCAGTCTTTTGCCTTATCTGATGTCGACCGTGGAGGTGTCGGTGGGTGGTGTGTATGTGGGGAGAGGGTGCAGACGCCATGTGACTGCAGTTGAGGGTCGTCGACGTGTCGCCTCCACGTCCTGCTTGACGGAGGGGCTCCCAAAGGAGTCGAGCGCACTCGCGATCCGCCCGACTCAACGGAGCGAGAGGCACGGCTTCAACTTTTCTTCAGCCCCGAAATCATTACCCCCACCCCCACCCCCACCCCCACTCCCTTACCAACATTAGCTGAATTAATAACAAAAGATAGCAGCAAGCGTTGTTAACAAACTATGATATTAAGAAATTATCGCTCACGTGTAACTATTTTACATCGGAATACGAGCTAAAGATATGAATAACAGTCCTGCCGTCGAAATAAACAAACATCCCATTCCTGTCGCATCTAGGGCTATGAGGGCTCAAGAAAACGTGCCCGGATAATATGCATTCATTGTATCTATCAACTGTTGTTTTCAGGGCGTATGAGGTTTATGGTTAATCACGGATGTGTGAGGTATTTTAATGTGTGACTGTTGAAAATTTTACAATTTTGTTTCCTTATCTTAGCCTAAAATACTCTTGAAAACGTATAGTATTTCTCGTTTTTGTGGAGGGCGGGGATAGATACGCTTAGTTCATATGTAAAAGACCAATGAGCGAAATAAACAGCGATAGTTCTCGGTCTCAGAATGACAAGATAATATTGGACATTTTGATGAAAATTATTTTTTTATATGTTCGAACATCTTATTATCAGATACACAACGTTAATACAGTTTTTAGATGACTTGTATAAAACCTTCAATGAACAAAATGATATTTCCATTTGCATTTTCAAGTATCTTTATCAGACTTACCAACTTTCCAAATGCTCTCATGTAAAATTTGTTGAAACGTGGATAGAATCTTGTTATTCTGAGTACGTGACATCGTTAAATAAATAATACCAGATACTAATACCACCAGCTCAAAATTTAATCTTCTGCGTCAGCGAATAAATACAGTATTTGGAGTTAGAAAGAAGAATTCTAGTGCAAATATGTTGAGATCTTACGATTCGAGATCGGCGCCAAGCTAGGTGATGCGAATAATTCTGACTTCTTTTGTTTCTCACTTTATCTATTGTACTTGAAAATAACTCTTAAATAGAATATTTATAGAGTTAAATATTTATAGAAAATTTTTAACGTAGTATAATATCGGTGATCTTCATGTAGTTCTTATTCAGAGATCTGCATGAGATTACCAAAAATTTACGACATGGATAATGAAAAAAAATCGATTTCGAAAGCTTAAAGAATGGGTTCAAATCTTGGGAATTAGATAGAACTTCAGTATATTTGCTTCTTCTTGTTTTCTGCGTGTTTCTGTTTGTCTTTTTTATGTTTTTTGTTGTTTTACATAGTAAGATAGTGGGAATACTCATATCGCCAATCCACAAGGGAAATGGAAAATATCAAAAATGTAATTTGTTTAGATTGTCACTTTTCTCTAATTAGAAACGATATGTCTGGCGAATAATGGACATTCCCTTGTATGGATTTCACTCAAATCACTAATTTTGTTGTGATATTATAGCACGGCTTTTTATGTAAAATAGGTGCAGATTATGTTACATCTTGTAAGTCGTATAGTCAGACAAATTCCCAGATGTTGAATATTTTTATTCCCAAATCTTGCCCTAGAGCAATCTTTATGCCACTCTTGCCGATTCGTCTTTTCTGATACTTATAGGTTAATTACACATTACATTTCATCGCTTTTTGGAGTCTAATGAGTTCGTGTAAATTACTTCAAGAAAATTAATATAATGCGACAAAAGCTTAACTACTGTAGTAATGAATTGTATAATATTATAGAGGTAATTGCTAATAATGGTAATTGTGAATGAGAAGTGAAACTTAGAAAGTAATTAATGCAACTACGCGTTTCCTTCCTCTTCCCTGTTCGAAGTGTAGAGCTGCATTCCTCCTTTCAGTACACATTCGATTCAAACTTCTTGGACGTGCAAGTAGGGCATTGAGTTTGTAAATTTACGAAAGAACTTAATTTCAAAGTCATTTACATAATATTTTTTATAATTATTTGCATATTGATTTATTTTTTAGTCCATCATTCCGATAGCAGTATGTTGAAAGTATTAGAAGTTTTAACCAAAATGCATGCCTTACATTTAGAAATGTAACTTTATCAACGAAGAATAAAAATAGAGATGGTAAAAGTGAAAAATTGAATCAATAAATTTCAAGATCAGATCCGTATTTCGAACGAGGTATTAGAGAACAAAGAACAGCTAATTTGGCGAGAACAGAAATAGATGTCCGAAGATGGAGAAGGAAAACCAAAAACAAACCAAGAAATGAAGGAAGAGTGTACAGGAATCTGAAGCATTTACTAGGATTGGAGAAGGAAAAGATAAGAAAAAATCGTAGTTAAATTGTTCAAGGAAGAAGATTCATAAACGTGTTGTAATTGCGAATTTCCGTTTTGAAGATAAAATGGTTGTTTTGTTAAAGAAAGGAAAATTGTGAATTGGAATTTCATGTTTGTTATCAGGAAATATAAACCAAACGTTTGGGTTTAATCTTTGCAGTTGAATGAGGCATTTTACTTCTGTTTTTGTCTGTGATAAACATTACATTTTCTGACAAGATTTGTTTCGTGGTGATTCACCCATCTTGTGTTATTATTTGAAGATAATAGCGCTGATTCTATCGCTCCGTAAACATCTACCTGCCGCTATTTTCACTTTTTGGTTACTCATATAGATGCCTGAATGTGGACGTGCCCTTAATCTTACTGAGACATTTAAGGGTAGTGTCAGTAGACCGTGAAGACTATTCTATGGATTTCCAAATGTCTTTGGCCTGTCGCTCACTTCTGAGGAAAAAAATTGAGTATCTCTTTCCGTGAACCATGGAGGGTTAGTCAATAGAAACCGCCTCATATTTTCTTGGCGGATTAACTATTAAGATGGAATGTTTACCTAAAGAATATGAACACAGGGGCTCAACAGTTGTAGTTATTAGCTTTTTCATAGTATTTTTTATTTAAAAAGTACTGGATCAACATCGTTTTTTAATAAAACACTAATTTTTTTCATACGAATTTATAGGTCTTTACGATGCAAAATCAATACCACATGCTTTTTAATTTGATGAATAATTATGAAATTTTTAAATTGTTAAGTTGTGTTAGGCGAGTGTTCAGATCTGAGACATGGTTGTATATCCATTACTACGGCTTCTAGAGTAGCTTATGCGCAATATTGTGTCCAGATGCACAGAAAATATTCATAGAAGCTTAAGAAACTTTGGCCATGTGGCTCGTCTTTTTTGCAGGCAGTTTGCGCTCAGCAATTTGTGGTCCAGTGGGGTTGTTTATCAGTATCTTTATATAGTACTAGTAATTGGTATTTATTTTTATTAATGGTTTAAGACATGTTCAGGAGTACATAAGAGAGAACTCTTAAAACAATACATTTAATGTGAATACTTTTGTTACTGAAGGAATTACATCTCCATTCAATGCGCTCTGGTCAGAGAATAGTGCGATTTTCACAGAACAGTAGGGAAAAAAAATTCTGTTTTTATTACCGTTCGTAAACCTACCAAAGCCGTTCAAAGCATTGACAAGCGTCCCCTCGTACATTTCATTGCGATTTGAGAAAAGCTGCAATGAAATGTTTGCTGTGTAGTGCACTTCGCAAGACTTTTGCTGCCACACATCACACTAATATTCAATCCACGATGTTTCAGTCTCTCTAAGGAAAGAAACTACCAAAGAGAAAATAACCGTGATTGTTAGTAGTAAACCTAGTATTGCTGAGTTTGATGAGAGCTTTATTTTCATATAAAAAACAATATAGCTTTTAATTTAAAACAAAATAAGGTTGGTCCAATATCTATAAAACAAGGCTGCCAAAAAGCTAATAGGCACAAATGATGAGTCCCTATCTCCTGGTCTCAATATCTCGAACCGTTTAGAGAATATTGGAGGTAGACGTTTTTCTTGATTAATCCTTTATATTTTTCAAGAGAACAAAGAAGTGCAAAGCAGAAACATTTGTTGATACATGTATAAAGTTTCCAAAACGGCAAATCATCTGCTGCAAACTCCTTTATTGAATATGAATTTTAATATTTCTTTCAAACTGAACTATGTCGGTATATTTTTAGGGAAATAAAGCTATTAAAATACAATTTCAAATTCGAATAACTATGAAATAAAACACAGGATAATGATTTAGGGGAACTTTCGATTTCTTTTCTTCTGTTGACATTTCTGCCATTTTCATTTCCCCCCTCACTTTCACGTGAAACTGCCAGCGACATCCAAATCGCTCTAGCGCCCTGAGTTCCTTGATACCGCCCTCACACTTTGTCTCACTGTTTAGAAAATACGTTTTTTATGTTACGTTAATTCGTAACAAGGTTAAATTTATAACTCTGTACTGGCGTTGAACGTGCAGTGGAGTAATTCTCCTTTAACCTAATCAGTCATTGACTTTCATCCTTTCGGCCAAGGGCTGGACGCCGTTAGACGAGCGAGGTTCCCGAACGGTCACCCATCCAGACACCCGCGACGTCTCGAGTTGCTTAACTTCTGTGATTAGACGGAGCGTGGTTAAGCAATTGTGCCGCCGGCGGCTGGGTTCAGCGTTGTGCGGAGCGAGCCCTGCCGCGTGCTAGGGCGTGTGGAGGGGTGGCGGGTCGCACGGCCCCGGACACGTCGTGCGCCTAATGAGCGGCGGGAAAAGCGCTGGATTCGCTCCTCGGAGGCGACTCCGCGGCGCCTCGCCTTCTTCCACGTTCCCTGCCGAGCTCCTCCACTGTCTGGCGCAGAGGACTCGCTGACAGCACCCGTCCACGCGCGATCTTGCCTTCCGCATCCAAATCTCCTCCTCCTCCTCCTCCTTCTTCTCCCTTACATATACGCCCTCTCTACCAGACATTTCAGGAGCTTAGAGAATGTCCCGCAAGAGACAGTACCTCGCTGGAGAGATATATGCCGGGGAAAAACCTTGCTGACACTTAGCCGCCCGATATAACGTTTAGAAAGGAACATTGCCACCTCCCGAGTCCAAGATACCGAGACCAATGCCACCTACCGGGACCAATTAAGGTACGAATTCCCATAGTATTTGACGCATTAAGTAACATTAAATATTCAAGCAATTCCCGCAGGTTCTTCGCAGTGGCTCCTCTCTGCGAGAAATATCCGAATCTCTCTGCTCTCTGCCAGACTTCAATGTCCTCTGGCTCGCGAGTCGTCACTAGAAATACGTCTCTGCTCGGCAAGTAACAAGTGAGGAGCTTGTGACACTCAAATATTAAAGACTAAACTGGGAGCTCTTTTAAACACATTCGCAAAATTCCTTTCCTAAAATTTCACCTTTCCTTTGGTGGAATCAGAAAAATTTCATTTAAATCTAATGCTTTTAGATACTTAACTGTAAAAATAGGTTATTTTGCAGCAGCTGCCAGAAACCTGAATTATAACTTGAACACTTATTAGGCAGATACATTTTTGTAATATTATTCAATATATTAAAAAATTAATTACATATTGCCATTTGTGACAGATACTGGTTCTTTTAATACAAATAAATGTAACTTTCCTGCTACGAACAGCAATTGGATGTCCATTAGATACCCCCCCACACACACACATAGTTCATTTTATGTATCTGCTCTGAATCGCGAACACACATTAATGTACTCTACATGTCATCTTGAAATAATTGGATTCCCATAGAAACCGGCTTCTCTTTCTTGACCTCTGGTTTGAGTGAGCACACTCGGGAAATATTCGCACACATTTATGCGCTGTTGCATTCATACATATGCAAGCGTACTCTCTCACGAATTCTAAGGAGTCAGCGTCTCAGCTAAATTTTAGCAACTCGGAGATATTCGTGGCACATTGTTTTCCGTGTTTTGAATTTTCAATTACACATGCATAAGAATACAAATTTTTCACGCACAGCTGATCATTATACACAATATTGGGAGTTTCTTGTGGGAATTTGTATTTCGTTTTACAAAATTCATAAAGGTAGTTGGACTATTCTTTTGAAAATCAATTTATGAGTGTTTACATTTTGAGGCTCTTGAGTTCATGATGTGTCATACGTTTATTTTGAAGCTTATCATTAAATTAATTGATAAATCAAGTGCAAATGTAGTTAGTTGTAACTCGGTGAAAGAAAGAACATTTAACAATACCTCGTGAAAAAACAAGTGAATCATTCTAGATAATACACTGAAACCAGGTAATGCTTGCTGACAAACGTATAATCAGGGAATACAAAATGTCAATTGTCTGTTTAGAAAACCGAACTAATTAATAAACACAGCATCATCGTACCGTAACCGACAAATTGAGTGAGGTCGATCGAAGATGTTCCAAACTAACTACTCAGCTAAGTCAAATTCTGCCACTGCGCTGTCTGAAGGAGAATTTTAACTTCCTGAGACTCTGGTCGATCTTTTTCTGTGGTTTCTTCTATCTTCCTGGCGAATGCCATACTTGCAAAACCCTACAAAACGGACTACAGATCCCACCAGACTACTATAAATTTTGGGAGCTTTCAGCTTGTCTCGGCTGGGGCAGGGTCCTGCTGAAGGAGTTAAGGAAGTGGGAATTCCTCAGCAAGCCGACGTTATAAAAAGGCATCGGATCGCGTGTTCTAGCGGGGGAGTATCACCGCGATATAACATTTATTTACACTAACTGATCCAATGACGAACGCAGTTGGCAAAATAATTATCAAATTAAGCCACTATACTGCGATTTTCGTAACTCTGCCCAACAGGAATCAGCTGTTGACAGTTTCATCCAATCGGGAGCTTAAACGTCACCATAGTGACGTCACAGTAGTGACATTTAAGCTCCCAATTGAATGGTAAGCGAAACAGCTGATTTCTGTCAGAGGCAAAGTTGCGAAAATCGCAGTATAGTCTCAAGCGAGGTAAAAAAGGCTAGGAGCTGAGCACTAGAGTAAAGTATGTACTATGCTTCGGTTTTTGTATCTTGGCGCACGGGGGTGTGTCAGTAAAATGGGATATCTCACGGTATTTGCGTCGTTCTCGGTTGTGCCGCTAGGAGTCGCATGATCGCGACGTGCAGTGGCTGGCGCAATCATGCGACTCCTAGCGGCACAACGGAGAACGACGCGAAATACCGTGAGATATTCTATTTGATGACACATTCCCCCGTGCGCCAAGAAAGAAAAACCGAAGTATAGCGAAGCAGTGCGACGCGCGGAGGCTCAGGTGCGCCGCGGAGGAGCCGGCGCAGGCTCAGGCCCAGGCGCAGGCGCAGGCGTCGGCGCGGGCGCGGGCGCTGAGCGCATGCGTTTCGCGTCGTGCGCCGCGCGGCGTTGCGCAAGCGCGTCGGATGGGGAGGGGGAGTGCGGCGCCCCGACGCGTCACTTGGGGGCCGACACGACTCGACTCGACGCACGACGCGCCCGCGCGGTTGCTGCCTACCAAGCGGTTCAGCGCGCAGCGCACTATACTTCGGTTTTTCTTTCTTGGCGCACAGGAGGGGGTGTCAATGAAATGGAATATCTCACGGTATTTCGCGTCGTTCTCCGTTGTGCCGTTAGGAGTCGCATGATCGCGATTGTATCGAGCAACTCGGAAATACGCCAACGAACGCGTATACTAGAATTGTTTATGAGTACCCACGTTACACTTATTCAATGTGGACAGTCGTTGACGGGTTCGTTTTGGCCATTCTCACTTTTCTCGAGGTAGGGAATCAGTTCCTCCTCTTTGGGCAAGATGTGTGAAGAGTCGTTTGGAAGCGAAGAGGCTTGTTTGCGCTTGTAGGCCCAGCGAACGCAGTGCGTGGCCCACAATAACAGGTATCTGATATTTTGGGCCAAATCTAGATCAATAGCTTTGATTGAGGCGGCGGAGTATCTCTAAGTATTCCCAAAGGATCCATGAACACATCGCAAATGACGCGCATTAACGCAATGAATAATAACGTAATGAATATGAAACTAACTCATTCTCATTTTCTTTAATTTATTTGTATTAAATGCCGATCCCTTCATCTTACAACCGACAACCAGCTTTTAAATATTATTTACGATTTACAACGAAGTTCTTTGTGCCTCGAATCGTGTACCGGCTGAGTTTGGCCCAGAGCCATCAATTGCCGCTGTCTCAGCAGCGACTCTCCCCGGGCGTTCCTGGGATTCGAGTCTCGACTGTGCGGTATTATCGTCACCAGGTAGATAGATAGGTCGAATTTAGCCGCAGTCTGTAGGAGAATTCTAGCTGGAGGCTGCTCTAATCCGTATTTTTTCGTGGTGTCTTAAATCAATAAAAAGCGAATGCCGGACCAGT
Source organism: Acheta domesticus (assembly GCA_031308135.1). Classification (NCBI taxonomy): domain Eukaryota; kingdom Metazoa; phylum Arthropoda; class Insecta; order Orthoptera; family Gryllidae; genus Acheta; species Acheta domesticus. The sequence goes on from JAHLJT010009355.1 coordinate 34,834,376, forward strand.
ATCCTAACAAACGGGTCACGGACCGCGCGCGATCTTTCATTCCTCTTCTTGTCCTCTCCCCATTCACACACTTTTGCAACCACTATATTACTACCCATGTCGGGAGACCAATCGGGATCTGAGAGCTCGTCCTGTTGTGCCCCTCAGAGAGATACTTGGAAGGGGATATATTATTCCCCCTGTAAACCGTTAGGCGACGTCGGATCTCGCCATCCAGTGCGGAAAGAATCACGCCATCTCGCGGATAATATATTCACCGCACTTACGGGAAGAACGATCATAGGAGTTTAACGCGGCTGGAAACATCAATCAATCAAATCTTGCGTTGTTCCAAATTCTCAAGAGAAGCAAAATACGCGTTTGTTTATTTAATCTGATACTTTCATGAATAGGCATTCGTGAATTAACAATTGGTGATCAACACCTCATTGTTTCGCTGAATGAATGGGGGTTCAGGTTTCACGGACGCTTCAAAGTGCAGCATTGAACGTTTCGCCGTGCAAAGGAAGAACCTAAAAGGAAGTATAAAAGGTCGAGGTCTATGAGAATGTCAAAAAACATATTTCAACTAAAACACGTTACCGAATGAGTAAAATGTTATATTACTCATCAAATGAATAATTTGAACTCTGCTGTTACGACTCTTCAGAGAGCTGTATTTTTGCTTGAGGAGCGTTTAAAATTACTTTAAATTTATTTCGTAGTCACTATTGCTGAAAGAATCACGTGTTAATTGCAACGTAAGACAATTGTGTCCGACCTCGCGTTCCTTTTCGGGAGTACATATTGGCAACACGTTATGCGCAGATTGCAAGCATGAAACGCGTTAAGTGATTCTGCAAGAGGTTGAACATCGAGGCCCTTCCTAACAAGCATGTTGTTGCTAGGGATATTTGCCAGTATTGATGTCAGCTTCACCGGGATGTCATTCGTTGTTTCTACACCGCCTATTCTTTCGAAAGAAATGTTAGAATCTGTAGTTGCAATAAGTGTTAAGTTGCAATATAATGTGGTTACATTTAGCTTTGCGTAAATGACAAATTGTCACCTGCGTAATGAACAAACGAAGGGCGAACACACGATTTTAATTCAAAGGAAATACTGACATAACTGATGTTACTTTTTATATTATTATTATTATTATTATTATTATTATTGATAGTAGTAGTAGTAATAATATTACTGTTATTAATTCTATTGTTGTTGTTACTTTTGTGGGAATGAATGCCCCCCCAGTGCAATTCAAAGCGCGTGTTCTCTTTCCCATTGAATGAGGATTGGAATTAGATTCGCCACAAATACGTTCCGCCTCGATCTGCTGGAGATTGTATTTCCGGAGCTCCGTGTTCGAACGCAGGAGTCTGCGGTTTCCTTGTTGGTGCCTTGGAGGCAATTGACTGACTTTGCTCCTTTCACTACCTTTGCTCACCATCGTTTCGTAATACAGCGTAACACGGTAGGACGTGGAAGGGGCGTCGTAATATAAGATTGCCAAAAATGGGCACGGTATTTGCGCGGTGTCCGCAAATCTCAAAGATAGGTGAAGATGTTGAATGTACGTTTACGAACGTGTTTATACGCTTAATACCATTTCGTTTATTGGTCAGAAACGTGAATTAAAGAGGGAATAATGTAATGAACTATTTCGTAAATGATTTGTGTTCGGATAAAGCAAGTTTGTTTGCTCCATATATGATCACAGGATGACGTTTTTCGGAGCAAGTCGTAAACAGATTTATTTCCTGGAGTTGCATGATCCGAACGTGCCGCGAATGTCTTCCTGTTACTACGTGCATCCGCATGCCCCACGCAGAGAGGAAGTGGGTCGTAAACGGAGGAGAATTCTACCGCGTTCTCTTTAGTGCTTACGGAGATCGCTGCTTCAATTCAACAAACAGCGTCAGATTACACGTTTACCAACTGGCGGCCTACGCCAGCCTTGAGCCTCTGATCTGCACTGTGGGGATTGCAATGTATGACAGATCCGTTTATCTAATGCGAACTCTAAAATTGTGGTTTGATTTAAATTGTCAAAATGCTTGTACATTTATAAACGGTAATTCATCTTCTTTAACACATCCGTGCATTCGACAGGCATCATTTGCCCGAGAAGGAAGCGGATTATAATATTTGGAAGTTTTGAAATAAAATAAAGTCGAGGGTTTGGAAAGTCAAGAAACGACCTTGACTTTCTACGAATAGGTTTTACAGAGACAGATTCTTTTTTATTTGACTGGTGTTTGTCCCGTAACGGAGACGGGAAATAGCTTCTCGCGTCATCTGCCAAGACCTAACTGTAATATAGAAGTTTTTCGTAATATCTGGAACCGTTGAAGAACAGGCTTCATTGGGAGCAAGGGAGAATTCCAAATTTAAAGTAAACAAAGATGAATTCTGACGAACGTTTGAGAATTTTTTTGATCATTGTATCGTTACGTAGTGTGTGTATATATATATTTCAATAAAATAAATTACCTGTTTCAAGCATGTGTTGTGTTCACCGTCCTCTAGACATAGGAGTACGGGAACCCGAAATAGAGCTGTTGTTTTAGGTTTGGATCACATGACATTTTTGGGGATTTCATGAGACAACCGCACATGAAAGATGTAAGGGAACAATCGGAGCGGTGCCAGTTGGGATCGGTCGATCGGCGAATCCCCTATTCGCGAATCTGTAGATGACAACGTAGCATCTTTCCTCCTCGCACTGTGTCGTGCTTTTCCGTGTACGACGCTTCGCAATAGTACAGAAGCTTTTTCAGCTCTCAAACAGGCTGAGGTGGCTCAGAGACAACAGCCGTTGTCGTTGCAGCTTCTCTGGCGGTGAGGTCGTAGGATGATATGTCAAATACAGCTGCTGTCTGGAGGAGAATTCTAGTGGCCGGCTGTTCTCATCGGTAGATTTTCGTGTTTTTTTTTAAGTCAACGCGAGACCAGGCGAATGGCGAAGCAATACCCGATTGAACTGGCCTCAGACCACCTCTACGCTAGCCTGCGCACACACAGACACTCATACACTTCCATGCACTATCCTATGACACATTTCGGGAGGTCATTCGGCAGATTGTAGCCTGTCCCTGCTGGGGGCAGTGTCCGCTGGGGCGAGAGGAGGAAGCTCGCAAGCTGCGGTGTGGTTGGCCCTGAACCTCCCATTCTAGCCCCCATCTCCCAACTGTAACATGCACTATATCTCACGGGACTGGCCAAAGTAATTGACGCGTCAAGTAGTCCTGAAGTACTCACTCCTTTAGCAACATCACCACTGAAGCCTATGTGGTTGATTCCTTTGTGTAGACGTTCGCGTTATACTGCGAGTTTTCTAACTTTGCCCCTGAAGGCCCGTCTTCAGGATGGAATATATCACGGTATTTGCGACGTTCTCAGTCGTACCGCCAGATATCGCATGATCGCGACCGTATCAAGCGGTGTTTGCGATCATGCGGCTTCTAGCGGCACAACGGAGAAAGACGCTAAATACCGTGTGATATTCCATCGTGGCCAAGGAGCTTGAGGGGCAGAGTTAGAAAAATCGCACTTCAGGGATAATATTTCCCGGTGAGGCCACCGCATGTGCTCGCTGACGGCGTGTGGCAGTGGTGGGCGGGCGGGCGACGTCGCCGTGTAACGGAGCGGGCGCCTCGCCGCGCCGCGAAGGCCGCGTGCTCGGCGGTGGGCGATCGTAAACCTGCCCCGCCTCGCCCCGCCTTGCCCCACCCCGCCCCGCCCCGTCCCGCCCCCCTCGCCCCGCACCACCCCGCCCCGCCCCCCTCGCCCCGCCACGCCCCCCTCGCCCCGCCCCCTCGCCCCGCCCCCCTCGCCCCGCCCCGCCCCCACGGCCTCGTCTCGCCGCGCCCCGTCCCGCCTCTCCCCGCTCCGTCCCTCCCCTCTCCGCCCCGCCCCGCCCCACCCCACCCCTCCCCACCCCGCCCCGCCCTCCACCCCGCCTTTGGCTGCGCGGCTACCCCCGCCTGCGTCTGGGCGCTGGCTTATACTAGGCATGCCACATCGACGTCGATGTATTAACGCCGATGCTTTTTTAAAGTTGATGTTTGTGATCGATGTTTTCCCTTTTCCGATGTTTTGTATCTGAATGAAAAATTCCCATGATCACAATACTACAGTATTGTGATCATGGGAATTTTTCATTTAAAAATATTTCATTTTAAAATATGAAATAACAACTGAGAGTAACTTTGTTAGTTGATGTGTTGGCCCCAAAGGAACGCTGTTTGTACTACGTTCATCGACCAAACTCTGTCGCCTGAAATGACATCCTTACCCTTGTATTTCCTCTTTCTTCACATTCATTTCGCAAATTGAGATGTGGTCAACAAATATGCTGTGGGCGTAGGGTGTGTGTCGTACCCTTATTCGGCGAATTGATAAACATGAACACTGTCAAATTGAATTTTAATGCACACGAATTTAACGTTAGAGGTTACTAAACCAGTGTGTATACTTTCAACATCGATGTTTGCTAATATCGATTTGTTATCGATGTCTCATCACTAGCTCATACGAGAAGAGCGCGCGCCACACCTCGGTTTATTTGATAGTAGAACGGAGCATCAGATGAGCACCTGATAAACTGGACTATGCCAGAAGAAGGAGGAGGAAGAAGGGCAACGTTTCTTTCCGAACGATGCCGACGAACGAATCATGTGATTTGGTGCTTTAAAATTACAAGGCATCGTCCGTACGTGAACGGGGGCGTATGTGTGAAAGAATGCCCGTTGAAGTAACAATGGGCGAATGTTAGGAATGAGGATCCATTTACCTTGGCTCCAATGCAATGGATTGTAGTCTCATTCTCGTAGTGTAACGTATGAAATTAGGTTACAAAAATATAACAGTTTGCGCGTTGGATTTAAAGATAAATATATTTATCATTAAATCCACTATAGCGATAGGGGAAAGGGTTATTTTCAGGTTTCTTCTAAATGTTTCGTAAAATATTTACACTACTAATCCTTACTTATAGTGAGAATGCCTGAGGGAGAGATCGTGAATTCTATCAGGCGTTCACGTTCAGAATTAAATAAAAAAGGCTTCATTACGACCACTTCCTCGCGTTTATACCGCAAGTGTTAGCATTGACTGAAAATATTTTGTGCTTCCTCTGTTAGTCCGTGACTTTGCCTTTCCTATTGTTTCCAACTGAAGGCGGGGGAGTGTGGATTTCCCACATTCGCCGTCGCCGCCGGAGGAAGCTGTGATTCGCCTGGCGAGCGAGCGCGCTGCAGGTCCCTCCCCCGCCCCTCGCCCCCCCCCAACGACCGACGGGCGCTTCATTAAGGAACCAGTCGCGGGCGCAACCGCCGCCGCCGCCCGCCGCCACACCGACAGGTAGTCGCGCGGCCGTCTGCGCGTGCGCAGAGCGTGGGGCTCCGAAGAGACTTGCCCGGCGATGGGGAGCGGCGCGGCTCCCGGGCGGACGGAGAGCTCCTTCAAGCCAATGATCTTGGCTGTCCGGGTTACGCCGCGTCGAAGGCTGTGTTGCCGACGATTCGACCAACTTATCGAGATCTTGGCGTCACCCGGACAGCCAAGATCATTCAATGACTCGGGCTGCGGAAGCTTACGACTTTAGCTCCTTCAAGCACCGCTCGCGAGCCTGACTTCACTCGCGGATCCAGGACGGGCATGGGGACCATGGCCCCCTCCCTTCCCGAAATACCTACAGTTTTCGTATGCCTTCGTTTATTTGGCAAAATTGATATAAATATTTATTTATGTTCGAATTATGTCATTATTTAAACAATAATAGTTTATAGTATCATTACTACAGTACATAAATAATGTAATAACAAATGTTTATTATTTTACAAAATCTATGATACCCCCCCTTCCAATGATCGGATGGATCAGCCCCTGCCTGGCTTGTGTGACGGTTTGGGTTGCACAATCAAGACAAGATGGCTTTGGTATAAATATAGTTTATTTACGTATGTACGTATGAGCCGTACCATTCTCTGGTGGAGCTTTCACTCCCCGTCAGCATGTACTAACTACCGAACACACTGTTCGACATGAGCATGACCTGCCAAGCTTGCGGCCTCCCCACGCACACTGCATCTTCCCGACAGAGGTTTGTGGAACAATGGTCCTCTATGCCCCCCTTTTAATAGGCTCGCTGTGACCACGTCGCCACCCTCCGGTCGCAACTGCGTGGTCTTGCGACATATCTGGTGCCAGCATGGCTCCTACCCTCTGGGCTTGGCACTCCTGTCTTCGCTGTTGTGGCGCATTCCACACGTGGCCATTGTGGAAGTGTCCAAGCTACCCGCTGTCCTCAGCGTTGCCGCGTGCAGAGTAGCCGACGCTACATTTGTATCGAGTAAACCTGCAGCAACCTCCTTGTTATTTGTGGGGACCACTCCCTCAAGTCTGTCTCGCAAGCCATATTTGCGGGTCGTGAATGTCGTCGCAGCATTGTTACTCCTTTCGGGAGTGCAAGCCAGACGAGTCAACGACGCTTGAAGGTGAATCTCAAATGTGTTGAAGGGGTTCTACAAATGCCCAGCGTACGTGGCAGTTGTACTCATGGGACAATGACCAGCAAGGGTTTGCCTAAGGCTCAGAAGGAGCTCAGACAAGGCTGCTAAGCGGGCAAAACTGGGCGCCTGTGGACCCCTTCGCGATTCAGTTCATCACAAGACGCGCAATCATGCACGCGTAAAACTGTCTCGGATCCCGAGCTTGTGTGGGCTTCTGTGAAGGAAAACTAGTTCCATGGGGGACACGCACTTGAGGACGAACGAGAAATGCACTCCAAGGTTGCTCGTGGCATTTGGAGAATCTGCAGTATGCTTCCCTCTTATGATTAGATACGAGAACCATTTATGCGCGAAATGTCGATCTTACTTTTCCAATATTTAAGGCTTTAAGTGTGCTTTCTTCCCTGCAAGGTGCCGAGGAAATAGAACCAATTGGCGGCAGAAGAAACGGCGAAAGTGAATACGGGAGCTGCAGAGAGCTCAAGCGGGTGAAGAGCTCCCACTAGTCATGCAGAACTCAGAGCGTCCTCTGTAGAATCTCTTCTTATCGGCGCCCAGGGCCTACAGTGGAGGTCCGAACTCAGGCTGCTTCTACCGAATTGCTCTTCGTTTCAACGCAAGAGCTCCTTCCTCTTGTTGGCCACGTTGCATCCACAATTGTGCAACCCCACACCCTGCAGATGACGTTCGTAATCGTGTCTACTCCTTATTCTTTGTGCTGTAGAATTTTGAAAGTACAATCTAATTGTAGGTTGGGAAAATTGTAGGTTTGTCATAATTTATTTATTGCAGTATATCTGAGAAGTATATAAGAGTTGGGGTACCTGTGTGAAATAAACTCCGTCGCGTTCATGAGCATGAATTTTGGTGTTTTTTATTCTTCTCCATTACATTCGGATTGGTAAGGAGTTTTCATATCGTGAGATGAATGCTTGTGCAAAGTGTCTATTTAATCTTGCAAATGTTAAAAGTTTGTGTAATAATACTGCCATTTAAGTCTGGAAATAAGTTGAAACGCAGTGACACGTTAAATTTAGCAATGACTTCACTTCAGAGATATGGAGCAATTCCACTATTGTCTCTCATTGTGCTTTTTGTACTTCCCTAGATTCTTTATCCTAGACTTTACAAAAATCCGAAGCAGGGAATAGACTTATATTCCTAATTAAAACGATTGTATTTTGTGGGATTGATCATTGAAAGAAAACAAATTTCAATATTTTGAGCGGTTTTTCTTCCATCCATCATCCTGATTTGCCAACTGTAACAATGTACGTTCTTAATATTCCAGTGATATAGCTAGGTGATTCGTGATAAAAATCTTTTGAAGAACGATCCTCTGTCTCGTACATATTACTTCCCGCTTATTTTGCATTGATAGTCTTCTCCTTTATTTTTCAATATACAAGTGATGTGCTCCGTCATCTTGTAGCGTTGCCCACGTCCCGTTACTCCTGTTCGATGAAGATTGTGACACTTGATAAGGTATTAATTATATCAGGATCATCATTTCTGATTGGGAAAACTCATCCCTGATGTTCTTAAAGTCATTGAACTTCTAAGAATGTTTGATGTCACGGTTCATTATAATCCGTCCATAATTCAATCTCAAGTGCATTTGGGTGTCAGACCTCTTAAGACTTCACCTATTTGTGTCGCAGGTGTTCGTCACTGTATTGTTGGTGAAAGGTTGGATACACGCCAATCAATAGCCCCAACATTTAGTAGTTACAAATCGCTATGTGGATTAGGGACGCCATATTCCCTTTAGTAAAGATCAGTTCTTTCTTGAAAAACGTTTTACAACTTGATCAACTTGCTATGTAAATGGTTGATCGATCTGGCTCCAATATTTATTTCCCCGAGTCTTAAGTAATTCCTACCGAAGAGTTTCGTTTACGTTAAATTGGGAAGCGTAGAAACTATTTTCCCCTTTCAGTCGTTATTTGTTTGGGTAGCTTTCCTCTCAAAGGAAGATAAGGAGAGGAAATCTAATTTTATTGTATTGAGAGGGCTTTTCCTTTTAACGTTGTTTTAATTATTGATTCCGTTAGTAAAAATTTTAGTATACAATATGTTGGCATTTATTGTACTCGTACTATGCACGAAAGACAACTATTACAAACAATTCAATGTTTCGCGAATAGTTGTCCGTGAGTGGTGCATTCATTAGTGTTAGTAGGTACGCTGCTTCCTCTCTCTCTTGTTTCCTCATTACACCACCGTGACAGACAAGCACAGACAATTTTTCTTAAAAAGCCTTTCCAGTCTGAGGTAATGGCGTAACTCCTCGAGACGCTGGAAATCAAATTCCCGCACGATTACAAATCTTGATTCTTCGATATCGAGAAAGTAAAAGTGGCGTGTATCTGTGAATGCGAACGTGTCACGTGCGTGGGTTTGGCCCCGCGGGCTGTAGGAGGGGGCAGCAAGAGGCCAGCGTCTGCCCACCTGTTGCGCTGGTTGTCGCGTCTCGACGCATGCGGATCTGGATCTTCTCTTGCCTGATCTTGTCGGGTCGGGTCGGGTCGTGTTGGATCGGGCCGGGACTAGTCGGATCGGGTCTGCAGGAGTGGCTTACGTGTCTGTCCACCTGTTGCGCTGGCCGTCGCGTCACAACCGATGGGGACCTGTAGGTCTTGTCGCGCCTTACCGGCTCGGACGTAGAGGGATTGGGTCTTTTTGGATCGGGTCGGGCCTGGTCGGTTCGGGTAAGAGGAGTTGACGCGTCTGTCCACCTGTTGCACTGGCCGTCGCGTTCCAACGGATGAGGACCTATATGTGATGTCGCGTCTTGCCGGTTCGGGTCTAGTGGTATTGGATATTTTTAGATCGAGTCGCTCCTAGTCGGATCGGGCCGGGAGTACTCGGGCCGCGCGGCGCGGCGTGGCGTGGCGTGTGGACAGCCCTACGGCCGCGGGCACAGACCCCTCGCGTGCAGACATTTTAATTCGTGGGCGGAGGGGCCCGCCGCGCGTCTGCGTGCCCCTCTCCCCTGCCCCCTTGCCCCCTGCCCCCGGGGCCGTCTCCGGGCTCCAGCTGTTCGGCCGCTGCCTCCGCCCGGCCAGCCCTTTTAACCGCCAGCGCGGAGCCCACTGGAATGCGGGAGGCGCTCCTCTGTTGTTCGCCTGCGTTGATTGATAGAGAACACAGCGCTTTCCGAGTGCACTAATTCTGGTAGCGTGCTTCATTGGGCGTTGCAGAGAAGGATGGTCTTTCATTCTTCTGATTGGAATAGTTGGTTATTGAAATGTGTTATCATTTATGATGGCCATGTATATTATTAGTTCGTATATCTGATTTCTGTATATGAAAATATATTTAAAAAATGCAATGGAAATTACTTTCACCCTCTCATTGATCAAAAAACTACACTCACATTTATTATACACATTCATACATTTTTGCAATTAAAATATCAGAGAGGAGGATATTTTGAAACGCACATGAAACACTGCGTAAGTTGTGTGTCTACAATGCGATTCTAAGCCGTAAAAATATTTGCAATTGACATTGACATTCATTGAGGGTTTAGCATGTAAACCACACATAGCGTACTTGTGGAAGATCATCAATTTTACAGTAAAGTTCAGTCAGGTTAAAGAACTTGTTTCTTCATTTCGAGTTAATCCAGCCGTGTCATATTAAAGTCCCATTAGCTACAAAATTTTATGTAAAATTTCTTAAGAATATTTGGAAGTTTCCTGGACACTCAGCCATATAAATTTGAGACATTGTTGTCGGTGTTGTCGTGTAGAAAACACTAACAAGAACGCATGGTTATCAAGAACTTGAAATATTTGAATTCTGCCAATGGTTTCGCCAGATATACTAGGGTATTAGAATATGTCTCAAACTCTCCTCAATCGGCCAGTGATTGCCAATTATATTAAGCGCCCACGGCACTGGTGTCTTCCCGAACAGAGTTTTCGATTGCATTGTTGTTGGAGCGGAGTTCCGGTGTTTGCAGCGGCTCCGAGTTTCCGTTTCGCAAGCGCAGGAGGTCTTTTCGCCCTTCGCCACCTGACTTCTCGCGCAGCGCGACCCTTCACAGCCCCACGTTGCCCTTTGCCGTAATCAACAATCAATTTACATGCACAAGATTAGGAACATCAGATGCACGTGATGGACTCTTACAAATTTTGTATTCTTATGCCGTACGTTTCAAACTGAAGTGATGTAACTGACTTTTTCAGAGTAATATTAGGAAGGCCGTATCTGAAAATTTACAATTTTGAGGTGTTACCTTTTTGCAACTGAGCCGTCGAATTGTTTCGTTTTACTTAAGAGTTGATTGTACACTTCAAATATGATTTTATTCATGGGTTAAGGATGTAGTAATTTGTTTCTGAATTGTAGAAGCCACTCCACTCACTATTGTTTAGGAAATTGACAAAGTTTAGAATTTGTTAATCAACGCGGTTTAGTGAAATAGCATACAGATATGGGCAGTGTGAGAAACCTTTTTCATGGTGATTGGAAGCATCTGCCTCTTCAGATGCTTCATGAATGAAAATGACTTCTTACGGAGGTTGGAATCATGTTGTTCGCTAACGCAAACTGTAAAGTGCGATTCTCTTAAAACCGGCCAGTTCACTCCCTTTTGTGGATATTACGAAAACAGAGGCACAAAAGAACAGGTTTTGTCAAAAGAGGATTTTTAGCATCTAGGTTCGAAATAAAGAGAAAACTAACGTGTTGTCATATTACTTAACTCTCGCAGACAAAGGGACAGAACTTCGGACTCAAAGAATTCCTTGAGGTTAATTTTTTGTTTTCAAGCAAAGAAAAGTGTATAAACGATTTGATGCGCAGACAGAAACAGAGTTAAAGGATGAAACATGCTACTTATGAAAGAAAGCAATGTGTAAAGCAGAAAAGGTGTAAGCCACTAAATATAAGAACAAATCAGTTGCGAAGAAAATATAATTGTACGAGAACGTTCAATCCAAATCATGTTATGCACTCTCTTCTATCATTTCGCATCCAAAGATAACCAATATATTACGTCCAGAGTTTTGATGCTGAGTTGCATTAATAATAACTTCCTGGAAATAAATGTTTTCAGAATCAAATCTCAACAGGGGATGACTGATATGACTTAAAGAATAGGTTTATTGAACCTTTCTTTCTGAGGAGTTATTCGTAGACATTGGTTGATTGATTTGCATGAAATGAAATTTTTAATGTAATGGCTTTTCCGAACATCTTCGATTTCGTTCGATTTCTTTCGATTTCCGAAGTATTCCTAGTTCAGGTGAGCACGGTCCACTGTGATTCTTTCCTAGACATATCGGGGCTTTGCTCCTAGTTGCATGCCCACAAAGTAAGTCCATAGCACAAATCCTTGATACAACCTTGGACAAGGCATTGAATATGACATGCTAGAATAGAGTTTGGGCATGTGTTTATTGTAGGTTTGTCCTTGTCCTGCGCAAAGATGACCATGCGTGCAGTGTGAGTACGTGTCTTTATTATATCTTAAACTCTTCTAGAGACCCAAGTAAATCTCAGTAAATTTAAGCTAAGAAAACATCATAAATTCCATTCCCACACTGGAGGAACTCGGTTGAAGGCAGCCAGTGCATCAAATCTCCATTCACCTCCAGGACGCTGTCACAGCAGCAAACTAATGTGTGGAGCATGTAGTGGCGGGGCAAAAAAGCTCGCTTCGGTTCATTTGTATTCAGCCTTGGAAGGGGCAGCGCGTCGCCATTGTGCGAGGGATCCTCGGGCCCGCCGCCGCTCGCAAGGCCGGCCCCGCACCGCACCGCGCCGCGCCGCGTTCTTAATTGCGAATTAAAGCCCGGTTTCTTTTCCCATACTTGCAGTTATATACTAGAATTGTTTCGCAGAAACGGCCGGTAATTATGGTGATTCGTTTTCTTCCTGTTGCTCGCAGCCCAGAGCACTGGGGCTGTGTCAACACGTGGGCGCCAACTGCCCGCCGAACGTCAGACTTCCTGCGACGGAAATTCCTGTGAGATTTCGTCACGTTACGCCCAACGACGGACAAAATAGTGTCAGAATACCCCAGGTCCTGGAATCAAACGCTTGTGATGTATTCGTTCGCGGAAACAGAAGTTGTTTTTTTTCTTTTGTTTGGATTTCACGAAAATGTAGGTTTGTGGAAGATCGCACGAAACAAAGAGAAGAAAAGGAGGAAAGAGTACATAAATTCAGGAGGCCGGGCCGTGGAAGACGGGGAGAAAGTGTGAGAATTTTTACATTAAATCAAGATAAAATGTCGTACTTCGAAACCGCGGGACTTGTCACTGGAATAAACGATTAAGGCCGCAAACAATTAGTAATTACGGACTTTCCGTTGTGTACAGGATGCTTCTATATCGCATAGTTGTGAATGTTATTCCTGTAGGTGTGCATTTTCATAGTATTTAAAGTGTTCATTTGTGCAAACCTATTTCGATCAAGTGGAAATAATTATTAAAGCTGCATGGCCGAAGAAAACCAAGTTTTATGGGTTCTCAATGGTTTGTGAAACTGTCGTAAACTTTATGCTCAGTACAAATATTTACGAGACAGAGTCCCAAAGTCCTTACTACGGTTAGGCTGGAGAACATTTCATCTTCACTCGAAACGAAGCGCTCAACATCAAAGACGTTGAACCATAATGGTGAATTCCTAACTGCTTACAGAAGGAATGCGACGGATTTCGCAATTCACGTGCGCCGGCTCCCAGCTGGAAACCCACCACAAAACGCGTAATTGGCGGGCTAATGGGGCTAATTGATCGCGGCGCGGTGCATCGCTCCCATTTCGTGCTCCGCGCGCGCGCGCGTGCGTGCGTGCGCGTGCTGGTCGCCGCGCCGCCGCCGCCGTCTCGAGACCCCTCGCGAATTGCAGGAATGCAGTTCGCATAAACGACGTCGAACCGAGCCGAGCGCCGCCGCGGCGTCCTGTCGCGTCGCAGCCGTACGGTACCCGGCGCGCCGAGCCTCGCGCGGAGCCGCGTCCCGCTACCTGCGCCGCTCGCGGCCGTTTAGCGTTTTTTCGCCGGCGGCCGCGGCCCTTAATAGAGATTTAATGGCGCGCTTGCCCGGGCCTCGAACCCCGACCCGCCGCGCCGCGCAAGGCCGTTCCTCAACGTGCGCCCGACGGCTTTTTGAACGGAAAAATCTTTGCTCGCGGCAGAGGAAGTCGAGACGTCGAGGCGTCGAACGAAACGTGCAAGCAACGCTTATTTTCTGGTCCAGCTACGCATCGGAGGCGGAAACTCTTCACGATCTTTTATTTGTATGGCGATGAGACCTATACAGTGGTGAAAATTGCTACTAGATGTGTCCCTTAGGAGCCCAGAAATTAAACAGTAAGTTATCCTTGACAGTTGCGTCGGCTACTGACGCCGTAGAGCGTCACTGCTACATATTTTCATTCTTAATACTAGTTTTGTGCTTAGGTTATTGATAATGCGTAAATTATTAACTGTCAGTAGAGCTGTTGCGAAATCAATAAGGCAAACAATGCTTTACCCGTCAAAAAGTGCTCCTTTAACCTACAAATTTTCTATTCCCGTTCCTTTGCAATTTTACTCGCAACGCGCTTGGCGACCGTACACTATCGTTTTCCTTGTTACTTTGTATCTACAACCCTTCATGTGTTTCGGAATATCATTGACGTTCTCGCAGTGTTGCGTAGTTTCTATATCATTAGCGATTGACATTTGGGTATGACGGATCGGCAGATCCGAAGGGATGGCATTGCGTTTGGGAGGATCACGTCGTCGTGGTCAGGAGTCCGTTTTTGAGATGCTTTTCCAGCATCCCTTGATCGAAGAAAATCATGGAAATGACCTAAGAGAGAAGCCAGCCTCAAGTTTCTCAATCAGGCTGAAGCCCACCTCCGTCTAGCTGACCAGCTCACCATTCACCACCACTGGGGCTCGAACCTAAGATCTGCCAGGCTCGTTGCTAATTCGCAACAATTGACTTACGGTTAGTGTGGTCGAATTAAAAGCCTTTCTGTGACAAGTCCTGTAACATTCTCACATTCTGTGAGCTGTAGAGCTGAGTTGTTTTTAAATTGGTGTAGAAATGAAATACTACGATGAAACCGTTCAGTGCTGCTGCGGAACCGATTCAACCCGCTTCAAAATCGAACACGCGTTGCAACGTGCCTCACTCTGTTGTTTTTCTCAGTCAATGTTCTAGACATGTGAGGCAGAAACGTACTTGTAATTTTTGAACGCTTCTCTATAATGATCCAATGTTTTATTATGTTTTATAACTTCCGACTGATCAATAGAATGATAATATCTCTTTACCATCACTGTACATTTGAAGTTCGAATGGTGTAATCCAACTCTTCAAACTGCTGGACAAGCCAAAATAGAAAACATACCCTCCATGCATTTGTGAAAAAACATCGAACTGAACCCAGTTGATTCGGCGCGAAGGCACTGGATGTTCTTTTATTCGGACAGCGGTGACGTCAGCTTCCAGAGGCGGCGCGGCGCGGCACTTGGAGTCGCGCGTAAATTGTGTGCGAAGCAGCGGCAGCAGCAGCAGGCATCTGGCGCGGGCGAGATTCGGCACCGCGAGTGCTAAAGAGTTCTCGTCGTTGACGAGATGTCACGAGGGAGGAGGGAAGGAGTAAACACTTGCAGCTGGCGCCGAAGAAAGACCTTTGTTGAATTATATTTTGGGATATTCTAGCCTTGGATTGGCGCGTTTATGTTGGAACGAGTGCGAGGTGCTTTGCTTCGTGCTGGGCCTCCAGATGTTCAGCTGTGTTTTCCCGGGGGAATATAGAATTACAAACAACGTTGAGTGTTCGCGGGATTCGGTCATTCTCAGTTTGAAAAGTGTGTCATTACAAAGTTTGATTTCGCAAATGTCTGGAAAGCAAGATTTGTTTTGCTCTCTTTGCCACGAACAACCTTCACGCACCCACAAACTCTCTCTCTCTCTTTCTCGCTCTCTCTCTTTCTCTCTCTCTCTCTTTCTCTCTCTCTCTCTCTCTCACACACACACACACACACACTAGTTTCTCTGAATGATGTACGTTTTATTAAGGAAAAATAATGAGGATTTTAATAAGAAGAAGATGTTATAAAAATAAGTTTTGAGAAAAAAGAAAGTAAAGGTTTAGACATTGCAATCGACATAAAGAGATAAAGAACATGAATTTATGAATTACACTGTCGTCTTGCGGAGAATCCTTAAAATAAAAACCGAACATTAGGTACATTAATGGGACGCGCCCGGGCGTCGAAATACACTATCTCAATTTCATCAGAAATGTGGCATAGCATGTTATTGCCCTAAGGTCTTCAATTGTACCCTTGAATGTTGTTGAGTGGTCCATATTTTGAGATGTGTGGTAGAAGTTTATTCGAAATTTCTCGAAATACATTCGGAATGGCTCAACTTTCCGATACATAGTGCTGGAAACATGCCTGTGTTCTGAACAACTGTTTTAGGAACATTTTCGTTTTCATTTGTGTGGCATCTCTCACAGTATCTTTGATATGCGGCTTCCTTAATCTTGTAGAGCTCCTCCCCAAATAAACGGATCTGTTTGCTCTTTGCCTCCTCCTGCTCCTCCTCAACGCGAGAAACTTCCTTCTTTGCGATCGCTATCTGCTTTTACGATCCGACGCCCCCGCCCCGTTCCCCCTCCTCTCCCTCCCCTCATTCCTCCCTCTTCCTCCCTCCCTCCCCCCCCCCCCACTGGGCCCAGGCGGGCGCGCAGCTTCTTCGTAAATCGCTCTTGTTATGGCGAGGGACAGTCGCACATCGCTGTTGCGCAGGAAAGCGGTTCGCCATCCTCCCTCCCCCAACTCTTCCTCTACCACCTCCCCCTCCTCCTCCTGACCACCGTTTCTCGAAATTTACAATTATCGGCTTCTATAAACTGGCGATGTGTAAATAAGACTGCAGTTTACGAAACATAACTTGTTTCGCGAGAACTTAGAGGAGGATGCGTTGATAAAGTTGATGATTGGCGAACGCTCCTTGCTGGCTTTGGAATGGTTTTTACATTCCTTTTGGGAACTTAAAATACTGTGGTTCGTAACATCCGTGCTGCAATAAAACCAGCTGAAATACCAACGTAGGAGAGCAACTTCCTTAAACCGGGAGGGAAGGTTGCATTGAAGACCATTCTGTCTTGCACACTGGCGTACTGGTGCGAAATATTAACACTACAAAATATCGTATTGAGTCATAAAACAAATATGAAATGGGATTTATAGAAATTTAATGAATGCTTTTTCAAATACCTGACTTTTGATACGAAGGTAACAAGGAGTGAAAAGAAGCGACCACCTGGCCTAAGCAAATGAAAGTAGAAAGTGGAAATGAAGCGACTCTCATATCGAATCATTTGAAGAAGACACTCCTCTTCCAAGGACAAGGAGTTCTTTGTCCTAGGAATGTACGGTGCTTGGTCCAAGGTATGTTCATTGTGCACGTGCCTTCCCTGAAAATTTCGAAGTAGGCCCCGTAGTTCTACATAATAAAATACTTTTTCGTAAATTCTATGATCAATTCCTTATTTCCCCTTTTTAAGTTGACAATTTAGAGAATCGATGCACTACATTTGGGGAAGAGCTCTCTAAACCACCTGTTGACCATGTAAAAGGTTCAACATAAAATCAGTTGTATTTATTAATTTTATTCGTAGAATTATAATTTCATTCCCTTTGTAGTATGTTTTATTTATTCCCTACTCAGATATGTCATACGGAAATAAAATAGTTTATTGGAAAAGAAGGGTCAGAAACGTAGTTTCCCCCGTCCTGTTTCAAGCTGTGTACTCTTTGTATCTATTAGTGCCAGCTGGGGCGAGTTCTTTGTAGCAGGTCGCTGGCGGGGAGGGGGGAGGGCCTCGGCGAAGGCGATTTCCAACTCCGGGGGGGGGGTGGCGGCGGGCAGGAGGAGGCGGCCTGCTCACTTCGGTTCTCGAACCCCGGCCTCGGAGAAGCGCCGCCACCCTCATCGCGAAGAGAGCGTGGCCCATGAACCAACGGGAAAATACTGCCGTCGTTACAACAGTGCCAGCGGTTCATGGTTGTATAGTTTTCTACTAGCAACTGTTTGGTAAATTAATTTTACTTTTATTGTCTGAAAAAATTACGTTAATCATTGATATCAGAAATTGTGGCATATCGCTGAAGTGAAAGTAATCTTTTTTTTTTCTCCGGAAAAATCTTTCTCAAAATGTTTCGTTTAGATGGTAAATTTAGTTTAAAATGTCTTTTTAGCCGAATGATCCGTGCCAATCTCTCCTCTCAATGCAGTTTAAATACGACTCTGGAGATGGCCACTCGCTGTCCGAGGTCGACCGCCGTTCCAATTACGTAGGATGTGAGCTTCCGACCGGAGACAAAAGACTGGGTGAATCAAGGCAGCGCGGAGACTTTCGCGCCCGCTGAGAATGTGGAGCTCCCTGGAAATGACAGGTACTCTGGCGAGGGCGAGCGCTTGAGCTCAAGACCTCCGGCCCCGTTCTTTTGATGCCGCGGCCGCCGGCGATCGCGCGCTCCATTGGGGGCAGTGCGCGCCCCCGCCCACCCACCCCGCCCACCCACCCACCCGCCCGGAGCCCCAGCGCAGTGCCTGAGCGCAACACGGCGGTAGCAGAGTAGTGACGCACACACGTTCAATGTTGTTGGGTCCGAGTGGTCAGGAATATTTGGGGGAGATAAAAATTCTCAGCTGATAATTATTCAGGGATTTAGCTGGCGGCCAGATGGCGTTTGCATTTAATTTCCGTAACGTTCATCTGCACGAAATTGTTCATTAAAAATATTGATTTCTGTTCAACGATTCTTTTCTTGAAATTGTATGCTGTAGTAATGAATACCTTTGCGATGAATTTCATTCTCGTTCAATAATTTCAAATCAGATCTGATAAATTGAGAAGACACTTTTCAAACTAGATTTAATAATCCTGAAAATATTTACCTAAGGTTTCTGTTCTACGTTTTCCCAAAAAACAAAAGGAAGTGACAATGATGAAATAATAAAAGTAGTGATGTCACAACAGTACATACTTTCTCGTATTAATTATAACAAGTATTAGAGTTCTTCTTGAGCAAATTTGTAATTCTTGAAAAATTAAAATATTACGTTAAAATAACGTTTAATTTATTTTACTTTAAAGTCGAATCGACAGCTTCGGTCATATGTTACAATGAAAATAACGTTTCAGTTGCAAACAGTGCATTGCTATACCTAGTTGAGCATAAACTATATCATTTTATAAATACCATCCAGTACTTTACTATTTTATGAAAAAATAATACAGATCTTTACGATAAAACACATCAGACAAATCGAACGGAGAATACACCAATTTGGATAAATAATCTTCCTAAGGTTTAGACGCTCCGCGTTGTTTAGAGACGGGCAATCATATTTCCATAAACCAATTTTTCAGAATCAAAGTCCCAAAAAAATCTTACCACACAACGAGAAGCAAGAATTTTTTTTTATCGGGGGCCCACAGTACGAGTTTTGTGTCGAAAAAATCGCCGTTTATATCACTTTTTGTATACATGTAATGAGCGAAAAAGAAGTAAATTATCAACTTTCCGAAGTATAGACTGTTTCGGTACATGATTAGGGATCTTATGTTCTCTCTTCATTAATTTACACATCCAAGGGTCATTGGCACACGTATTCATTTCAATATGACACTCCACTTTTACATAATGTACGAATCTCATGAAGGCGGAGTCTTAAGTAAGGTGCAATCTACACGCAAATCAAGTACTATGGAAGTAATACTGGTCTCGTTGCAAGTTCCTCTAGGTCGGTAACGACAGGCAAGCACGAAGATGGAAACGCAGGCAGTGTACGCAATAGCATATAAATCTACCTCATTCTCACGACAGCAACTTACCTCCTGCCTGGGCATTTCTCATAGCTGCTTCTCATCGCGGTATTTCTTCATAATATACCTGTTGGAGTTGGCTGCAGAAATTTTGTTTTGTATTTAATGTTTAGGTAGCAGAATGGTTAAAGAAGAAAATTTTAGAATCAGCGAGAAATGTTTTCGAATTAATGGTACTGCGCGCGAAAATACAACACCATTCCCAATTTGCTAGGAGTCCAACACAAATAACGAAAACTACCCTCACTAAACTGTTCATTCGACGCTAATTGGCTACCTTACCCTACGATATTTTAGGAAATAACATATGGAACTATAAGGAAATACATACGATCGTTTTCAACCCTCCTTTAATGTTTGAAAGCACTGCTTATGTTCGACAGTGATAACGAAAGCGCGATTCCTTACGAATACAGATTCATGAAGGATCATCGAAGAGGGCTTGAGTTAAGCTTTCGTGTACGTTTTAAACGTTTAATCATGCCAAGTGTATCTATTTGTTTCTTTTGTATTTCGAACTCATCACCGGCTGCAAAAAGCTCAATTACAATACCATTGTGTCTCGTTTCTCTTATCAATACCAGGCGAATGCCGGAGCAGTATCCTAACAAACACTCAATAAAAAGCGCAGCGTTCGTTACTTCCTTATCCTTGTTTTCCTCTCCCCCTTACACACCCCACACATATACGCACTCTTACATGTACTACTCTTCCACGCATGTCAGGAGACCAGTCAGAGGTTAGAGCTCGTCCCGGCTGGTTAGGAGTTCCGTTGGATAGAGATACCTCGGGGAGAGACGTCCGCAAGCCGACGAGTAGGTCGGCGTAATATCTCCCGTTCCAGCGGGGAAGAATACCGCCTTCTCCTTGGTTACAAAAAGCACTACATGTACGGTCGTAGTAGTTGACGCGCCCAGAACCATCATTCAATTAAAAAACAATTCAATTAAAAAATAGTCCGATTACTTGTCACAATCAGGGTGAAGCGCCCGGGACCAGTAAGCATTAAAGCGGCGGTCACACTAGAGCCGATTTTGCCCGAAACTTTGGTCGCTCGTTTTTGTCCGAACTTCCGGATTCGTTCAAACACGTAATGGTAAACAGAAATGATCATGATGAACCCGAACGATCTCTTCCAAGGGCGTCCTAAAACATCGGCTGTTGGACGAAGATCAGTTTCGTTTGCATTCGTTCGTCCGACGTGGGCCATCCAAAATGTCTGCCCTGTGACCTTCGCCTACGCTCCCGCCGCACGGTGGTTTGAAAGGCGAAAAAAAGCGGACAAAAATCAATTTGTCCAATTTGTCAAATTGTCCTATTTGCTTCATTCAAGCACATATGAAAAGAAAAATTGTCCAATGTCTTATGTGTTATACTTATTTTATTTTCTTGTCCATTATTATTGTGTACAACGCACGCAAAAAATGAGAGATTTACAAGAACCCGGACGGCCATAAATTTATCCCGTTTTGGGATACGCATGCCGGTGCGAATCATTTGGACGGCGTGGCGTGGCGTGGCGAGGGTGCGGCGGCGAAGCGCCCGCGGGGCCGGACGTGCGCGCGCACGGGCGCGGGCGCAAGCGCGGGCGGAAGGCAGCCGGTTGAGCGGGTGCGGGTGCTGGGTAACGGGAGAGGGCGCCAGCTGCCCACCGCCCACCGCCCACCGCCCAGCGCTTCCGCCCGACGGGCGGTCGCGTCGGCACGCGCCGGAAGTCGCCTTCATTGGGCAGAAGCCGCCTGCGCCGCGACGCTCTGCGCCGCGAAGGAGAGACTTCGTTGGGGCCCCTCCGGGGGCGCCTCGCGCTTCGCACTCGTTCTCCTTAGACGCCTCGTCTTCTTTCGCCTCCGTCTCTTACTCTCCGCTCCCATTTGGTTTCTTCCTCCAGTATGACCTTTTCCTTAGCTTCTACCTTCTCGGCCTCTTCTTTGGCTTCATTTTCATTTGTAATTTTGTGTTTTCATGTAAGAATTTGTGTTCACCTATGTAAGAAAAACGGGAATTTGAGGATCGCGCTCTCTGAATCTGAATCAGTGAAATTGTCGCTGATAAAATCAGTGAAAGCCGAAGTCACTGATATCTTCAGTTGAAATGTTGTAGTTTCGCTGACAATCCGCGAATATGCGAACCTTTTCACAATGACAACCAGCATTTCACTGGTCGTCAGTGATAGAAGTGCCGCGCCACCATCGCTCACTGATCGTTCAGTCGTCACGTGCAATTAGCGTGACAGATTTCACTGATTCAAAGAGTGAAGTTTCACTGATTCAAAAAGTGGACCCAATTTTCACTGATTTGTCCAGCTCAATTCACTGATTGTCAGTGGCAGGGTTATAACTGACGCCATAAGTGAATAGTCACTGTCAATCAGTAGTTTTTCACTGATTCAGACTGAGAGAGCGCTCATGTTTGGCTTTTAGTAGGGGTAAGTCTTACATTGTCCACTACCCCAGAGCTCCTCAAGTGCAAAAATTGGGATCAGAGTACTGGTAGTGGCCCGCGTGCTGCTTACCTTTACCTAGACTAGAGCCGATCGCGCCCTAGCGCCCCCTCCTTCGCGTCAGGCAGGCCCAACAAGCAACGGGCCAAACAGATGGCCAGCAGATAAGAGCTGGACCAGGGCTCGAGCCAGTGGGCCTAGCGCTCGAGCAGCCCTGAAATACCCGCCGTGCCTCCACCGCAAAAGAGGAAAACCCCTCTAGTTGACGGTAGGTCGACGCCGGATCTCGCCAGCCAGAGGGGGAAGATCACCACCACCTATCGATGAAAAAACGTGCACTACACTTACAAGATCAATGACCTCAGTAGTTGATGCGCCCGATATCGTTAACAATCAATCTATCACTGAATAAATCAACAATCCATCGCAAGACCTAGAGGAACAACCGGTCCGAATGCAGTGCGCGTGAGCACCTATTCTGCTCGACACCGCGAGTCGCTCGACCGTCGCTGTCCCGTTGTCAATTTTCCCTTGTCAGTTTTCCATCACCTCCACGTATCAATGATCCCTTTCACTTTTTCGTTTTGTGAGAACACATAGACCGACTGCACCCCCGTTTCGTTAATCCGATATTTCGGAAGGAGTAAAAACGGTTAAGTTTTCATTCATGTTCGCATTTTTGTGAAGGAGTTATCATTTTTGTTAAGTCTATATTCATAAGTAGGGCAAGTATATGTTCTTGCATCACTACAGAGAAAAACTCGAACGCAGGTGAACGTGGCAGAATCTTCGCAATTTTGCATGCTAAGTCAGCGGAATAAGATGTTCGTGCTAGGTTTCAAGTTTGTTTCAACAAAGATTTGACGTGCAAATGTTTCTTCAAAGAGACAGAAGTGGATAAATTAAAATCGATCGATATAATACCAAGCAGACCAATGCAACATAGAAATCAATCCTTCGTGGAGTCAGTTGTTGCCTTTTTGGGGATTTTTTCATGGATTTGTGATTCCGGGTGCGTCAACTACAAAGGTCATTAGTCCCATTAGTGTAGTGCGTATTTTTTCCTCGGGAGGTGGTGGTGATCTTTTCCCCGCTAGATGGCGAGAACCGGCGCCGAACCTACCGTCGACTAGCGGGGTTTTCCTCTCAAGCCAGGCTATCTCACACAAGCGGGGCACCGCCCCAGCCGGGATAAGCTCTAAGCGCTTGACTGGTCTCGCGGCATGTGTGGTAGTGTGGTGCTATTAGTGAGTGTGTGTGTGTGTGTGTGTATGTGTGTCTGTGTGTAAGGGGTAAGGATAGGACAAGGAAGAGGAAGGAGACATCGCGCTGCTATCCATGACCCGTTTGTTAGGGTACTGCTCCGGCATTCGGCTGGTGCTGATCGGAGAAACCATCGAAAACTACCGATCAGGGTAGCCGACTGCTAGAATTCTCCTCCGGACAGCGACTGAATTCGACATAGCTGATAAGCTAGTGTCGAAAATCCTTTTTGGGGAGGTAGGTAACGCGCTTAGGAGAAGTCGAGCGCGGGATGCAGTCGACACCTCCCTCGCCGCGCGCGGCCGAGGGTGAAAGCCCCCACGTGCGCCGCGCCGCTCTTTCCCCGAGCGATCAGGCGCCGTCGGCCTCACGAATTGTCCCCAACAGGCCCCTCCGCGCGCGCATTCCCCGCAATTTGCCCGCCCCTCCCTCCCCTCCCCTCCCCCCGCCCTCGAGGGAAAGCGGCGCTGCGGGCCGCGAGATGAAACCGCGCCTGGCGGACACTGGCCGCAGAACGTCATTCCGATCACTGAGGGTGCGCTGATCTTGGCACTCCTTGGAATCAAGCCCGGACCCCTAACAGTATTGAAATACTGAATATGTGTGTTTTTTTTACGTGTTTCATCTCAAAAGGATTACGTAGTTCGGTTTTTACGTTATCACTTGCATTTGTGGCTTAAAACTAAATTATAACTAATTATCCACAAGTAATACAATGGTTGAGGAAACCAATTTGGCACCTCTAATCCATTTCTGCAGAATAATTTAATGCTTGTATTTGTGGCATTAAAACTAAATTATAACTAATTACCCACAAGTAATACAATGGTTGAGGAAACCAATTTGGCACCTCTAACCCATTTCTGAGAATAATTTAAGGAATACATGGAATGGATGTATGTTTTTGATTCTTGTGTTGTGGATTGGGTTTCTGCACAGCGTGAATTCGGTTGCTGATCGTATTTATGCAAGGTTTGTATAAAAGTTTGATGAGAGGTATATAAAGCTGTAGGCTAATTGTGCTCTTCGATTATATTTCATGAAAATTAATACGAAAGTAACTTTTACTACTAGAAATATATTCATTCTGAACATAGTCTGTATTTTGCTTACATTTCTTTAAATTGTTTATGTTTGATTTATGATTGATAAAGGTTGTGGAGTCGTTTGAACTTTCCCACACCCCAAGAGTTTGGTCACCCGCAGAGAGGAGTTTGGGAGGCGCGGTCCGACTTCACCGGAACTGCTGCTTTTCTTCCGTGGCGTTTCATCTTTTTGTTGGATTTCCGCCTCATTTGGCGGGGGCGGGGCGGGGCGGGACGGCGCGGGGCGGGGCGGCGCGGGCGCAGGCGCGCTGTGTGACTTGCAGGTTGGCGCCTGTCCTCGCAAGGACGAGGTCATTACTCGCCGCGTGGTCGACGCTAAGTTCCGTCTTCTGCCGCACGACCGAAGCGCAAGGTAGACCCCGACCTCTGGGCAGCAATCCGCTTTTCAGATGACGGTTCGGTTTTGGGTAAGAAAATGTTTAGCATTCGCTTTCCGTTTTGATAACAAAATCTTTCGGTTTTGGTTTTGCTTTTGGAACTCTAGCAAACAGGTTTCTAAACTTTATTACACGTTTCTTTTATTATTACTGGTCTGAACTAAGTATTACACAATGCACGTTCTTAGCCAGTTCATTAGAAGTTAATGGTGGACTAAGTGAGATGTACGCTGGTTTCTCCCTTCCCCCCTCTGTCTCTCATTCCACCATTGCTCCGTCATAATTTGTCTCATCTTCACCGTATGTACCACCTACTCATTAAAATAAGTCATGAGCCGAAATGACCTCAGAAATTGAAGGACCTTTAAATATCATAAATAAATAACAAAGTCCGTTGCTTAGATTCGTTTCATACCCTACCTACAGGAATGGCTTGGGATGATCACCAGGAGTTAAAAAGAAATTCTAGTCCCTTTTCTGACTGAAACATCCTACAAAGCAAAGAAAAATATATATTTTAGCGGTACTCGAAAAGTGCTCGAAAACTCGCACATCTGTTGTGTATACTCAGAAACACTCGTCGAGTCATGAACTAACGATAGAAGCTGCACGATCTTCGATAAGATCTTAAAAAAAAACGTAACCGTTTCATCAGGTAACGATCACAGCAATCTTTTTAACGGAAAAATAACGGTTTCGATCGTGCTATTAGGTTTTGATTCAATGCCTTCGACGCTTGTCGTCGCAGGGCGGAGGAGAAGGAGAAGCGGCGGGCAGACGCCGAAAGAAATGCTCTTGGCCTCTCGTGAAAGGTCTCAGAGATCTGAAATAGAGGTACGCGTAAGAATATGTGACAAAAAAGGATTAAGTGTTAGCTCGAGACTGGGAAATCGCAAGTCTGCTTCGAGAGTTTAAGTATTCTTCGTGTTCTTTCTTGGACCCCTCTGTAGGATTTGGCTTCGCATACGCGTTCTTGGAGTTCTCTGAAGTATTTTCCAGATCCCAGATGGGGTATGTGGGAGTGGATCAGAAGGCGCGAAGGAGTGATCATTGGAGTTCTGCGGTCTGTGGCCTGTTGTTTAGGAGCTCCTCCGTTATCATTGCTTGCTTGCTTCATGTTTCCAGGCACTTTAACTGCTTTGTTATTAGTCCCATTAGTGTAGTGAATGTTTTATCCTGGGAGGTGGCAGTGTTCCTGTCCCGCTGGATGGTGAGATCCGGCGCACGTGCAAGATTACACGTCGGAATCGCGGGGGATTTCTCCGCTAGTATCTTCCGCAGTGGGATACCGACGCAGCCGAGAAAAGCTCTATACTCCGATTTAAACACAGGTTCACTTCAAGATCACGAGCTGGAAGGAGACTAGAAACACTGTCATCCAATCGGGAGCTTCGTTAGGACTTAAATTTTTGTATTGGCGCTTCCAATTGGATAATAATGTCCCCCTCTCCTTCTAGCTCGTGACCTTGAAGTGCAGCTTTGTTTAAATCGGAGTATAAGCTCAAGACATGCGTAGTATGGGTAATGCATGCATGTGTGTGTTTGTGTGTATTTAGCTGGAGAGGACGGGACAAGAAAGTGAAAATAGCGCGCGATTCATGGCCCGTTTGGTAGGGTACTACTACGACATTTCGCCTGATATTGATCAGAAAAACATAGAAAAATTACGGATTAGAGCATCCCGCCCTCATATTTTTCATCTCTGAAAGCTATCAAGTGAGTGTCGAAAATTCAGGAGCAGAGGCATCTCGGACTTACCATTTCCTTTATTTTCCGGTAAAAATCTTTAAAATGTAGACATGGGTGTGCAATTCGTTAATTCTTAACTAATGTGTTACATTTACTGAATTTCAGAGTTATCATCTTAAGTTTCCCCCTGCATTATTTTCTGTAGCACATTTTCTGAACGTTTTAAATTTTGAAATTTATTTTGAATAAAATAAAATTATTTTCTGTTTTTTTTCTCTTTTACCTTACTTAAATTTCCTCGATATTCAATGAAATCCTTCAAATGTTTATCGTCACACCTACACCTGATAGATTCAGTAGTTGCTTTGTTTTTCTTCTTACATCCCACACTTTCTTGTGTATTGCCATAATAATTTTATCCCTCTAAGATTTTGTTCACCGTTGACATCTGGCACTTATGGATGTAATTTTGAAAACGACGTCTTAAGTCTCCAATTGTATCATCATTTGTTGTGTAGGAAGCCACTTTCCGCTCAATAAATGTGTGTTTCGGTAAATGGCAGGAGGAAACTTTACGTGTAATCAAAGAGACATTACTCTTGAAGTCGAATCATGGAACTTTCTACATCTCCCGACATGTCCTAGTGTTCTACAACCTCACAAAGGTGTCATGATGTCTGCATAAGGTACTGTCTCAAATAGAGATTTAAAAATATGCAACCGTGGCACACAAACGGAATGCAAACGCTCGTGTTCTGTGTGTGTGTGTGTGTAATTTATAAGTCCAATACAGACTTCATGGACGTGCGTAGTACACTAAACATGCTTGCTATAAATATCACGTTTGCTTTGTTTCCTTGGCTACTCCTGATTCAGGTGTGACGTCATCCGTGGGTGATGTATGGTCTGTCGCGCCGCGTCACGTCGTGTCCGGCGCAAAAGCCTCCCTCCAGCGGAGCGAATGCAGAAAAACGCAGAAGCGCCGCCCAGTGCTTTGTCTATAGATTGGTCGTGAAGATCATTTCGCTACCGTTCGTTCTTCCTCCTGCGAACTGACTTTCTCTTCTACGTGCATATGAGAACAGCACGGCTCATTGGGAGTGTTGAGAAGCCAATGGAGGGATTGACGCTTGAACCATGTTCCCAAGTGAAGAGTGCTTTGCATTGATCAGCCGACTACTATTGGTGATTTAAAAGTAAATGTTTCGAAGTGTTTCAATTCATATTCTTATTGAAGGAAGATGTCATCTAGTCGTTTTCGCAAAACACATTTACCGAGGCTACTCTATGATAAAATAAAGCAACGAAATTGCTAAGAAAAAAAATATTTTTGTATAAATATTTTTTTAAAAGAAAAGCTATCTTTATATCAACTTTTAATTCAAGAGTAAACAATAGTATGAACTACAAAGTAGCATTGTCACCAATACCGTAATTTTACTGTTAACTAGCTGAATACCAGACTTGCATTCTATTAATTTATCCGAATCTATTACATATAGTCCTCACAGGCCGTGTCTGTCCCTCTCGCTCCGCCCGCCCATGCCGTGGAGCCTTGTCCACTCTGCCGCCCCGACCGCCCTGCCTCCCCCGCCAGCAATGTCTGCGCCTAGATGTGCTGCGGGTTGCTTGTTTCCAGAAAGTTTTTCGAGTAACCCACCTTGGGGTAACACGTGGGTTCGGGATCTCTTTCCCCACACGGACGTGCCTCCGCTTTTCACCAGCGCGATGCGGGAAGTGTCCAAGAGCTCCGTGTGTCGCGGGGCGCGGAGCGAGGCCCGCGCCAGGCATTGGGCGGTCGACGAACCTCGTCGTGCGGAGCGTGACGGCGGGCGGGGCGAGAGACGGAGCGGCGAGGGGAGGGGAGGGGCGGCGCTGCTAGACGCCTCTGTGACAGCGCGACGCTGACGCCAAGACGCCGAGACGGGTCGCGCCGCGCCGCGCCGCGCCGCGCCGCACTGCGCCGTGCGGATGTTTACGCTAGGCAGCAGCAGCCGCGCCAGAAGCAGACCCGTGCCGGAAGAGGCGAGAATACTCTGCGGGCGGCGGCGGGCCCGCCCACCCTTCCTCCCACATGCCCACACACATTCACACTCGGCCTCCTACCCGCCAGCGCACTCATTTGCCCACTCACTCTCACCCTCCCATCCAATGTCGCTGCTGTCCTTCTGACCGGGAGGTCCTAAATTCGAGTCCGGACGGTGGCGGCAGGATTTTCGACCCCGGATCTCGCCGTCCACCGGGGGAAGATCAGAGCAACCAACCGATGAAAAAATGCACTACACGTACGGGACTAATCGTAGTAGTTGACGCGCCTGGAATCACTGACAATCAACCACCCACCCACTTGCCCTCCCGCACACCCACACCCGCCCACAAACACACTCACACAGCGGACAACCATAAGCACAACAGGTTCGATTGCTCACACACACACACACATTCACATATCCACTCGTCCGTTCATGCACCGGTCATTCGTCCGCCCCCCCCCCCATTCACTCATTTCCCCACTTGCTTTCTTGGACACACCCTCGACCTTCTTCATGATTTGGGTAACCTCGTGTGTGAGAGGACTCTCGGGGAGGAAGGTATTCAGGAAGGAAATAACGACAGTTATTATATAATTAAATATGAACACTAACAAACAGAGAATTGCACAAGCTCCCATTGTAGTTTTAGCAGTAAAGGAATATCGTCAGTTCCCCTTCAAAATAAATCAAAAATAGTTTTCAGACTTCTGTTGTTTCACTTCGTTTACGGGAAAGATATAATCCAACACGCTCGGTGTGGTGAAATGGTTGCGCGATAATTTGTGATTTATCTCCTTAGAGCACTGATGTCAAAGCGAAAAGGTCCCTCCCTCTGCCACTGCCGCAGTCGGAAGGGCACAGTGAACACTCACGACTTTTAAATGCGTATTTTATCCTCTCTTGTATTAACTGACCGCAGTGATATTGAAGTGTTAAGTGCTTTCCATTCCTATCCTAATAAAGTCATTCCACTTCGTCATACACCTGTGATGACAATAGAAAAGGGTTTTTGAAGTTTAATTTATCGCTACTTAATGTCGAGCAATGAGAAACAAAACATTGCCGGAAATAAGTCTGTTAAAAAAATAAGACGTGGTTTGCCTGAAAAGCAAATGGCTTTAATTTATCCATGCAAATACAATAAGGCCATTCCGTCCGATAGCGAAGTAACTAAGCTTATCAAATAAAGCATTACCTCAGGGATTTTCACATTATATTCTATTGTTCTACGGAAAGTTAATGCCATTGAAACTATCTCACTGTAATATCTGCTTGCTGTATCTGCCTACAACACACGAGGAGGGAATGTTAAACCAT
This sequence comes from Acheta domesticus, assembly GCA_031308135.1. Lineage (NCBI taxonomy): Eukaryota > Metazoa > Arthropoda > Insecta > Orthoptera > Gryllidae > Acheta > Acheta domesticus. The sequence continues at coordinate 34,863,956 of JAHLJT010009355.1, forward strand.
CTTCCTTGGGTTCAAATAATCCTCAGCACTGAAGGTCCAATTAACGAAATAGTAGTCTGAATATCAACACGCTGGCACCGAACAAATATTCGTGTTATAGTTTAAAAAATGATCTATACTGAAATTCATTAATTATAAAGCTATTTTTGCAGATTTGGCGCCAAATTTTTGCGTACTCTTAGAACATGATCCAATGCGACCGATGGCGTCCATATCTCATTTTTTTCAAAAATGGTGCTTAGCCGGTTGATGCATAACACCGTCCGAATGATCTGTGGCAGTTGTCAGCAGGGGTAAAGCTACTGCAAACTTCGCGTTATGAAATGGTTTATCTGTATGGAAATGTGTGGAGCCCCGGCGCTCACCCGGGTGAGCACCCTTGGGCACCAGGGTGAACTGGTTCCCGCGAAAGGTGAAGGCCGACGCATTGCCCTCCTTTCTGGCGCACTCAATTATTACGTCGCTCGCCACACGCGGACGTCGTGACTGACCGACACGTGTGCCTGCCCCCCTGGCATTGCTGCCCTGCGGAGATTGTGATTGGAAATGCCACTCTGGGAGGGCACGTTGCTGAGCATTCCCTAGTTCATTATGTAATGTTTTTTATCGCGACTCGTAAATCGTAACATTGCACTTAACTTTTTCCTATTCGTTCGAAACTGCTGCGAACATGTAATCGATAATGGAATCTCTAAAAGGAACGGATGCCAGCGGTTATTATTCCGTAATTTTCCATCATTTTGTAAGAGGCGGATACATACACGAGTGAAGCTTCAGCAAATAATTCGAAGTAATTCGGAAACATATTTTAGATGAGAATTATTCTCGAGTCTATACGCTAATAATTTCGTATTTAAACCTTTTTTGTGTGTGTTCTTCCGCCATTGAGGAAACAAAATACTTCTGATGCTATTATTGCTCAGAAAGCACCTTAACTTTTTACTTTCACGCCTTACTACGTACTTTCATAGTAAAGAGAAAGTATTGTAATGCTACGGAAAAGGACGGTAATTTTTCAACAGAAAACTCGTATTGTGGGACCTTGGAATCGAAAATGTGTATAAATTTCTCCCCAATAATGCTTAATTACTACCTCTGACACGTTGTGTAGTCAATCCAGTCTGTTTCTTTCTTACAACAGCCATTAGTACTTCTTTAGTGCAACACCATCCGGTTAAATGCATGTCGGATTGTCTACTGTTAATACTATGATCTACCGACTTAATAAAAAAATAACTTTGTAAAGTAGCTTTCGTACTAGTAGCCTCAGGACCCACTGCAAAGCTTCTGAACTGTTTTCCCCCGAAATCCAGACGTCGTTGACCAGGTTCATTAGCTCAGTCGTGAATCACATCGCCATGCACCGGCCGAGCAGATTAGCTCTTGGTCAGCGCAACTGATTGCTTTCCCCGAAGCTCTTAGTCGGGTGTGGTCATAGTTGCCAGATTGGAGGATTTTGTTCCCAAATTGGAATACTTTTTCGTTGTTGGGAAAGAATGGGGAATATAAATGGACGGGGAATGTTTGGGGAGTTTTCAAAGAAATTGTTTTCATCCAGATTTGAGATAGAAATATTATTCTATTATGAATAAAAAAGAAACTAGACGTTATTCGCTCTTATTTTTATACATCAAAAAGAGAAAAATAAACGACTGAGAGAAAGAAACATACCGGAAAAACGAAGACAGTATAGGGCTTCGAGCAGCTCAAAGGACGATGATTGGTTGATTTGAATTATTTGAATTTAAGGGGACAGCCAATGGAATCGTCAGGGACAGCTCATGTCACAATTTGGCGAATATTTTTCTTTTCAAAGTTGGGGAATTTTCTTTCGTCGGAGAGGTTATTTGAGGAAATTCCATAGTAGTGGTGGGGAAAGCGCTTGCAACACATCTGGCAACCGTGGGTGTGGTGCACTCGTCCGTCTGTCCTCTGACGATGTTCCTCCGTGCGGTGCATTGCCCAGTGCTTGCGCTCTCCGGCGCTTGAAGCTGCGTTGCTACCCGGCCGCGCAGCAAAGGCTGTTCACGCCGTGAAGGCTGTTCGTGAGAAGGCAGCAGCTACTGTCTCCAAGACAGGAATTCAGAGGCCGCACAGAATTGCTCTCAACCTCTTTAGACGTACTGGCAAATCTCAAGAGGAAGCATCAAAACTAATGAATAGGTTGTGGGCATACTGCAAACGTATTTTAAATTCAAATAACCACACAATCGACGGTGTCATTTCATAGACACTCGAAACTTTTGACTATTCTAACTGGGTCTGATTGTAAGGGAATACAGTTCTCATTTCTCATTATCTTCGTACAATGCTGTGTTGACAGAAATAATAGAAAATGTCAAAATGTATTCTGTAAAAGCATTCTTGTTTGCTTTGAATAAGCCTGAGGTCTATTATATTGGCTGCTTTTGCATATTTGCAGACATCCAGGACGGAATTATTGTAGATAGCTTAACATTACAAAAAACAAAAAACAACAAAAAACAAACAAAAACAAAAAAATAATAATAATAATGATGAGATGATGTGAAATGAAAGGCAGAAAGAGCGGGGATAGTCCTTTAAAAATGTCAGAATTTCTGCCCATCGAAGAAACGGAACACAAAAAATTAACAGAATAGGTAAAATCGTTTAAAAGTTAGGTAACTGGAAAAGGAAATTACGGTAAGATGTAGTGTGTGAAGGCAAAGCTGATTATGGGATGAGTTGGCTTGAAATCTTCCGCATTTCCTGCTTAGCTTTGGCAAATAGCGAAAGGTAGGTACCATAAACGAATCTTCGTATGTGGATCATACGAATCTTCGTATGTGGATCACGCGAATATTTCATTCGTGGGTTAGATTTCGTAAGGTCAAAACGACCATACATAACCCAGTGCATCCAACATCCTGGCGCATACAGCCCCGAAGAAGACCACAATATGTTGGTCGAAACGTCGGCAACTCAGCCTGCCACGCGGCGTCACTCGGACAACCAAGAACATGAATTTGGTCGCGGAAGCCTACGGCATCACATTTCGTAAGGTTTGCGCATTGAGTCCGCAGAGCACGAATTTTTGCGAGAGCGTTCACCAGAATTTCACCACCCGTCCTTTCGCAGACAGCACGTCCCCTCGGGGCAGCGACGGCGCGCAGCGCACCATTGCGCGTGCGCGAGTCCGCTAGCCATGGACTGTAAACAGAAGCCCGGCGCGCTCGCCGACGTCACGTATCGCGGTCGAAACCATAGCAGCCGCACGTGCCGGCCCCTGCGGCGCGTGCGGGGGAGGGGGGGGCGGGGCCGCGCGCGTCCGCATATGCACGCGCGCGAGCAGACGTTGCGACAAGCCGCTTCCGGCGCGCACCGCGCCTTCTCGGAAAAGCCTCGCGCGCGGTGAGAGTCATCGCCGCGCCTCATCGGGTGATCGCGGTGACGTGTCTCCTGGCCGCGAGAGTTGGCTCAGTGCATATAGCCCCTCTATACTGCGATTTTCCTAACTTTGTCCCTGACAGAAATCAGCTGTTCACGGTTTCATCCAATCGGGAGCTTCAACGTCGCCATAGTGACGTCACTATGAAATATAAGCTCCTTTGTTGGATGGCAGCGAAACAGCTGATCCCTGTCAGGGACAAAGTTACGAAAATCGCAGTATTACTGCAGTCCCTCTGACCGGGAGGTTCTAGGTTCGAGTCCCGGCGGCGGCAGGATTTCCGACACTAGCTTTTCAGCTAGGTCGAATTCAGTCGCTGTCTGGAGGAGAATTCTAGCGGCCGGCTGCTCTGATCGGTAGTTTTCCGTTGTTTCTCCGATCAACACCAGGCGAATGCCGGAGAAGTATGTAAGATACGGGCCACGGAAAGCGGGAGATACCTAGTTGACGGGAAAACCCCGCTAGTCGACGGTAGGTCGGCGCCGGATTTCGCCATCCGGCGGAGAAATATCACCGTCAACTCCCGAGGGAAAACACGCACTACACCTACGGGACTAATGACCCAAATAGTTGACGCGCCCGGAATCACAAACAATCAATCGATCAAGCCTCGCGCGCGGTGAGAGTCATAGCCGCGCCGCATCGGGTGATCGCGGTGACGTGTCTCCTGGTGCTCGCAGAGGAAGTGCAAGAGTCGGTTTTTGAACCTAGAAGATTTATTTGGACTGATTGAATATTGATTACTGGATTCGATTGAATGGTTTTGTTGCAGTTGTTTCACTTAAAACGAATCATGTTCTCATAAAACTACATCCGCATAGTAGGGAGCTGACTTGTTTGCATGCGGAAAGCGGGATGTCTTTGACTTCTTTGTTTTACTTATTCTCGTTTGCAGTTTTAATTTTTGCCTTTGGACCCTTGGAGTAATATACTTGGGACAGGTAATAGTTGCGGACTAGACGGGAGGGGGAGCAGCTTCCAAGAACACTGAACGCATTCCTCATCCTCGCAATCAAGTCAGCTCCCGACTATACTGAGCTCAGTCACTCTATGAATGACAACATTTAACGAAAGAAATTCAAAGTTTGAAGATAACATTTAAGGAGAGAAATAGGAAATGCCCATTTCCTTCAGGAAATCATAAATAAAATTTAGTTAAATATCAGCTTACGTACCCCACTTTGTGTATTTAATTATTAATTAGACAAGGAAATGATGTCTAACTACAATGTAAAATGCAGATATTTTTATTTACATCCAGACCATTTCGTTTTGCCCCGCTAGCATTATAAACGTTCCGGCTTCGACCCTTAAAATTAGACTTTATTATCACCACACATTGCCAGCCCATCTTCTAAGTGATATGATAAGGTAATTTGGGGCAAGGTCTCCCTACGTCTCAAAAATGATTAAAAAGGGTTGAACCACCTCGGAGGAGTTGGCAGCCCAACGTCGTTACTTTCATTTTTCTCCAAATGTATTAACCCAGTGGTGTCAAGGTCTTCTACTGGTGGCAGTGGCACGCGTCGTGGCACCGTAGCATGCCACAAGCCTCTCTGCGCAACTAGCATCGGGAAAGGAAATTACTAATAACCTCGTCGTTATACAATAGGGATAGCGTTGTCTCTGGTGGCGGGGTAATGAACTGCGTGGAGGGGCGATTTCGTCGTGCCGCTTGTGCCACGGACTCCCGCTCGTGGAATCGACCTTGACAATGCTGCATTAACCAATGAACCGCGAGAAGCGAAGCGAACTGAAAGCAGCGAGGCGCCGCGGCGCGTGGGTGCGTTGGCCGCGCGGGCGCGCGCCGTGAGCGCCGGGTCGCCACACCGAATACGGCCTCTCGGCGCCTCCTTCCCCCTCTCCTCCGCCCCCGAGGGTCACGTGGCGCCGCCGCACCTGCGCCACACGCGGGTGGCTTCCTTAACCCCCCACCCCATCCTTCCCCTGCCTTCGGAGCACAGGAGAACTTCACTTCCCGTCTGCCCAAGGATACCTCACATAGGCACGTCCCAGGGTTCTAGGGCCGACTGTGCCTGCCAGCCAAATATCAGCTATATTACAAATTATTCAGAGCTGCCTCTGACAGGTCATCTGGTTTTTCGGTGTAATCCAATAGGGAGCTTACATGTCACTACAGTGACGTCACTATGGTGGCGTTCAACCTTCCGAATGGATGGCACCGTAACAGCTGATTCACGTCAGACGCGCTTTAAATAAATCCAAGTATGTTATAGATAGCGAGATGAAGTCCAGCCCGGAGAAGAATTCTTCCGGTCAGCTGCTCTGATGGATAGTTTTCTGTGGTTTACCGGATGAATAGCAGGCGAATGTTGGTTCAGTACCTTAACAAATGGTCTACTCGATCTTTCTCTTCTCATCCTTCACCCTTTCTCAACCCTTACGCATACACTGGAGGAGATAGCTGAAGGGGAAGCCCCACAAACAGAAGTGGAGGTCGACACTTTCCATCGCGAGAGGAACTCCGCCACCTTCTGGCTGTAGCATGCTCTATACTCACGGGACTAATATCCACAGAAGTTGAGGGGCTGGGTCATATAATTAACGGAATCAGTCAACCATATGATTCATTCAAGAAGAGAAGGCCATTTCTATGGCGCGGCCGAAGTTTTATTTTGTCATTTAGTGTCCTGTGCAGTTTTCAACTTATGAACATACACCATGTTTAAATTGTAAACTCTATTGTAAATGTCCTTTAACGCATGTTTTCAAGAAATTAATTTTATTTTGAAATTATGTAACAAACGCGTCATATGTTTACTACAAAGTATTATTTATATACGAGAAAATAATTAACTTTTTAGGAAGGGGCAAATTCAGATCTTGAAAGAGTTACAGTCTTTTTGTCTCTTGCTCCGTTTAAGCTCCGCGCTGAGTTTGAAAGTTACGCCTTGCGATTGTTGAAAGAGTATCCTCGCTCTCGAAAATGTTTTATTGCTGTTTTGTGTTATGTTTTTGTAATTTTTGCCATTAACTTTGTGGATTTTAAAAAGTAGTTGTGAAAGGGAAAAGCGGTCCCATTGCCGTCATAAGAGACCGTACCATAAACTTCACGTGAAGCTCACTACAGCGGCCGTGCGCCATTGATTTGCCTTCTCAGCCAGGGCGAAGATTCGCTCTGAATGCTAATCCAACCGGTCTTGTTTTCGAAGCGTAACAATTATCTGCTTACATCTGGCTCGTAGTTTAGGCCAAATTCAATGACTGCAATATTTCTGTTCTTTCATACTGTACTTCTCGTATTTAATGTAAGACAACCATAATATATTTGGACGCAGTCCGCTTGCGTTTGTTTTAATCTCGTTACACATTCTCCTTTGAGATGCATCTTGTATCGAGAAGGAAATTATTAAATATACGCGAGTATACTGTATTGAAAGGACAAAATCAAATGATATTGAATAAAATCGTAATTTTTGTTTCTTTACCTGCGAGCATTTTTCTTCTGCAGTGAAATACTTCATCAGGTACCGCTTTCGAGCCGAGGATTGCTCTGAAATACGTGGGGCGCGCCAGTTGGTCTGATCTCGCCACTCTTCCTGGTGCACCGTTACACGAGGTATAGATGTATGATAATTATTACGTTTCGCTGAAATAGATTGTTCTGTCCACTGGGACCCACGCCAGAATAAATATCAGCGCATTTGCGTTTCTTCATTAATCCTTGCGGATGCGAACCTATCCTCGCTTGGGCCTCCGCACGCAGACTCCAATTATCTTGTCCGGCCCGAGATGGTTCCGCATTGCGCGCCATGTGAAGCAAGGTTTATACGGTCTCCTTAGGACGCCATCGGCCAACTTGTTATACCCAGTCCGCTTTCATAGAGTAGCTATTTGGTCTGGCATTGTAAGTATAACCTCTCTAGTGGACCGCCAGAAGATTGGCCCGAGTTATTTCTCCCAGGCGTCACAAATCCAGACCTTCACCGTTTCGAAGAGAGACTCTTGTGGCGTACTGGACATGAAAAGCACAGACGACAGATTCTGAATAGTATGTACAGTATATTTACAATAATAAATTACAAGAAAATGTTACAAAATTGAAAACCTTAGGCAACCTTTCTATTCTCTAAGCCGCGAAACCCCGCGACCGTCCCTAGGCTGAGCCCAGTGCCTCTGCTCGAGAGCATGAGAAGCTGCGCGAAGTGCGAGCTGTCGGACATTAGTCCCCGTAACTAGATGTTACATGGCCGGATGCCAAAACGTGCAAGGTTGCACGGAGATACCTCACGTCTTTCGACTCACTAGCGTATCCCCCGAGCGCATGTCGGCGCCGCAATAAATACTCCACGGCTCGTCCCCCACTCTACCAGCGGCGGGCGTCATTCGGCTCGCAAGCCAGCCCTCAGCAGAGAGCAGCCTTCATCAATGGACTCGCACTCAGGCACGCTCAGTTGTCCTGGCTATTTTGAGGCTGGGATTTCCTGCCCGGCGCGCGCCGGCGAGGCGCCGCCGCATTCCACCCCCATCCCCCATCCGGCTTAAGGCCGGGCTTTCCAGCGAAACGGCACGTGCGCCACCTCGCGACGCTACACTCTAATGGAAGTTCGATGATGATGTGACTTATTGCACTACATCAGGCTGTTGTAAATGCAGGGCACTACGCGTAAGAATATGTTATTTTTCTACGCGGCGTAATTCCGACGTGGTACGATGCGTTCCTAAACTTGAGAGGTACATAATTTTGCAGTCGGCTATTCACCTGAACGGCGGACATAAGGGTGCGGTAAAAGCAACCGGTATGGCCAAAATTAAAAACAGTTGGTATTTTCTTTAAAATTTCTGGGCTGCAGTACAAAATTCGATAATGTTCGTTTTTTTAATACTTTTTCCAAGCCTCGATTTTGAACCAGGATCGATCACTTCAGAATTGCCTAATTTTTTGTAATGGTCAGCACTTGACGCTATTCTGCTCCTTGTACATGCTTGAGACATTTTAATTAAAAATTGAACAGTCTCAAAAATACCAGTTCATGTTGTATTATTGCAATGTTAATATTAATAACATGATTTCAACTTATTATTATTATGTACTACATAAAAATAAACTTATTATTATTTATATATAAATGAAGGGAAAATAAATAATGTTAGTTCTGCATTTTGCCAGAAGGTTTAGGAGTTCTACAAATTAAAAGCAAATGGGAAGCCCCTAATTTTTTTTACTTTCTCGCTACCGCTATTTTCTTTCGAACGTTGTGTTTGAAGTGACCATTACTGAGACTGGCCACTTTTGATATCTCTGTACAATCGTATCAGATTGTATTAGTTGTTCGTACTTATGGATTAGCAGGAATAATGCATATAAGCGCCTATTCTGAGATTTCGATGCTGAGAAGATTCTGAGATGCTGTCCCAGTGACTAGCGGTGTCAGAAATCCGAAGCCTCGCGCCGTAATGCCCCGGCAAAGGAGGGAGAACGAATGGGAAACGAGCGTGGCGCGGGGCACGTCGCGACGCGTCGCCCGCGCGGCTGTTCGGTTCCTTCGGAAGGCGACGTGCCCATACTTGTGTCAGCGCGTCCAAAATCGATTAGCAGGCCGTGTCCTTTGGCTGCGGAGACGCGAGCCTAATGGGGCACTGACCCCCCCGGCGCTGCCACTTCCGCCTCGGCCCCGCCCCCCGCCCCACCCCCCGCTGGTGCACGCCCTCCCCCCCCCCCGCTCGGTTCGTCCGAATGCAGCGGCACCGGCGACATCTCGCTTCGGTGGCTTCTTCTGCCTTCTTCGTTCTCGCCCACGCCTCCTGGGTACCAGGCAATAATAGATCCTGTCCTGGATACCAAATTTTTCATTATTTGATTTATTTAGTTAAGTTTTAAGGGCTCTTCATTTTCTCTCATCCATTTAGTTTCATGAGCGAGATCTAATGAGCAGGTAATAGCGATAATGATTTTGTGATAAAGATAATCGAGAAATGGTTGAATAAGGGCTAGAGAGAGGAGAACGGCGAAAGAAACTCCACCTGCGCACTTTGTTCTCCAGAAATTGTTCGTGAATCGGCCAGGGGCACATGGATTGAGTATCGACTTCATTTTATTTATTTAAATAGATCGAACATCAAAAGGGATATTCACGGTTTATATCTGAAAATATCGATGTTAACAAATAATCATGAAGTTATTAGAACAGAAGTTAGTATTATATATTGAGGTAATTGAGAAGTAATTAACGTTTTTAATATTATAATTCAATGATAGTCTCATCATTAAATTTATTAACCGGAAATTGAATTATTTCCATTTCTTCATCACAATTCAAATAATGCTACATTGTCATAGTGGACGAATGGTTTCTTTGAATATTGATGTGAAAACAAGAAAGTAATAGTTACATAAAAACCGATGGAATGAAAAATGACGAGTTGCAGGGGAGGTCGGTGAGCCCCGTGCCGGGTCGCTGGGAAACCTCTGCTCCGACCGCAAGGCCAAGGGCGAGGACCATGCGGCACGCCCTCTCCGCCCGGCCTTCCTCCGTGCCGCTCCACGGACCTCTCCATCGACCGTGAAAATCCTCTTCTTTCCTCAATAAATTGGGCTCCCGTCCGAATCGCCGAGGTGTCACCCCAGGCGACAACGAACCAAAGCCGAGTTAAAAACTTCTCAGAGAGAGGGAAACCGATCGACGCAGGGATGGGGAATCACGACTGCTGGGTAGAGTTTGTTCACGGGCTATTTACGACGCGATGCTATTTTGCTTTATTTTATTAGGCGTATTATTGCAATTCTGACGTTTAATAGTTCTTGAAAAAAGTTGAACCGTGATACATAGCCCAATAGACTTTCAGGAATATTGTGATTTCCGCTTCAAGAAAGAGCATCCAACTCTTTGAAATACTTGACAGCTTATATGAAAGGTCTTCCTCTTTCAAAGTTCGCCTAGAGAAGGAACCTACTTGTGTGTACTTTCTACACACATAATGGAGAATACAAGATTTCTGAAACGAATGATCAGCAATCAAAATTCTGAAGCGAACAATAAATGATGACAATGATGACGGGTAAACCCTTGATGTCGGGCATTTGTATTGTACCCTCACGTGTAAAATCTTTCATGGTAACCCTTTGAATTTCTTGAGGGGAAAATCGGGGAATTGTTAAATTCCCCAGTATTACGGAATAATGCCCAGCATTCGCTTGAGTGTCTGTAGTGCTCGTGGAAGTGAGGGTGGAGGTTTCACTTCGCCCACGCAGCGTCCTGCGAGAGTTTTCGGAGGTCACGGACCGTGGCGGTGGGGGCGGCGGGGCGTGACCTCCGGCCGCGTCCTTCGGCCCTTCCCCCTTCTCTGCCTCCGAACGCCCCCTTCCTCTGTTCCGCTTCTTTCCCACTATCATTCCTCCCGCTGCATGCCCCGCCACGGGCCCCAATATCCCCACAACCCCTCTCCCTTACGCCTCTCACACCTCCCCTGCCCCTGGTCCTCCCACACCTCCCCTGCCGAATTTCTCCACCCGTTCCGTTCCCATCTCCAACCCGCCCACCCCCGCACGCAGCAACTGAGAGATGGGTCATGGCATCAACTGATGTCCCTGCATACCCGTCTGACTTGAACGTCCTAATTTCGAGTCCCAACGATGGCAGGATTTTCGACATTGACTTGTCATTCACTAGATCGAATTCAGTCGCTGTCTGGAGGAGAATTCCAGCGGCCGACTGCTCTTGATCGGTAAGTTTTCCGTGGTTTCTCCGATCAGCACCAGGCGAATACCGGAGCAGTACCCCTAATCAAACGGACCACGCGCTATCTTTCCTTCCTCTTCCGTCCACCTCCCGAGAAAGACATGCAGTGCACTTATGGGAATAACGATCCTAGTTCGTTGACGAGCCCGGAATCACTAAGAATCAAAAACTGCACGCAGCACGTCTCCCGCTCAACCTCATGCCCCTGCTCCCCACAATCCACCTCAACCCCACGCCTTGCCCGTGGTCTGCCGCCCCCGCGCGCATCGCCGCGTGCGCCGGGTGCGCCAGAGGGTCAAGGCCAGCGCCGGGCGCGCTGCGTGCCTTCGCCCGCCGCCTTCATGCTCCGCGCCGCGCCGCCCGGTCCAATGACCTTTTTCTCCGCGGACGCGAAACTGCAGCGCGCGCTCGCAGCGCATTTGGGAGGCGGCTCCCTCGCCCTCTTTGTCATCAAGTACTGTAGAGATAATACAGGACACTGCGATATAACGAGCCATCTAAAGATAGCTAGCGCCCAAAAACCAGTCTCAACCAAACCATATCCAAACTTTTTAGCATTAGATTTTGGATATGGTTTCGTTCAGAGTGGTGTTTGGGCGCTGCTACCTTGAGATGGCTGATATAACGGGAGACATTTGACGCTAGTGACCCTAGTGCCCTGAATTGTCATAACCATTGTGATTACAAGTACGAAGCGTATAAGTTTTTAATATTTTCAGTTTACTTTCGAAGAGTGATTGCAAATGGTATTGTAAATGTATTGAAATTTGAATTTATCGCCGATTTTCCCACGTCCGTTGGTTCGTTAGTGAGCAGTTGTCTCCTATTCGTAGTATGAGAAAGGATCAAAGTGTCCTGTATTGTCTATAGTATTTGCTGTCATTTTGTCACGCGCTACCTGCATTCAGATGTTGGACAAAGCACGTTAATCGACCACACTACTTTATTATTTCCATTTGACATTTTTTGCAAGGGTAGGTAGAGTCACATAGAAGATTTTATTTAGCTTGTTCTGTTGAGTCATTTTTATCTAATGTGTGGGAGAGTGGTGCTAGAATGTAATAAATTCACTTGCTTTTGCACCAATCCTAAACTTTCAACTGTGACAAAAGATCTTTATAGCTTTTTACAAAATATTGTAACTCTTTGCCGATGACTCAAGATTCTGGGATAGATATCACCCAAATGTAGGGCCTAGGGAAAACGATTTTCTTTAGTACTAACTAGCTTTTCCTTGCAGAGTGAATATATTTTCGGGGTAATTGCTCCCTAATTTGCCCCCCGCAGCGTGCGAGAAGCGAGTCTCAGCCGATGAGCCAGTGGAGCGCCTCGCCGCGTCGAAAGCGAGGAGGCCGGTGGGGGGGGGGAGGGGCGGTCGTGGGTGACAATGGCCGCGCGCCCCCGCCTGAGAAATTGCAGCGTTGGGTTGCGTTGGCGTGACCCACTCCTCCGCCGGGGAATTTCACTTTGCAGGAAGATCAGTGGTTGTGTTACTTGGGCGCTCGCTAGGCTTGTGTTCTCTTTTGGACTATCTCACATCTGCGCTTTTCACCTTTGTGTGGGTTTTGTTGTTCGTGGCAGTTGGCCAATTGATCTTCCAATGCTGGATTAACTCAGCATAATATATCCGAGGAGTTTATTGTCAGGTGGTTTTATTTTCATTTTCCATTTTTATACTTCCTGCTGGCACAGCAGTTGCGTTAACTTTCGCAATATTTGAAAGAATATTGTGCCTGAATAATGGACTTACTACTTCCAATAGTTAGCTTTCTTATATACTGATCTTTTTACTACCTACTCGTCTTCCTAGCGCTGTTTCCTCTCTTCCACTTTTTGTCTTCTGCCTCTGGGGAGCGCTTGGATAGAAGAGTGTTCCTGAGCTGGCGAGAGAAATTGGGAAGATGTGCACCCAGTTTCCCAGGCCCCGCCCCTCCCCCTCTACATCTCCTTGCCCCCGCGGGCCACGGCGCATCCGGCCCCGATCGCCGAGGAGGGGAGGGGTGGGGAGGGAAGGGCTGAGATCGGCGCCCGTGGACCGCAGCGGCCGGGTCGGATTTCCGCCCGAACAATTCAACACACGAACGCCTCCGAGAGGCTGCTCGCGGTGCCTGGCGGCGACGCGCAGCAGGCCTTAATCGCGCCGCAAGGTCGTGTTTGCGGTTCGGCGCCCGCCGGTGGCGGCTGGCGGCGGCGGCAGCTGTCCGTCCAAGGCCCTCGCAGGGCTCGCCGGCCGGAGAGGACGGCCCTCGTACACTTAACGAGGTAACGGAGTGTTTTTTCGTGTACAATCAACGCTTCTTTAATACCTGTTTGATTTAAGGTGCCCGGTGTCAGAGCGCCGAAGGAATTGGGTTAGGGCAGCGGCCATGTCTGTTTTTTGTGTTGTTATTCCCGTCCGCTCCTCGGCGCTGGTGCGTCCGATGCATCTCCATTCTCCCATTGTGGCGCGGGGGATGAGCTGCGGGCGGATAAATTGAGACATTCCAATGGACAGCTGGCTGTGGGCCTGAGCCTCCGCCCCCGCCGTCGCCACCGCCTTCGCCTTCGCCTCCGCCTTCGCCTCCGCCGCTGCCACAGCTTGCGCTTGAGCCTCCGCCCCTGCGAGAGCCACAGCCTCCGAAACCGCCTTCGCCTCAGCCTCCGCCACCGCCTTCGCCTCAGCCTCCGCCACCGCCTTCGCCTCAGCTTCCGCCACCGCCTTCGCCTCAGCTTCCGCCACCGCCTTTACCTCAGCCTCCGCCACCGCCTCGTCTACGCTTCAGCCCCCACCACCGCCTTCGTCTACACCTCAGCCTCTGTCACCGCCCCCGCCTCCGGCTCCGCCACCGCCTTCGCCTCCCGCTCCGTCACCGCCTTCGTATACGCCTCAGCCTCCACCACCGCCGCCTTCACGTCAGCCTCCGCCACCGCCTTCGTCTACGCTTCAGCCCCTACCACCGCCTTCGCCTCAGCCACCGCTTTCCCCTTCGCCTACGCCTTCACTACGCACCACGTCTACGCCACCGTCCGCACCTTCACCTCCTCCTCCCCCATCCTCACCACTGTCACCTCTACGTCCGCCACCGCCTCCCAATACCATCTCCGTCGCCATAGCGTACTCCTTTATCTCATCTGCCTCCGCGCTCGCCACCGCCTCCTCCGCCCTCACCGCCAACGCCACCGCTCCACGTCAGCCTCCGCCTGCACGCGTGATTCCGAGGCGACAGCCTGCCGCGCGCTGCGCGAGCGTGCTCGCTCTGGCCGTGCGCAGCTCGACGGCGCCGCGCTGCGCGTGCATGAGGTCTCCGGGTAACGGAGCCGCCTGTAACTCGTGGGCTGCTCCCGACGACGCAGCGTCGCTCGTTCTGGTTCGTCCGCGAGCAGCGCCTGCCGGCCTCCCGGGGCTTTATCCCACGCAGCAAATCAGGCGCCTCTACCTCTTAGGACGCGGGCGATAAGGAGGGTAACGGGACAGGAATTCCTGTCGGTTAAGGAACCTGTGCGCACCATTAGAATATGACAACTGAATATCCAGGCGCATAAAAATTCTCCACCTAAGTGCATTGTTCTGTTTTTTTAAGAGACAGGAAGTTACATTTAAAAAATAAATTTATTCGATTTACTAGGATTTTTTTTCTTTCTACCTCAATTTTTTCTCCCCGGACTTCTGTTACTGGGCTTGTATTGCCCCGTACGTTGTACATGCGTTTGTCGTTATCACCTCCAAAGATCTTAAGCCGTGTCACATTGGCTGGTGATATCAATAGAGAGAACTGTTTCTTTTAGATTCATAACCTCTCTGAGGCTGCCACGAAATGACCTTTCTCTTATAAATAATACAAAAATTCAAAAATGGGAGGTTGAAACTTATTGTTGGTAGTTAGGTTAATTCTATCTTCCTCCTTACGTGCTCAGTAGGTCAGCGGAGACTTCCTTATTCTTATAGTACTGTGTAAGCACTTCATGCGGAAGCAGCGCATTCCATATCAACTCGACATTCCACAGACGCCACTCGGGCGATTGTGGCTATGGGCGTTCTTATGTAGTAACTAGCGTCGATGCGGAGCTTTATCGTACATTTATTGTTGCTTGACCCTTGGCAGAGGCCGGTCGAAGAGGTTGAGAGAGGCAGAGAAGCCCGGGGCGATTGTCCGATAATCATAATGTGTTTCGTGAAGGCCATTTCACGGTTTTGTTGGGATGATATAGATGACTGTGTTTACCGACGGGAAATGAAGATACTACTCTGAACGAAAGCGTGCGCGCGTGTGTTGGTTCGTGTTTGAAAAGAATAAATATTCCTTGACGACACTTGTCCCGCTCTCTTTCATTCATTGCGTCTTTGAGAGTGGAAGTGAGAGGGGAGGAAGGGGGGGGCGTGCGCGACGCGTCCGGTCGCAGCAGCGTCAAAGGAGCCGCTGGAGGAAGCCAGCAGGAGCCACTGCGCCGGAGCACAGACGGCGCATCGGCGCACCCACAAAGACACACTTTCCTCCGGTGGCTGCTGCCGCCGCAGAGGACGCGTGCGTCGTATTCTTAGAGCAGTGTTGTCAAGGTCGATGCCACGAGCGGGAGCGCATGGCACAAGTGCCACCACGAAATCGCCCCTCCGCGAAGTTCATCACTCCGTCACCAGAGACAACGCCGACACTGTTGTAAAATGGCGGGGATACTAATAGTTTCCTTTCCCGCCGCTACTTGCGCAGAGAAGCTCGTGGCATGCTGCGGTGCCATAGGGCGTGCCACTGCCACCAGTAGAAGATCTTGACACCACTGTCTCGCGGGAAGGTGGGGGGACTTGGCTCTTGTGCACATGGCAGCGGAAATTCGAATTTGCCGAGTGACTGAAAAGTTCTATAACGACAAGTTCCGTACAACACATGTTGGATACAAAAGTTAAGTAAAGAGATGAGCACGAACGGGCATATCAATTGATACATTTTTCTGTACAAAACTTTTCTCATTGAGACGTTCAGGGCTTTATTGCTTTACATATTCTCGTCAAATCGTGTCCCTGTCGTAAAAGCGAATATTTCGATTTGTGTAATGCAGATTTCAATGAAATCTAATGTTGGGACTTAATCAGATGCGGTGCTCGAGTAATTGAGAAAGAATACACAGAGATGGATATGAGTGTACTGCAATTCAGGTTTGTGTACAGTATTATAATAAAATGTCGGTGAACTCTGAGGAATTTGATATAAACTGTTCCAACTGAAATAGGAACTTCATTGCACAAATGAGTATCCGTGAATGTCAGTTTCCATGTTCTGTGTCTTATACATTGACAGGAGTGCTTACTGAACTACCACAGGTTGCGAAAGCATGCTCCACATTTCAAATGTTCTCCCCGCAAAGCTGTTCTCTTCATTCGAAATGAGGCAAAGCAGTGATTGCTGCTCAATATTGAGAAGATTCTGGGTACTGTTTATTATTTTCTTTCCATTACTTCCTGACATTATTCACTTCAAGGCGGAGTTTGTTGGTTTTGCGGTTTGTTACTCGCCCACACCGCGGCAAACGATCAGGATTTATGCCCGGACCAATTGCACTGACAGTCAACAGTCGTAAAATGAACTTGTGTTCGAAGTTGAACTTGAGGGTTCGACTTTCACTCTCATTTGCACTTTCTAATTCGCTCTCGTTTACTCACAGCACAGTTTCTTCCTGCACTCATCAATTTTCTATACTTACACTATACGCAATGAAAACACTGTACATACTCCATTAGTGTAAAGCGTTACGTTGTTGACTCACCTTCGAGAAAATCAGCTGAACGGTTTTGGCGCTAGCGTTGACCACAGACGGACCGACAAACACGTTTTGCTGTCAATCAATTTTTTGGTATCAAGGACTCACAAAACATAGATTCTAACTTCACCACGTGTTAGAGAATTTTTTTAAATTTAACGACTGGATTTATCCACTTTTCGTTACCAGGTCCGACAAAATAAGTTTTTCCAGACGAAAATTCGCCGTTTTCCTTGCACACGATCACAATTCTTTCCTTCTTACGAAGTAAGTGCGAGAAAGTAAAATGTCGTTTCAGAAATATTGGTGCGGCGTCCGATCTGAAATCGCCCGCCTCCTTGGTTTCTGGCTCTGGCGTGAGGGCCTGGGAGAGCAGGCTAGGCGCTTGCGCGGCAGCGAACGAGTTTCTCCGGAGTGCGCGTGCGCGGCCGGGGCCGGGGCCGGAAGCGGAGGCGCAGCGCGAGGGCGGAAGCGGCCGTGACCTCACTGGCCAAGGCGGCGTACGAGTACATCCCCTCATACACAAGCCTACCAGTGCGGAGGCTGATGATCGCAGCCAACAGAATCCTGAACACAGGCACTTAGATAACAACTGCCCTGAAGAGTTGTAGTTTGTTGAAGCATCGAGGAAGGTTTTTTACATAACTGCACCCTCGATTCAATTAGTCAGGAATCAGTTCAATATAATATTTCCTTGTGTGCATCAAATACGTCCATTCCAGTGATGCTAACGTTGTGAGTGCATTATTATTAGTGCAATTTTCGTCCAATTTCCCTCGTCCAAAACATGACCAACCAGACTCGACGCTTTTGTTTTGAAAAGAAAAAAAAGAATGCTTCCTTCATTTCTCTGTATAAAATTCGTATAATTTAATCACTGCACTGTTGGTGGCTCTCTGCGACAACTGCTTACTTGACGCCGCCAATTCTTGAGCCTTTGCGAGTTTTGTAGTTTTGATTGATGTGTGATGATTTGTGTTGCTGTCGAAACCACAACTGATCCATCCTGGCCAATAATTCGTTATGCGGTGGTATAGGAATTAGAATATTAGTTATTGAATGGCGTTGCGTTTAGTTCATTGTGTAGTGACACGCGTCAATAGGACGCAACTCCACAACTATTTTTTTTCGAAAATAATTGAAACAGAATCGGGCGAATATGGCGGCTACGCGATGCGCCAGATACGTAGTCGCCTGTTTAGAGTAAATAAGGCACGACATTATCGCGGCAATTTTTGGACCCAAAATCAAATGCAATTGTGCCATTTAAGTGGGTCTAATCATGAATTTTTGCTATTTTTGCGGCGGTGCGTTGTGAAATATATACTGAGATCTTCTTACAAATGTTCTCGCATCCAGAATCTGTTGTCCTTTTTACCCATGCATCTCGAACTGTACACTAAGAGGCACCGTGACTTTTGAGAATTCCTTGCATCTAGAGTTCGTAGAACGCTGTGCTCTACGAGGCAGAACGCACACGCAAGATAAGGAGCAGACGTTATTCTCAGAGAAGGATTTGTGTCGCCGCCACTTTGCAGCACCAAGGTGTTGGGTCGGTACTACGCTCCGAAACCACCTTGGTTCTCCACACCGGGATGTGCTGCGCTCTAAGAAGCATCATTTTCCAACGCGCGAAAAAGGAGTTGCAAAAGTTTCTCCTTTGTCTTGGCGGTGCATTCGGCGCGGGTCACGCGTGAGTTGGCGTGAGCGCGGGCGGGGGCGCGAGTCCCGTTGGCCGGCGATCACGCGTGAGAAGGCGTGCGCTCGCCGCGATTTATGTTTCCTGGCGCGTCGCCTCGCCCGGCGTCGCGGCGCCCGGCGTCCCGCGCGCGGGAGATGGGCCCAGGCGAAGCGACGCGAAATGCCGTGCGTCGACGCGAGGGCCACACAATGGCGGCAGGCGGTGGGAATTTCGCGAAGCGCGCTCCACACACTTGTTTGGAAGATGGCAGGTGGAAGCGCTGCCTTGTCGTGTTTTGACAACGCCATGCCTGCCAAGATTTAGTGGTGTGTTTGTTCTTGGGAGTTGTTGGCGTTTAAATGAAGTGAAATCATACCATAATACGAACTGATAAAAAAGGGAAATTATGTTGTACGTCAGGAATGTTCGTTGTTTGTAGACAACAGACATTTCGTTGGAATAGATTGGTTGCAAGTCGGTTCAATTAATACACTATGTGCACGTGTTTTTTAACAGAGTTTTACGAAAATAAATATTGAAATAAGTGTCCTTAATGCACGTTATGTACGGTATTGCATTGTTTTAGCTTCCATTATGCACGAATGTTTCTGCGTTTTCTCTTGAAGATTGTCCAGACAGGCCATTCAGGGAGCAGATTATTTTCGAATCTAAATTCCACAAGGAGGGCCTTCATCCATAATCTACTTTCTATGTCATCTTGAACCTTTCGCAGTCTTACTATCCTATCCAGTAATTTGAGAGTTTCGATATCTATGTATTCTGAGGGAATTACTGCTTTGGATTGATTGCGAGGAAAGCGGAGACCTGCGTGTACCTGTAGTTGAATGGTTTGAGTTGTACACACGAATGTTACTAAATGCATTGTGTGCGTGTGGTGCGTGCGGTTGAGTAATGCGAGGCGAGTGAGGCGAGTGATGGCACTGCGAGTGAATGGAGCCGAGTGACAGGTGCAGGGAGGAGCGGCCCCGCTGTGTTTGGGCGCGCGGTGGGCGTGGGCGGTCGCCCGCCCGGGGCCGTGGGCGGCGAGTGGGCGCGCGCCACCTCGTGTCGCGTCGCGGCGCGTCGCGCCGGGAGAAGAATGGGGGGCCCGCGGTGGGGGCGCTGGCGGCCGGCTGACGATGACGGAGACGATGATAAGGACCGTGGAGGCAGAGGCGTATCTAGGTATTCAGGCGCCCATGGCAAGCATAGAATTTGCGCCCCTTTGGGGATGCTTGAAATTAAGGTTGTTATTTGATTTAACGGGTATACTCTAAATGGCGCCCCTGGTGAGTGGCGCCCATGGCACGTGCCATGCCTGCCATACCGTAGATACGCCACTGCCTGGAGGGCTGGACGCAGTGGCAGTTTTCGTGGTCTCGGCGGCCGCTAGCTCGACGATATTGTAACGTATTAGCGAGCGAACCTCGTGGTAACTATTTGGGAACGGGCGGAAAGGGATTAGAATCAGGAAATCGCTTCGATTCTCAATCGGATTTGGATCGCTCCCGCTATCACGGGATAGTATGTCTATCAGAACTAGTGCGTAAAATATAAATATTTCAGTGTACATATTTGTTTTATAAATATAACTGTATATGAAAGCTCGTGTCTGTATACGCTGTGAGTACCCATGACGTCACAATATGTTGGGGGAGCTGCGTGGTAAGCCTCTTCTAGCGTTTTAATTAAACGTTACTGGTCTAATCAACGTGCTGTCAAATCGCCTTTGCCTAATCTCATTTGAGCTGTCGTACTAGCTGGACGGTAGGCGTAGTCTGGGAACATCTTTCTTGGCTAGAAAACAACTTGCGAAATGATTTGAAAAGGTGACATATTTTGGCTTGTAGATAGTTTTGTTGATAATGAAGGCGAACTTTATTTACAGGACAAGTCAGTCACTTTCTGCAAAATAATGTAAAGAAAAAGATCGCTGTTAATAATTTATAGAAATACAAGTTGTGAATCTTATTCTTCACTTGGATAACACTCCTGAGAAACTGTTCTTGGATCACACTCCAAGAACAGTTTTGATTGTATAACACTGACCCTTCTGCTGGCGAAGGCAGCAGCGTTCGGGACAAATAAAAGAAAACTGGACTGCAGAAGGGGAGACGACGACCGCCTTGGCAGTTGGGTGTGACAGAGGTGGTGGCGGTGGTGGCTGTTCCTCACATTCGACATTCTGGGAATAGTAATCGCCTACTCGCCCAATCCAGTGTAATCAAGGTGCTCGGCGAATGTTCGCTTCCTTTGATGCGACCAAAAGACCGACGCGCTGACGGAAGGGCGGGCACCGAATGTTCGGCGGTCGTCACTCCGTCCCACTACTCGGGCTCGCCGCGCGCCGAATGTGCGGAGCCGCCTTGAGGCGTTGGGGCGCGGGGGCGGAATGCCGGGGAGCGCAGTGAGATTGGCCGCGGCGCGTGACTGCGCCTCCGCCTGGGTGATGATGAGGGACGGGGAAGGCGAGAGCTGCCTGGGGCCGGCACGGCGCCGCAGCCCGACTCGACTCGCAGGAGCAGAGCTGCAGGAAAGAGCGCGTTGACGAAGACCACGAGGCGGATTCACGCCATTGGCACGTTTCACGCGGGAAACCTTCTCAGCCCACCATAAAATACCACTTAAGTTAGGAATTGCTACGAAACAACGAAAACTTCCTTCTCTACATCATTTGTCACTCTCCATAACATTGACGTCAATTGTTATATTTATTCGCAATTTCAAAAATAACGAATTCGTTTCAAATTGTGTGAATCGAAGCCTGTTACGTTCGCGCGAGTATTCTTGGATGTCGGGTGATTCCGCGTCGAAGACTACGATGCTAATGCAGATGGGCATCTCAGCCTTCGGTACGGCGTCACCCGGATAGGCAAGAGTACTCGCAAGACTATGGCTACGGAACGCCTACCACTTCATGTTACATTCGCAATTGTTACAAACATACATTTTTGATTTACTGTTTTTCCAATTCCTTGACGCTTGGTATTACTACTCTTCCCTGTCTTCAATATTGGTTTTTATGCCAACTAACTGAAGCTTGCGCGATACAAACGCAGTGATTTAAAAAAGATTCAATTGTTAGTTAGTTACAATGTTGCGGGGCAACTTAGAATAGTGTTCTATTAATTATTCTGAAAATGATTTATCTTATGAATTAAAATACATTATTAGAAGCTTTGTGATTTCTTCCTAGTGTATGAACAATTCAACTTTGAAGATGAAGTGATAAGAGCATTTCTCATAACATTTGTTATTGTTAGTTTGTTGTGGCAACACTGTCTCTTTACTTCTCTGCACGTCCACCTCCCCCTTTCCATTAACAAGGGCAATAACATGGAAGTAAAAGAGAGCACCTCTTTTGGAAGAAAAGATCTGGTCGAGTAGTGGAGCACCTAATTTGTCGAAGAGCCAACGGCTACTGAAAACGATAGGCCAGCGCCGCTGCACGCGTCGTTATAGATCTGCATTTAAATGGAGGGACAGACTGGCTATCGACCTCCGAGGACAGAAAAAGTGGTTTAGAAGGTCATCGGGTTCCGATGAAGACGTCGCCGGATGAAGCAACGCGAGCTTCGCTTTGATGGTATAAGTAGCGTGTGTTGCAACGCTGAATGCTTTTGGGAAAACCGCGCGATCGGGAATGCAAGGGACTGCCCAGGCAGAATTGTATATCAGCCAAGCATTCTCACTAATATCGTGTAGACGCCTTATTTGAATCGTATAACATTCATGTAACATTTTGTAATTTTAACTGTGACTAGTTGTTGCCAGTAGGATTGAATACTGCGATAACCTATGTATAAGAAGTGTTACACTCTAAATCATTTTCATATATTTTTAATTATTAGCAATCAAAAATATGATCTTATGATATTGTTACAATTTTCGTCGTGTCAAGCTAATTTGGGCACGATTTTAAATGAAGTTGAAAATAAACCAACCTGAAAAACTATCATTGTTTATGAAAAAAAAAATACGAAAGTTTCCAACTCTCACCAATTTTTACCTGTATTTTCCAAATTATCGCCCTTTTATAACGTGTAAATTGGCATTCTCTAAAAGGGAACGAAAAAAACTTCAAAAATCAAATTGAAATTATGAAACCTTTTCATTTTTCTCCCAATTGTCGATGATATGAAACGTATGCCCAGTCGGCTTTGCCTGTTCCTTAAGAACGGACCTTATTTGTAAAACTGAATCCTGCAAACCTAGCAGCTGTGTGCGTGCTGTATTATTCATACATATTTAGGTGAGAAGGACTTTCTAAACTTTCAAAACTTTTACGGGGATAATTCACTGAAGAAAAAAAAGAAACTGTTTGAGTTGATCCGCATTTGCTGTTTTTTTAGTTATTTTATTTCGAATTTTGAGAGTTGTTTTTATTTTTAGTTATTTTATTTAGAATTTTGAGAGTTGTTTTTTATTTTTAGTTATTTTATTTAGAAGTTTGAGAATTGTTTTCATGTCTCCATGACGATCCATCTCCAGCATCCTCACTGTCACCTCCGCGCCCGCGCGCCCATTCATAAGGAAGGAGCATAGTGCACGCAACTCCCGTGCCCACGCACGCGCGCCTATGCGGGGTCACGCTCTGCCCCTCCCCTCCCCCCCTCCCCCGCCAGCCGCGGCGAGCTCCGCCCAGGAGGGAATACATCAACGTGGAAGAGACAGTCGAGATGAATGAGTACTGTAACTGTTACAGGTTTACTGCATCTTTCAAATTACGAACTCCATCCTTTATATTTCCGGTCTTTACTACTCTTCTTTACTTTCTTTCAAGAGTAATTCCATTTTCGGTCAGTATACGTGCACTTTTTACGGCTAATGTTAATCTTCAAGGGTACGGCAAAATACTGTTTATATTCTGAATTCTTTTAAAAGTTGAAAGAAAAAATATCTTTTCTGGAGTGACTTGCGTGCGTAGATATATTTCCTCAAAGCTTTGCGCATGTGGTGTAGTTCCTACGCGAACGAAGTAGTGTAGAATGTGAAGAACGCATATAATAAGTTGAGTCGCTACGTGAGAGGGTGTTGTAATTTGAAAACATAGGTAACTTCGTGCGCTCTCTGCCAACGTCTGGAAGCGGTTTTGCTTCTCTCGTTATCTTTTCTTTAGTGTGAACGAGAGGAATGTGAATGAAATGTCTTAATTGGCATGCATGTCACTTTGAGGAACATGCGTGAAGAATATATATCCACATCTGATTGTGTAGCTAACTACACATGTTTATGCTCTAGCGCTGTCAAAAATAATCTTTCTAATCTTTTGTTTTGTTTGAATTTGTTCGGATTACCGATATTAATGAAAAAAATTGAGTTATTTTCTGTCACTTTGCCTGTACCATTCATACGATCCTGGAAAGGAATACATTTCTCCTGAGCTGCTTTAATTTCCCTTAAATTCACTAAAGCGAACTAACCGTATGTAAGTCAAGTACGAACATCTGCACTCTTCGTATACGGGGTATTGATCGCAGAGAAGAGTTCGCTCGCTAGAGAGAACGCCCGCCCTCGCTCGGAATCGAACCCGGGGCTGTGGGCGTCTCCGAAAACCGCAACGTCAGCCACAGCGCTTTCCCTCCGCGGGGAAACCCAGAGGCTCTGCCCGCGCGCAGCCTTCCAAGAACCTCCTCCTCCCTTCCCCCACCCCCACCCCAAAGACATGTGGTGTCTAAACAGGGAGTTTGTGCACCCTCGAACGTTTAAAGTAATCAAAAGCACTATCGATCTTCTGCGCATGCGCAGATCAAGTTTCGCATCACTTTAGTGCATCTGCGCACAGGCAGAAGATCCAGATTGCTGCCCGCTAAGTCGTGCAACAAACTCCCTAACGGAAGACCTTCGCAGTGTGTTCAGTAAATCGTTTCTGGTGGTATTGGAGTTGAAGGAAACAACTGCTTATTATCATTCTACCAGTGTATCTTTAACTGATACTAGTGTGCTCATATATCAGTGGGAAGATTTTGTATAATTTTATAATTTAGATATTCTTTAATGATTTATAATAATAATAATATAACAATAATAATGATATCCTGATTATGATTCCTTTAGACAATTACACTGTATCTTATATTTAAATGTTACATCTGTGAACCGCATCTACCGACGAACCAATTGCATATGCTCCACGTGAAGCATATTGCATACGCTCCACAAGTTGTGACATCCTGCCCCATCTATTTCGTACCTCCTGAATTGTCACGTGAAATTGAGACTACATCAAAGTGTCGTTCGCACTCTGAGTTCGCATAATTACGTGTACGTTAACACGCCCCTGTGAAGGAAGGACTCTCAACACGGAAAGCCCATCCGGAACGATCTCGGTCCGCTCTAAGGGGCACGATTCCCCTTTGCAGGAGTTCCACTACGCTCCTCCACTGCCCTGCATGCCGCTCTACACTCCCCCAAGCTACACCACGCTCCCTTCTGTCCTCCACGCCGCTCCACGCTTGTCTACCTCCCTACGCTACGCGCCAAGCCACTCCACGGGGTCCCACGGCGCGGCGATGCACGCCCCTCTACTGTCCGGAGAATCGCGCGGTGTTGTACAGTTGGAGTGAATGAGTTTCATGAATGGTTGTATATACAATGTTAAACAAGCGTGAACTCCTCAATATAGAAAAAAAAACAATGAAAAAATAAAGCATTTCCCAGTATTATGTTGAGTATTATAGTTATTTGTAAGTTAGTCATGCTAAAATGTAGGTAGTCTAAACGGTATAATCATATTAAGTTAAATTTTTTAGTTAGTTAATAAGACAAAGCCCCCTCCCTCTAGCGGCTTAAGCCGCAAGGTAGTACCTTAATGTACGAGTATCTTCCTTTTAAAAATAAATTCCCACCTCCTCGGGGGTTCTGTGGAGGGAACATTGAGAATTGCTCGGTGCGGGGGAGGCAGGAACAGCGAGGCACAGGCAGTGGGAGCGGGAGCGGGCACTGGGAGGGCGGATCGGATCGGCGCAGAGCGCAACGGAACGAGGGATGTGGGGCGGGGCGGAGCGGGACGGGACGGGGAGGGGCGGGGAGGGGGCGGGGCGGGACAGCTCAGGACGTCCAAGCGCTCGGATTACGCGGGGCTACGCCGCGCCGCAGCCGCTGCAGCTCTTCCGCGTGCGGTGCTTTTTGTGGGCGCCGCCCGGCGGCTGGCAGAGGTAGGGCCCTTGACCAATGCGATTACCCCTGGCGGCCGGGGCTTCGGGTACAGCTCCCTGCAGCGATATTCCTCGGACTTGCTTTCTGGGTGATGCCGTCAGTTACAGTGAAATGTGCCCCAAATGACTTCTCTTTTGCCATTTCCAGTGTTTATTAGGAGTTTTTACTAGACTATTTATATTTTCTGTGTACGTACGTCTTGTACTATCACACACGACAGGCGTTTGGAAGATGATGTTCCCTTGCTCAAGTAAATAAAGGAAATAGGACAGAACTCAACGAATCTTAGGAAAAGTCGTTGTCAACAGAGTATATCAATGAGTGCCCACTGATTTCTATGAAGGTCGCTTATGTGTGTGTGTGTGTGTAGTTAAGGGATGAGGATAGGACAAGGTAGAGGAAGGAAAGATCGTGCGCGGTGCGTGGGCCGTTCGTTAGTGTGCTGCTCCGGCATTCGCGTGGTGCTGAAAACTTTTGAGGTACGGAGTACGGGTTGTGCCCCAAGGGGCGGAAGGCGCTGGTGGCGTGGGAGCGCGGGAGGAGCCCTGGACAAATGAGCGGGAGCGGCGCAGCTAACAGGACGCGGCGCTGGAATGCGGCGGGGGCGCGGGCGGCGCATTGTGCGGGCGGGGGGCGGGGGCGCGGGCAGGGGTGCGGGTGGGCGCGGGGCGGCGCGGAACAAAGGGCGCGGGGTGGGCGGAAGGTAACGCGCCGGCCCTTCCAAGGGACAGGAAGCCCAAGGCGGCTGTGTGCACAGTACTGGTCCTTCTCTTCCCTCTCTTTCCGCTCTTCTTTCATCTTTTTTTTCCCGTTTTGTCTGTTGATTGGACAACCCTTCTGCCTCCTGCAGTAGAAAGATCACAGAAATGCTTCTGCTTTTTTACTGGTTACAGAGTTTCTTCTTTTTCTGGGATCTCGCTTCCAAATCGGAATGGATGGGCCATGCCGTGATGACAAGGTGTTATCGGCTTATTTGATTTTTGTATCTTTACCGTTCTATTCCAAATTGCATTATCATAGCCCAATTCGATGCAATAACATTTCTGCGTGTTATATTTACACAAATATCGGTTTTTCTGTTAACTTTGTGCCTTGTTTCTTTCCCACGTTCAACGCCAATAAATCTATAGTGGTTTGGAAGAAGTACCGTTAAACACACTTTTTACGAAGAATTGCGAGGAATTAGTCAATGTAAACAAACTTTCACATCTTGCGTCACTTCAGCCATTATGCTCCTTTTTATGCGCCGTGTAATCCCTAACATCCTTCGCCAACAGCCGTTTCCCTTCTTTGGAAAGCTTCCCTCGAATTATTTCTTTGGGTGTTTCCACATCGCTCCGTTGTGGTTGGCCAACTGAGAGAATTCTTTCTAACCTCGTGTTTTAGTTTCGGCTTTGAGTACCAAATGATGTCAAGGAATTTCACAAAACGATCATTTTAAAGTATGCAGCAGTCCTGCGAGGAGAATTTTGAAGACAAGACGGAATGGTGCCATATTCTGAGTTATCTACACATCTACAAAGCTGGTTCTCGTCGGATTTTGATTTACTCGAAACTGAGATAAACAGTAGTCTGTTATATCCATACTTTTATCATTGCTACCTGTCTCAACATCACCTGCAATTTTGGAAACTGTTTGTCTGTTAAGACAATAAATTAACTCCTACAAAGTAGTTACCTTGTCCGGCGAGTCCGCAATCTCTCACGAATTGTGCTTACAATTTTCGTTTCCCGTACAAAACTGCGATTATAATATACAGACGGATTATAATGCCCTTACTACTAAAAGCAATCCCAATCTGGATCGATTCTGCCAAAACCAGTATCAACAAACTTGAAATAATCCAAAATAACTTCCTTTGAACAATCACCAGCGCTCCCTGGTTCATCACAAATGCCCAACCCCATAAGGAATTTTAATTAGGCACCATAGAACACCAAATAACACACCTAATCACCCAATTCTGTTACCCTGCTCAGGACCCTCTCTTCAAAATAAGTAAAACGTAGTTAGTGTAAGACAACTATTGTAACATTTCCCAAACAAATGGACTTTCAGCACGTACTCCATTTTTTTAATGCTTTTGTTGATTTGCTCCAAGGAGGAAGACTCGAAAGAGGAGCGATAAACAACCAAAGCGAAGTGAAGCCTCGGCCAAACCACCTTGAGAAAGAGTTCATCGCTTGAAGCGTTGCGTAAACGTAGTGTTTTCTTCATCACCGATTTCGAGACGCAATTCGACCGTGCGCGCGGTCAGGTCGAACTTCTTATGGCAGGGGAAGGGAGGGGGCGGAGATGGCGGTCGCAGAAAGGTCAGTGGCAGCGGCACGCGCCCGGCGCCCGTGCGCATTCATCTTCATATTATTGTTATTATTATTATTATTATTATTATTATTATTATTAATTCATTTCCCACAAATTATTGGTCTTAAACATCAACCACACAGATACAATATCAAAGCATGGAAACCTTTACAACATTCTACACAATATAAAATATAAACTTAAAATTACAAAATAACAGCTAAATTTAAAAACTTCAGAATCCCACATTATTATTATTATTATTATTATTATTATTATTATTATTATTATTATTATTATCATCATCATCATCTTTGTATTCTCTTTTCTTCTTTCCTCCTCTTCGACTTCTTTTCATAATCGTTTTCGCTTCTTATTCATCTTTTTATTTACTTTCTTGTTCTTCTTGTAATCCGTCTCCTTTTTACCCATCTGTTTCGTGTCGGTTTTTTGGCCTTTTTATTGTTATTCGTCGTTCTTGTTCTTGAGCTCCAGCTTCTCATGATGCTGCAGCCTCGTTCAGATCTTTCTCAGACAGACGCATATAGAACTCACATTTCTGCCGACGGTAGCACCTCTGTGGAGCTTACGGTGGGTAGGTGAAAAGGGTAGAGGGATTCGCCCTTTGATTGACCCTAAAAAGAGAATAGTCAACATGAAGAAAGAACCAATCAGTTTTGACACATTCTCAATCTGGTGTACCAACATACAAGTCTAACCGTTTCCTAGTTAGTTTTAAATTTCTAGGCAGAGTATTGATTCAATTGCTTATGCGGGAATGGTAATCTCATTCGAATTATTTTGAAACAATGAGAATTTGGATTTTCAAGACATTTAAGGATTTAGCTAGGATATCCCCGGAAGATTAGGTGTTTTGGTATCTGATAACGAACGTACACCTCAAGCTTAAGTACCGTTGTATGGTCCTTATCTTCTCTTCGATGATGCTTCATTTGATATCTTCCTTGTTTCCGTGCCTTCCTTTATCTTGTTCCGACTGGGTCAGTGATCCCCCGGTTACTCTCAAGGTTTCTACACGAACACGAACTATCAGTTCCGTCCCAAGAGCTTCTTTAAAAGCCAATCAACTGGTTGCGAGAGTGATTGCTCAGTAGGAATTATTATTGCGCTGCATTTTTTCGTGTGAGTAAGCCTTCTTTCTTTGTATTAGTTTGATTATGGAAACTCAGCTTGAACGTGAGGTGCAATGGAAGTTTCAAACATTCACTTTTATCCTTGAATTCTTTAATATTTTATGCTTTACATTGTGAGAAATATGTTTTTCACACCCGAATTAGGAACTTAATATTTTTTTCTTTTGTTTCAGGTGAGTTTAGAGTGCATTCAGGAAAGCGAGTTCAGTTAGCAAACGGTGAGTTCAAGAAGAATTAAGTTAATCTTTTAGAAACACAAATTATCCCAACGGGACACATTGGTGTTCTAATTTGCGTTAGATCGGAAGTCCGCAAAATGCTCTGAGGGATAAGTCGCCGCCTTACTTATGTTTAATGTCCTCAACCTGCTTCACCAGATCGTATGCATATTAGAAACTATTAAATGCTAAAATGTGCAACCGTAATGCCACCACATAACTGGAAAAGTGTTGCTACCGGATATGGGCTAGTTTCGATCAAGGACTGTCAGAATGAATGTGGTATTACAGTACTTTCCAGTCAGCCTAAGCATGATAAAACTCTCATGCTTAAAATTATAAATTACCAAATATGTACTTGAAGATATGTTTCAAAGGTTGAAGAATTACGAATATACTGTCAGCATTGAAGATATTTCCATGTTAGAATAAAAAGGGTCAGAGCAACGTGGAGATTACTCGTAGTAACCCTTATTTTTGGTAATCCTGTGGAAAGGGTGTGTAATTTGGACATTTTCCAGAAGCTGTTACATAATTAAATGTACGAGTTCGTTGTTCCATGAACATATTTACGCAGCATTTACATAATCATGTTTGTTTTTGAGGGGAAATTCCAAAATGTTTGTTTTCCATCTTTGCATTGTAGGTTACTATATTGCACAAACACCATCAGTTTAAAAAAAATATGCTTTGATCGGATTATATTTTTAAGTGTGAATGAACAAAAGTAGCACATCTAAGAATGTGCTACTTTGTAATGTTCTAAGAGTGTAAATGTAGATATGTATGTGTGTGTAGGGAAAGAGAAGGGAACAATGATGAGAAACGGAAGATCGAGCACGGTCTGTAGCCCGTTTGTTAAGGATATACTACACCGATATTAGTCTGTAATGGATCGGAGAAACCATGGAAAACTCCCGATCAGAGCAACCGTCTACTAGAATTCTCCCCCAGACTGCAACTGAATTCGACGTAGCTGTCTGGCTTGGGACGAAAATCCGGCACCGTCGGACTCGAACCCTAAAACCTCCATTTCAGAGCCGCTGCAGACAATGGTAAAGATTGTTCTGAGCTAAGTCAGTCAGTAATACTGATTGACATAACACCAGTAACCCAGCAATGTGAATAACGCAGGTATGCTACTAGAGATTTGTAGTTTTTGAGAATGGCGCAACAGGTACAGGGCAGTGCGGTGCCCAAATGTGGCCATCAACACGCAGCCGCCCTCACTGCCCAGCGCCCGCGTGCGCCTGCGCAGTGCGTGCGTGACCTTTGGGCCAGCTGACCCGCTATCGCGCTGAGGAAATCGGCGCTTTTGGTGGTGGTGGAGCAGGTACCAGGCGCTATCTGACGTACGACTCCTTTTTTATCTTTTGTTTTCTTTCTCAAAAAGTTTCTTGGTCGTGCTAAACTTATCTGCAGCCGTTTGCGTCATGTCCTGTTCGTTCCATACTTCTTTCACCACATTTTCCAACTTGTCTATTCTTCTTTCGAAACTTGTGTCCCCATCCTCCATCGTATACGTGTTTCAGATAATTTAATATATTTAATACAATATTAGTAAATTGATAACATTAGTAAGATTGATAACATCATTAAGATTGATAATATTAGTAAGATGACAATAGTTTTCAGAGAATAGTGTTTATCAGGCAGAATTAGGGAGTCCAGCGGTATGTTTCCGTAGGTAGAGCTGGCCGGCGCTAGTGCTGTTGTTGTTGGCTATGAGTTACGTCGCCTTGTCTCGCGTCTGCAGTTTGTGGGGGCGGCGGAAGGAATCCGTTAAGAGGCAGAATCCGTTAATCCCCTCTCCATCCCCGGACCGATTGCACTCGCGCCCGCACCTGCGGCAGTGACCCGCCCCGCCTCTCCCCACGTCCTACACTTCGGGTTTTCTTTCTTGGCTCGTGGGGGTGTGTCATCAAAGTGAAATATCTCACGGTATTTCGCGTCGTTCTCGGTTGTGCTGCTTAGAAGTCGCATGATTGCCAGCACTGCTCCGTACAGTCGCGATCTTGCGACTCCCCACCCGCCAAGAATGAAAAACGGAAGTATAGTCCAGCCCAGTTCGCATCCCTTTTCCTTCCTACCCCACGTTTTCGCCACCGTCCTCGCCTGTCCCTTCCCCGCCCCGCTCCGTCTCTTCGTCGCCACCCCGCCCTTTCCTTGCCCCCGCCGAGGCCACTGCCCCTCTGCCGGCGCCAGCGGGGTCGGGGCGGCGCGTAGCCGAGGATTTATGGCTCCGGAGCATCTCCGGTTCCGCCTCCGGGGGAGGGGCAAAGAGGAGGCTGCTGTTTCTCACTCCAGGCACCGTTGCTGCGCCCTCCCCCGTCCCGGACGTGGGAACTGCACGCGCGATGCATTTTCGGACTGTTAGTTTTCGGGTATCATCTATTTTCATTGTATGTATGTATGTACGTACGTACTTGGCACATCCTGTGAACGGGCTCAGGCCTACCAGCGAAGTCCTTGCCTCGCGGCCATGGGTCAAGAGGGTACGTGTGGTTAGCACATAGACATCCCCAAGCCGTATTCCGGTCTTCTCAACCTAAGAAGTGTATTTTCTCATCATCACACAGCAACATATACTGGGTCATTACAAGGAAAACGCACACTATAGTCTCGACTCGCTCGGGAATCGAACCCAGGGCTGCGTACTGGAAAGCGAGCACGCTGACCAAGAGCTGCCATGAGGCTATTTTCATTACCCATTATTAATTTTTAAAGTTTTCTCCATTGTAACCTTTTCTTCTTCAGTTTCTGAGGGAAATATATTATGAGCAAACAATATACGTTCAGTAATGAAGTACTGAACTTATATATTTGCAGTATACGATGTGATACAAAGGAACGTGACTATTAATAACGAGGTAATATTATCTTCAAAATTTTGGTAGGGTTTCAAATGAAAACATTAGGTAACATTCCGCTGCTCTTACTGTTGATTTAATATTTACATTTTACATTTTATTTTCATTTTTGGCTTTTATACGCTCAACTCTCGAGATATTTATTTCGTATGACATCCATCACGAGTACAGGCCCATTGTAGAGGCTAAAATGGAAGAGGTTCGCACGCGTTTTCTATGAACATATATTCTCAACTCACGTAATAGATCGTTCTTCCGCGATCCTGTTCCCGACCTGCCAACTTCCACCGTTTCATCATCCGTTTCATGCCACCAATCCGTCTCCGTTTCACCCTCGTGCGTTCTCGTGGTTCCTCTCCGCGCACCTCCTCCCCGCCCGGCCGCCTCCTGAGTTCTCGTGGTTCCTGTCCGTGCACCTTGTCCCCGCCCGGCCGCCTCCTGCGTTCTCGTGGTTCCTCCCCGTGCGCACCTCCTCCTGCCCAGCGCAGCTGTCGCGCCTCATTTCCGGCGCGAGCGTCGAGTGCCCCGGGAAGGGAATTACGCGCGGGCCCCGGGTAAGGCATTGATCGGCCGTCGCGCCGTCTCGCGTCGCCCACAGGATGAGCCGGGCGACGGGCAGGAAGGCTCCGCCCCCACCGCGGTCCGGAAACAATGGCCCCTGTGTTCCCCCAATGAAAGGAGATCCTTCTTCCCGCTTAATACTGTTTGACATTTCTCGCCGCAGGCATCCACGTATTGGTTTCCTCATCGGACGTTCAGTTCTTCTTATTTCTCGTCACAGGGGAATTTTCTCTCCATATTCTCTCTTTGTGCCAAAATGTTTTTGTTCACTTTTTATTCGCCGCTATGAAGTTCCCTTGGTGTAATTATTCTTGTCGTGTGGGAGGAACGACTGGCTTTTTTCTACGTGCACGTTCTAAACTGTCCAGAACTCTGTGTAATCTAAGAAGAACGTAAGGCATATTTTTCCAAAATTCTACCTTAGATATGGATGTTTGCAATATCCATTACTATACAGAGTGTGCGCCCTTCGGGAAGGAACGACTGGGCAAATTGTGACCGTGACTGGGAGTCTACGGCGCAGATTCCTTTTAACCTTTGTGTCAGTTTGTTTGTTTGTGACGGTGTTTTCTAACTTTATAGTTGTGTTGCTGATATTATGAAATACTATCTGCAATTGTACACAGCGTGAAATTTCTAATAAGTAGGCAATAGCGGTTTGATACCACGAACACATACAGAGTAAAACAGCGGCATTTATTTTCTCGTCCGCTTCCGCGTCGGTCGTTTTTGTTGGGAACACAGTTCTTTCATCTGTGCACGAGTGTACACAAAACACAGCAAAGTGCCCCTTTTTCCGCTGTGTGCACTTTATTTGATTGCGCGTGCATGCTCCGCGGAGTGTCTCGCGCGGCGTTTGTTTTGCGCCGGTAACGGCCCGCCACGCGCCGGGCGTCGCCTCCGCGACAGGCCGCGCCCCGCCCCACCCCGCAACCGCCCCGCCCCGCCCCGCCCTGCCCATGCACGCGCCTCCACCCTTGCCCATCACCGTCCCGCACATCCCTTGTCGGAAAGCTTAACTCCGCTCCCGCCCGCCGATATGCCTCTCCCCAGCGCGCACCTATCGCCTTAGGCCTGCCCTCAATTCATTCACCTGTGACAGCCACACCCCTCCTGGGCCCAACTCCTGGATTCCTCTTCACCGTCGCCAACCACCGCCCCACTCACTCCCACCCATTTTCCGCCTTCGTCACGACCCGTTCGCCTCAACTGAGACATTTTGTCCCGTCTCATTCCCGCTAACCCATCTCATCTTTCCCAACGCACCTACCCCCCCCCCCCGTTGGCCTACCTTCGCTCACCCTTTCGTCCCCGTCCCGTCCGCTCCGCCCCTCTCGGGCCGACGCCTCTTCTCGCCGCCCCTCGTCGCCCTCGCCCGCCCCGCCATCACCTTCACCCTCGCCCGCCCGTACCCGCCCGTCGCCCTCGCCCCCCTCGCCCCCTCGCCTTCGCCCCCGCTCTCGACCCCGCTCTTGCCCCCGCCCTGGCCCCGCTGCCCTCGTCTGAGACATTTTGTCCCGCTGCCGTCCCGCCAACTCTGCCCTCCCTTCCCACCTGACCCCCCGGCCTGTCCTCCCCACCCTTTTGCCTCCGTCCGACCCGCCCCTCCCGGACCACCGTTCATCCCTGCCGACGCCCCGCATCACCTCAGCCTCAGCCTCTACCACTCGTCCCGCCCGCGCCGCGGCCATAACTCTCCGCCATTCTGCGCCTGTCGCGCGCCGGAATTCCTCCGCCGCCTGGGTGGAGAGGGGGCCACAGGTCGCACGCAGACGCCGTGCGCGCCCTCTCGGCGCTGCATTCGCCGCCGACGTCATTGTCGTGGCGGAAGTCATCTTCGTCAGTGGCCGAGCAACTCATGGATATTTCTGGCGTTATCATCGTTGACGTGGAAGGTGCTCCCTCCATCGCTTAAGACCGAAGCAAAAGTAGTTACCACTCGGGGCAGTGTGACGTTTTCATTGTTTTTCTACGTGACGTATCAGGAATTGTATTGGATGGGAATGATCGGAAACTGATTTTTTTAAGCTCTTCTTAAGGAAGCCTTGCTTGATGGATAACATATTCAACTCATTCACAGTTTGTTGCTTTATGCAGTACTGTCTTTTGAATTATGGAAAATAAACTGGATGTATGAAATGCGTATTTCAATCAAATTAATTTAAATTATGCAAATTTTAAACGAAATATTCAATAATTGGAGCAACAAGTGCTGTCTTTCGTTCCCATTAACCCATTTGCAGTTGTGCAAACCGCGTTATGTCCTTATCTCTGAAGAAAAATGTGCTATGCTCAAAGTAAATTAACCAAATTGGAGGGGGAAATGTGCTATGCTCAAAGTAAATTAACCAAATTAGTTTGTTCACATTGGACAAAAAAGGTGCCGAGCCCTGCTGTGGGGGCTTCAGTCTTAGAGCTACGCTCGAGCGCCGCGAGAGTTCGTCGCGCTCCCACAGACGGCGCCTGCTCGCCTCCGGCCCTCCTCCTTTCGTCTCTCCTCGGGAGAGCCTAGGGTTCGAGTCCCGACTATGTCGGATTTTCGACACTATTTGATCGCCAAGGCGAATTCAGCGTGGTTTGCAAGAGTAATCTAGCGGTTGGCTGGTCTCATTTCCATGCTGTCTTCCTCATCCTTGCTGTTTCCTCTCCCCTTTCTCACACTCACACTCCAATAAAGATTTACATGTACTGTACTGCTACGTACGCATATCGAGAGACCAGTCGGGAAATTAAAGATTGTTCCGGCTGAGGCGGTGCCGCTGGGGGAGATATCTAGAGGAGGAATCCTGCATGTCATTTGTATTGAATGTTCATCGGCGCCGCACCTCCTTTTCCATAGGGGAAGTTTCGCCCATCTATAACATACCTTACACTATACTGCGATTTTCTAACTTTGTCCCTTAAGGCCCGTCTTCACGATGGAATATGTCAGGGTATTTCGCGACGTTCTCAGTCGTACCGCCAGATGTCGCATGATCGCGATCGTTTAAAGCAGTGCTTGTGATCATGCGACTTCTAGCGGCATGACGCAGAACGACGCTAAATGCCGTGTGATATTCCATCATGGCCATAGGGGCTTGAGGGGCAGAGTTTAAAAAATCGCACTATAGACCAAAGACTTTGGCACGTCCGGACCCACGAAATTCTCAGTGGCTTACGTGTCGCCCCGGAAGCGCCGCCCGTGGCCGGCGGCGTCTGGACGCGTGCCGCCCCCGCCCCCGCCCCCACATCCCTCGGCACGCGGCTCACGTCCCACGCGCCGTTACGCCCCCCTCCTCCCCCTGCCCCGCTCACTCTCTCTCGTCACTCACCCGGCGCGGCGGCGCCTCCCGCTGTTTACACTCGCGCTGCCGCTTGTTTGGGTGCGCGCGCGCGCGGGGGGTTGGCGCCGGCCCAGGCGGGCAGCCACCACGGGAACAACCGTAACACACGCCGCGTCCGCCCATCCATTATTCATCACGCCCACCCTTCATCAACTCGTCACAGCGCCGTTAGGCGCTATCACTCGGACAGCCCAGGGCGCCCCGCTTCACACCGGCCGCCTTCGTCGGTCGCGGTTTGCTGTATACGATCATCACAATGGGCCGTCGGCGGTTCAGCCGTTCCGGCGACGCCAAAGACATGACGTGTTTTAAGCACGTAGAAACCACAGACGCATTTGAGGAGCCTACCTCATATTGGACGGTGTTGTGCATCAACCGGCTAAGCACCATGTTTGAAAAAAATGAGATATGGACGCCATCAGTTGCATTGGACCATGTTCTATACTGCGATTTTCGTAACGTTGTCCCTGACAAGACTCAGCTGTTGATTGTTTCATCCAATCGGGAGCTTAAACGTCACCATAGTGACGTCACTATCGTGAAATATAAGCTCCCGATTGGATGGCAGCGAAACAGCTGATTCCTGTCAGGGACAAAGTTACGAAAATCGCAGTATAAGTGTACGCAAAATTTGGCGCCAAATCTGTAAATATATCCTTATAATTAATGAAAAATGTAAACGCCATCAGTCACATCAGGGATTTTGTTTCGCAACAGCCGGCTTTAAACGTAGATCTTCAAATCTGCTGTTCTTAATTTCACATTATGCAGGTAAGCGCCAGATATTCCACTCATGTTTGTGTAGTTTGGCGCTTCAATGAATGAAATAATTAAATTACAGTTTTTAGAGCTGAAAATGTAGTAAAACACTTGAACACGATTATCTCAAAACTTGTATGATGTCGCCTTGCCGGTTGATGCATAACACCGTTCATTTCTCTCGTAGTAAATGAGTAAAGGATGCATGCTTATTGCCGTAATGGAAGAATTACCCAGAAAAGCCGACCTAGTTAAATGCGTCCGCGACTGCATTAGTTTTTCTAAGACATCGATAGTATTCTCATTCTCTAAAAACACACGTGATGCATGTGTGCTTTGAACACAGACAGAATGGAATCCACTTGGAAGCACGTGCTTCATCTTCAGATCTGCGCCAAATGTTAATTTCGCAACTGAGCGGCGTCCTTTTTATTACGGGAAAATGGACGTTGAACAATGGAATTTTTTGCAGTTACCTGATAGCTCAAGCAAGGCGCATCGCGTGTACCGAGATTATTCAACCTACATTCCTCATTCCTTGAGTCTGATTCTCTATTGTTGTTTTATTATGTGTAACACATGGTATTCCCAAGACACATCACGATTTCCTGGGGAAGTATATTTTTATGTTGAATATGCTGCTTCATTGCTCCCTGTGCATGTAGCCAAACGGTACACAATACGTACACATATCAGATCATTCTCTTGTATTTCTTTTCAAATTCGACAGCATGCCAACATAGCATGGGCTTCCTCTAGAACTGTCTTAAAATATATCGAAACCCTAGTTATCATTTGAATAAATCAAGTGATTCAAAAAAATGCAACCTCCTGCTGAGCAGTAGACATGTGATGACCTTTTACACCAGGATTTCGAAGATTGCTATTAATGTGAGACAAAGACTATCATGTCCAGAATATTATCTATTTTATTCACAAGACAAATATAGAACCGGCGATCATTCAGACAAATGCTTTGAGTTCTAAGCAAGAAATTCGCTTAGAAAGTTCGAAGAAGACTCTTCGGTTATAAGAGTGGCGCAATAATTATTTTTCGTTATGGACTATATTGTTATTGCAACTGGACTCTACCAAACAGGTGAATCACACGCCACTGAAAGATGGGCCAGATTGAAGACGCAAAAGACGGCACCGAACACATTGGGTTGTAGCAAAACACGGCGGATGAATACTCCTAATCAAAGCAAAGGTATTTCTTACGTAAATTAAAATGCTATTAAACGAAAAGTATTGTATGACACACGGCCGATACCACAATTGAGGTACTCGGCAATTGCTATTATTTACAACCTTCAGCCACGTCCTGTATTTGCTTTATATCAGTTTAATGATGTTGGAAACCACTATCATACTGTCATGATAACTAGTTTAATGTTTTTCATTGTTACTCTCAATAGTCTCGAAATGCTCTATTCAGTTACACGCGCGGTTATTCTGACTCGCATATCTTACCGGAGGCGTGGTCAGAGAGTAACATATAGAAATTATTTGCAGTTATTTCACAAACGTTTGCTTACTTGAATTGGGGCTGTGGTACTCACTATTATTTTTGTTATTCCGCTGATATCATAAGACCATTTATACAGCTGGAACTGAAGAAAACTACACTTTAAACCTGTCTAAAGAAATATTACGTACAGGGATTATTCTTTGTCGGTATATTTTGAAATTGTGTTCAACGTGCCTTCCCTCACTTTGAAGTTCTCGATCAAAGAATTCATATTAATATTCAAACACACGTATCAAGATGATTTGTGTGGATTCTTATAATTTTATATATAGTGACGATATTGGTAAAAACTAAATCCCTCCGAGAAACCCATCCCTAATCTCTGGACCAATTGAACTGACACTATTCGAGGTATTATCAGGTAACGCTCCAGTTCATACACTGGAGGAAGAATACTGTTCGCAGAGCGCTGCTCGACTGTGTGAGAACGCTCAACGTAAGTGGCTGAACCTAGCGTCGAGGCCTAGGATCTCGCGAGGCCTGTGGGGCGCTCCCAGCGATTTGTCTTGCTCGCGGTTGGAGGAGGGAGTCCGGTTTCCGAGCGGAGGCTCCCCTGCCCCCTCCCCTCCCCGGGCGCTGCGCTCGTCAATCTTCTTCGCCCGCCCAGGGCGTTGCCCCCGCCCCGCCCCTCCCCTCCCGGCCCGCCTCACGCACCTGGGCCGCCCCTCCCATTCAGCCACACATCACAGACGCTGGAGAGTACTAGCCAGCACACTCGAGGTAGCCGTTTTCGAAACACCAGAATACACATGATTGCGTCTGGAGGCATTTCTCTCCCACGCCTCCACCGGTTTTTATTGTAGCTCACAATTCGTCCATCGCCTTTCTTCATCTCTTTCCCCTCGTCTCTTCCATAAATCTCTAACGTCGTTTCTCATCGACGCGTACCGAGCTCTGCCGTCTCGTAATGTCGTGCTTCGTATGCTGACGTGTGTCCACCGTTAATGACCCGTCCGTTGCCGTGGGCGTTTCCACCTCAATCAGTAGCCTATTCCCACCCTCTGCGACCGCCACTACGCGCCAATCATTGCTCGTCGCTCGGCATTGCGAACGCGTCGCCTGGCGCCGCCATGCGGAGTCAGCTGACAGCTGGCATGGCCACGCGGAAAGGCGCGCCGCCCCCACCCGCGCCCGCCACCGGCGCCGCGACGCCAGCCCGCCCAAGCGACGCCGCGTCGCGTCGCGTCGCGCCATGCGGAAACTCTCGCGGCGCGGCGCGCGTCTCGGCCCGTTGCACGGCGCTGCCAGCGGGCCGGCCGCCCCCGCCGCCCCTTCCCGCCGGTGCATCCGTGTTTGGTCAAAAACCTCCGTGTGCCTCCTGCTTTGTCTGCCGGTCGCGTACAGAGCGGGGTGGAAAAAGTTGAAGTACTAGTGCAACGGGAAGGGCTCGCTTGGGGTGGGTGGAGGTGAAGCCTCTTGCCAACAAGATAGATTCGTTCGGAATTATATATGCACACAGAGTATGTTGCCTACTTCCTGAATGTTAAGATTTTACCTAAGTTCAAATTACTGTTCTACAGTTCAGTTCGTTTCAACGATTACTCAGTCTATTTGTTTTTATTCTGTTCGTCACAACAAACTATCTCCCGCGGCAACACAACTTCTCGCCTGCTTCCTACCTTCTCCAACCTTCTTGCGTCCTGTGGCTCCCTATTGTCCGCTTCTCCTTTTCCGTTCTTCGTTTCTCTGGAAGGTAAATTCTTACACTACCGTGAGCCTTGTTACGAAACTTATAGTTTCATTTATCATTTTCCAACTATAATATTATTATTATTGTTATTATTATTACTATTATAATTTTATCTTTTTTCTCGGGGTTTTCTCACCTGGATTTCATGGTTTGACGGGCCTGTAGGCATACCACATTCCGAGCTTCACGTATTGAGGACTGTGCGGACAATCGGCAGGTTTCAAGAATGACTGACTTTTGAGCTTTTGGAATAATTTTGTAAGGAGGAAGACCTCATTTTTCTAAATAATACTCTAGATTTTTGTTAACAAGAACTGTTGCTGTTATTACAATTGGTATAATTTCAACAGACCCAAGTTTGTATATTTCTTTATATTCTATTGATAGAGGAATGTATTTTGAGATTTTTTCTGTTTCTGTTTTATTGATGTTGTGATCTGCAGGGTCACATGCAAAGCATCAATGATGAATGCTTTCTTATCCTGTACATTATGTAGTAGAATGTCTGGTTTATTTGGCGGGATCGTTTTATCAGTATGTATTGGAAGGTTATTATAGTTATTATTATTGTTATTATTATTATCATTATTATTGTTATTGTTATCATTATTATTATTATTATTATTATTATTATTATTATTATTGGTTTCAATTGTGGCTGTATCTTCGCGGACGCCAGGAAATTTCGACGAATCGGGCGTGAGGAGGGCGCGGCTCTGCAACGTGGAAGAAAGCGTTGCGCAACAGCCGAACGCCCCGCCCGGTGGGGCGTGTCACCTGCCGCACCAGAGCAATACCCGGCCTCTGGGCGGCGCCTCCCGCTGTCACGACTAATCAAATTTCACAAGCGAATGCGTGCGGCGGAATGGGATCTATGCGCGTTTCAATGGAAGAAAGTGCTCTTTTCACTCGGCTGCCTCGCCGGTCGGTCGCCGTGAGTGAGAGGGCCCGCAGCAAGCTCACTCACTGCGCGCGTTTCCGCTTCACATGCTCGCTGCATTTCATCACGTGCCTCTGCTCCTCCTTTGTAGTGTCGGTTGGGTCAGGAGCTAAGTATTCACATATTCTGTCAGCATTGTCTGCACTACTAAAGCAATTAACCTTAACGCACATTAAATTTAATGTACACGTGTATTTTAGGATGCAATAGTCAAATTTTTGTTCATATCTGGGAGAAAGGAATGATCTTGATGGACTGATGATTACCAATATATGTAATATGAATGATGAAAGGCAGGGGATATGGGAGATATTCTACATTAAATCCACACATTTTAATCTAAGAATTAAATTTAATATACAAATATATTAAGCTATTTTTAATATAGAAGGTACATTTACGTTTCATATGTAATCCATTTGTCTACATTAGATTTAATGTCATTTCGGAAAGTGTAGGTAGCGAGAGAGGAAATTTTTGCTCAATCGTCAGTCTTCACAGTACACTCGCTGAGTGGCCAGTTTTCAAACCCGGCGGGACACATTTAGAGAAACTTAAGTTACGTTTGTGTTAGCATTTTGACACTCTGTTGCTCACATAAGAAGACAGCGTAAGAATCATAAGGAATCATAAGTAATCGTTTTAAGCCGTATGTCGTTTTCATTCCATTTTTTCATCGTGTCAAAGTTATCAAGGACAGGAAGAGGACATTAGCTATGTGTGACTGTACACATTTGATCTTCAGAAAAGCAACTTTGAACTCAATAAAGAAATATCAACGCTATTTAGAGTCGCGGAACTGACACAAAATGCGACGTAATTGATGTGAAATGATTCTCAAAGGAACATAGAATGAGTAAGCCAAAGAGGTTTTTGTAGTCATGATTACTTAACTGAATGTAGATTTCGTGAAATGTGACATTCAGGATTATAATCCATGAGAATTTCTTTGCTAACGAGAATATGAATATATTTGTTTGTACTATTTATTATGAATTATGATATGATCTTGATGGACTGATGATTCCTAATACATATAATATGAATGATAAAAGGCAAGGAAATGGGAGAACTTTTACATTAAATCTCACTGATTTAATGTAAAATTAAATTAATGTACAAATATATTAAGCTACTTTTAATGTACGATATACATTAAGTTTCATGTGCAATTCATTAGTCTACATTACATTTAATATCGTTTTTGTTTGTATTAAAAACTGTCTTGCATTCTATTTAAAAACACAGTTTTTGAATTTAGGAGAATTTCTGTAATATCTAATAACATCACCGGTTATAGAAACTTTGCTAAAACTCAAATTGGAAGCAATGTGAGTGGAATTTGACTCGGCGCAGTGGCAGGGCGACGGGTGGTGGTGGGCGAGTGAGGAGAGGGGACGTGCGGGATTGACGGCGCGCCCCACTTCTGCCAGCGCACGCGCACTCGAGCGCATCGCGGCCGCGCGGGCGCAGCGCGCGCTCGGCAACACTTTCGCCCCCACGCCCCGCCTCTTCACTCCACTCCCCGCACGCGCTGAGATGGCTCAGTGTCATTGCCGTTGCCCTCGCAGCGTCGCGGCCGGGAGGGCCTAGGTCCGACGGTCGCGGATTTTCCATACTGAATCGAACTTCTAATCCAACCACTGAATCGAGGATTCAGTCGGCCGAGATGGCTCAGAGTCATGACGCTGAGATGGCTCAGTGTTCGCTGCCATCGCAGCGTCGCCATCGCAGCCGTTGCCATCGCAGCGTCGCTGGCCGGGAGGGCCTAGGTCCGACGGTCCCGGATTCTCCATACTGAATCCAACTTCAAATCCAACCACTGAATAGAGGATTCTATCCTCCGGCTGCTGTGAACGATCGTTTCTCCAATCAGTACAAGGTGAATGCCGAAGCAGTACCTTCGCATATAGGGCACGGAACGCGCGCGGGATCTTTTCTTCCTTTTCTTTCTCCCTCCCTTTCACCTTACGTACACTCTAAATGTACGAGTACATGCAGCACACTAATACTCATATCGGGAGACCAGTCGGGAGCTTTTTTCGACTGAGGCGATGTTCTGCTGGAGGTGATACTTGGACAGAAAAATCCGTAAACCGTATGTCGAGGTATTATTTACTTTGACTTGGCCCACGACTTGATGCTTATGTTAGTTTTAATAGACGAAAACCTAAAGCTTTGCTGTAGTTCAGAATTTCTGTAATATTTTTTGGTACCGTGATTTTTCGTTCGATACTGTGATTTTTGTACCCTGATTTTCGTGTTTTAGTAGCGTCAGCTGTATTTCATTTTCTGTGGTCGCTCATTCAATTAATTCATTTTTGTCTTAATCACTTGAAACTGAAAGATTTACGACGTAATGAGAGATTACTTACATAAGTTCAGCGAAACTTCCTATTCATTTCATACGGGAATAATTTCTGGTTTCGGAGTGGTCGAATTGAAGCGACTCTGAAAGTACAATACATAACATGTAAATAACAATTCAAGTTTCAAACATTGTTTCTAGTACAAATATTCTGAAAATTGCGTGGACAGTTGAACAAGAGTTAACTTTACC
Source organism: Acheta domesticus (assembly GCA_031308135.1). Taxonomy (NCBI): domain Eukaryota; kingdom Metazoa; phylum Arthropoda; class Insecta; order Orthoptera; family Gryllidae; genus Acheta; species Acheta domesticus. Next base: position 34,907,545 of record JAHLJT010009355.1, read on the forward strand.
GTTCAGCGCTGTATTGAAATAGTGTCTTCTTTGCGCCGAGCGCGTGCTCGTGCTATTCCCTCGGTGTGCGGCCGCGTCGCGTCGGGTCGATCGTGCTGCCCCTGCCGGCGCTCGCGCCAGGCGCGCTCTTTCCAAACGCCGTCACCTGTCGAAACGGCGCGGCGCTCTGGCGGTTTCGCGCCGAGAAACTGCGCTGCGGATGTCGCGCTTTTCAGGGCCTAATTGACGGATTGCTCCAACAGCTCGACTTTTACAACCCACTAACTCTCCCGCTAGGCAGAGCGCATAATTCTCTACGCCCCAACGATTTCTCCCCTGGAAAATTGACTGTGAGAGTGCCTACAAATGCCTAACTGTATGTGAAATATTGTTTTGGTTACAAAAACAAACGTAAAGGTTGCGAAAACGTTCAATCACATTACGTTACTTTGGAAAAGCGAGAAGGGTTGGCTTTTGGAGGGAGTGCTTGGTGGCGTAATGGCTATTGCAGTCTACTGCTCAGGACTGTGTTTGATCCCCGGCCAAACCACGTGGAATTTGTGATGGAGAAAACGAGCTCTCGAAGGTTTTCTTGAGATCTCGCATATCTTTTGCCTCTCATTCCATTTTTTGTCACTCACTCCCTCTATTGCTATCACCATCTCACTGGATCATTACTTCAAGTTCTCACCAATCGAAGGGTTCCCATCACAGATATATAGATTTGTCGAATGGGAATTCAAGAAGAAGTGGAATACATATTAGTAATAGTTGAGTACAGTCCCAAACAATCTGACATTAATATTCTAGAAGAACATACATCTGAAGAGTTTGATTGAATTTTCTCCCCCCTTAAAATATTAATATGCTGATATTCTTCCTAGCAATACTTTCTTTAGAGGAAATTTTCTCATCAATTATTAAATTTCTTAAATTCTTCTACCACTACTTGCGACTACGTCTAGTTTACCTATTTACGTCCAGGTTTCCTAATTTGGCAGAAGTATTGTATATTCAAAGAAATCCTTTCGCTGAGAACAAATTCTGAATATTTCCCTCTCTTTAGATCTCTAAAGAGACGTGGAACTGGAATTTATTCTGGCTCGATTTAAGCGAGCTTCGGGTGATAACATTCGCATTCTTCATTGGAACACTGAATGAAATAATCCATGAACTCTTCCTTTGATACAGTTCTAAATAAGAAAAGTTGTCTTCATGTAGTAGATCTGGGCCAGAAGATTGGACTCCTGCCTTCGCGATTTAAGCTTAAATCCTGTTAGAGACGTTTTTTTAAATACAAAATACTTTGGGTAGGATTGAAAAAAGTCGTTTCTTTACGAAGCCCGCTCATGATCGGTTCCCACAGGAACGGGTCAGCGACCGCGAGGAACGAGAGGCGCACGATTGTGACATCGGTCCCCCAAATTAGGCTATAGCCGGGAGCCTTAACGACTGCAGGCGATTTCCGAAAGACGTGGCGGTTCCGAGCCTGAGGCGAAGTTCGTACAGTGGGAGAGGGGAAAGAGAAGATCGCTCCGTTGGCGTTTGCGCTAGGAACGCGGATGTGCGTGGAAAGATGCGTTGACATTCGTCTTTCACGCCACAGTCCGAATACGAAAACATTAAATCCTTTCCTGTTTGAATGCCGGGCTCGCGGCTCTCTTGTTCAATATTTGCGAATCTTACTCTACGCCGGCCGAGAGAAACAGGTACGATGCTGGACTCTCAATTCGAAGTCGAGAAAGTGTTTCAGTGAGAGGAAAGTCTGTACTCGTTTTGAAATGCAAAGCTGATGAACTCACTGATCGTACTTACGGGACGGGCTGTAGGAGAACATGGAACTATCTGCTCCTGGACCGGTTGAGTTCTCTGATTGGTGATTTAGATGGTAATGTCTCGACGTTTTACAAATGGCAAACGTATTGTTACCGTAATCAGAGAATAGCATCTGGGAATCGTGGCGATGGAAAAGCGAAATGGTTTGGGAAGGTGGAATAATCGGGAGCCGAAATACGTATCCTTGCATTTGACTTGGTGTCAAACTAACGCTACAGGAGAGCAGACGTTAACACCAACAAACCTTATATACAGTCTGGGTCACCTTTCCCTGTTTCGAGTGATAAAAAACCGCTTCCTGTGGAAGCATCCAAGTTTACATTGACCGCACCCGTAAATTAGTAGCACATGCCTGGACGGTGGGGCTTGGGTCTCGTGGTGTGGTCGACGGCAACACATCCTAGTTGTGTGGGTGCGGTGCGTGGAGGTTGGTCGTTCCATCGATCAGATACGTCGGTCGGCGATGGGATGGATCGAGAGTGTGGGTGGGCGTGTTGCAGGGTGTCACTGTGTGTTTGTGTGGTGTGTTGAGATGTGATCCTAAGTTTTGTTTGATGTGCACTCATGTAGAATTCTCTCCGTAAGGAGGTGCACCTGTGCAGAGCGGAGGTCGTGGATTTTAAAGACAACAAAAATCAAGGGAGCTCATTCATATGGAAGAGAAGTATCGCGTATTACAAATATATGGCCTGCATGAGACTGCTTCCGCGCTGCAAAATGCTTCAGTCCTATATAGTTAAGAATAAATGCAATTGGACCTTACGGGAGGTGATTGCGCTCGTTTGAAACGAGAGACGGCGTGGTTGGGGAAGAAGCGAGGCGTCGATCCAAAACTCTTAAACTCGATTGAATAAAGATAACTAATTCGAAGTCGACATTATTTTATTACAACTGTTTCTGGAACTGGGATCACATGAAACTGGTTTGGTACCAGTTTCGGATATTGAAATATTTCCTAAATTTCATGGAAGTTGTTATCCTATTGCATCGAGTTTACATGTTAAAAATGTTGACGTAAACAACATATCTGCAAGTTCTGTAGCATCGGTGTCGCTTTCTCTCGCCGTCACCGAGGAGGTATAAAGGGTAACGCTGTCGAGTTCCTTTAAAACAAAACAAGAACGAGAAGAAATGTGAATTCTCATTCATTCCGAATTTTTTAAGTATAAAGAAAAGCCAGCTGTTTGGAATCATTCGAGAATCGAAAACGAGACGAACATATTTTGTTATAAAAACCGATAGGAAACAATTGTGTTAAGTTAAACGGGAACGTTATTCGAAAGGGTTTGGCTCCTGGGTCTGCAAACGAGGGGCGTGGAATTGCCGGATGGGACTGTGGCGGGGAGAGGGGGGGGCGTGACGGCGCCGCTGCGGTCGCACGCTTTTCGCTCCGCAGGTGCAGCTGCACCCGCAGTCTGAAATGAAGCGCGACCGCCGCCCGCGCCTTCTCAGACGCGATGCCATTCCACGCATTCACCGGTTTAGCTAGTCAGCAATGCCGTTGTCTCTGCAGCGCTCTGAGCGGGAGCTCCTAGGGTTCGACGCAGCCTGTTGCGATGCGGTTCACGTCATCGCATTCGTCTGCGATAGCCCAACGGCAAAACCATTGCCTTTGCAGCATTATGTCCGATGTGTTCCAATGGTAGCAGATTTTCGACATTTGTTTGGTCGAATTCTACCACTGACTGAAGGAGAATTCTTGCGGCTAGCTTCTCTAAGACTAGGTGATAGCTTTCCGACACTTTACCCGATCAATACTAGACGAATGTCGAAGGTGTACTCTAACAACCGACACACGGCTTGCGATCTTGCCATCCTCGCCTCCTCTTGCACACACTTATTACACTACCACATGTCTAGAAATTAGTAGCTTAAAGCCTGTCTCGGCTGGGGTGGTGCTGGGGGTGTACTGTGGAAGATGATCAAAAGGTCCCGCAAACCGGCATGTAATGTTATAATTTCGGATCACGTATTGCAGCGGAGTACCACCACATCTCCCGAGATATAACGGGCAGTAACTTCAAGGTACTTGTCACCTAAAGGCCCGTTCACAATGCAAACTTAAACATAAGCATGGCGTTAACGTAAAAGTTAGGACTACGTCCATAAATGGACTCATTCACAATGCCTTTGCATAAGCATAACACGTAAGACGTTGAGTTAAAATCTTGCAAGCTTCAAGCTTCTGTGCTTATGCTTATGTAAGAAATAAGAAACGAACCAATCACAGTACGATTACCAACGAATACGAAACTCAAAATCGAGCATCGAAATAGGATCGAAGTCGATAGATCGAACAAAAGACTGGTTTTCCAAATTGCTTGGTTGATTTTCGGCAGTTTTCTGCGTTGTTTTGTCGCGTACGATCTTTTTGTAGTTTAATTTCGTTGTAGTATTCATAGTAGTATCATTTAGCTTTAATTTTTATTGAAATTAATATACCTAACCTAACCAAACCCAACCCATGGCCGCAAGGCCGAGACGCCGCTAGTAGGCCTTGGCTCGTAAAGAGTTGTGTCACAGTACATACGTACTGTGTCTCTCTCTCTCTCTCTCTCTCTCTCTCTCTCTCTCTCTATATATATATATATATATATATATATATATACACACACACACCAGAATGACCCACAGAAAATTGAAAATCTTTGTTTACGCTTATGTTGGACATTGTGAATACTTCAGTCTATCACTATGTTAAAGTTACGTCTATGCGTTATGCTTATGGTTACGTTTGCATTGTGAATGGACCTTAACTCTAAGTACGTAGTTGACGCGTGCGGAACCAATCCTCACTCACTCTCCCTTCCGACGCGACGCGCTCTTTTTTTTCCTACCTTAGATTGTTTAAAGACATTCTTTTGTTTTTCTTGAAGCGACGGTCTAAAACCAGAAAGACCTATGACGTGACCGAGAAACATTGCAGCACAAGCCCGGAATGAGTTATTCTGCTGTTTCGTAGCTGCTCTCGTCGTTTCGTGCTGCGGAGGCGGTAGAAACCCGAAACGCGCGTTTGGAGCCATTAGTGGCCATTCGGGGCCATTGGAGGTCGTTCGGGGGGCCGTTTCCTGCCAGGACCTCGCGGGGGAGCGTAAACAAAAACAAACGTTGGCGACGCCCCCGCGGCTGTAACTCAGCCGCAGGTAGCGCTGCCGTCCCCTCCGCCGCTGAGTTTACGAGGGCGTCCAGCGCGGTGCAGCCCACGCGGGAGAGTACTAGGCCCGGCTGAACACAGAGCTTCTTTGCGGAGGGCCGTGATGCCCCTAGGAGGGTCTTTCTGCTCTGAGCGTACGCCTTCGCTTTAAGGGATGTGGTCGTCACTAATATGTCGAAGAGGTATCAAATCGCAATAAAAATTCTGACTTTTGTCTTCTTTGAGATTTGCTGTCCACGTGATTCTGTGGACTATTAGAAATTCGGGAAGTTAATTTCTGTAATAACAACATGGAGATTGTTTAATTATAATGTTTAGAGTAATTCGTGTTACATTATTTTCAAAACCTACTTATTGGAAATTGCACGTATAATATTTGAACAGCGCCAGAGATCCATTAGTTTATTACACAAGTGTCTTGTACTCGCCTCTGGCATCTCAATACTTGTTCCTAAGTCTAATGGGAAAATGGTAATGAAATGTGATATGTATGTCATGCAAGTTCGTGAGAAGTTGGATTTTTTCATCACCTAAAATATTTGCTCGAAGGCAATTTACGAAGACTGCTGTGTACATTTTTTTCATCGTTCTAGCCACTGATCCTCGTTCCCGAGGATTACTTTCTCGTTTGTTGCCGGTGAGGGGAAAAAAGTTTCTTTGTGGCCGTCATGAATTCATCTCTGCGGGTCGTCTATTTACGAGGTTTTGATGGGTAGGGCTGTTTAGGTCCTAAGGAAGCATAAATATTGTCAAAACAAACAACGCTCTCGTCGCTAGTAAGATGTCACTCACCCTGCTCTCTGGAAATAAAAGCTACGGATTGGTTTCTGAAAAGTCTCGGCGGAGCTGAGAGAATTTTATCGTGTTGATACCTAGACGGTGGGAAAAGGTCGTTGAACTTTTTCGTATTTCCTGCGAGATGTGGGGAGGTGGAATTTATTGCAGTATTGTGATTTAAACTTCTGACATTGTATGGCGCAGAAGATTTATAACTGCATTCTTTCCTCTGTAGATGTGAAATATTTCTCCCTTTCGTCCTTGGATAAAAAAGGGAAAATGAGATCCCGTTTGCCCGGGAACTATCTTCTCCGTATTTCAGTGTGCGTTTCATTGTGTTTTATTCGTACTGACACTCGTGTATCTTGACTATAAAGAAATGCAGTTACACATTAAGGTAGGCTAAAGAGGGGAGATCGTAAATACACTAATAATTAGCGAATTACGCTAAATTTTCAGAAATCCGGTAAAATTCCAATGAAGGGAATAATGTTTCTGAAATCAATGTCGCCAGTATGTAATCCATCCATTTAGAGATTAGAAATTTCTTTTAAAAAAAATATCATTTAGATCGGTTCGAAGCACGTTTTGGTTGATATATTCCTAGAATAAGGGTATAAAAATGAGTACAAAAATGAAGATTTTCCCAGTAGAATAGCGTCGGAAACATTTGTTCATCTGAGGAAAATACATTGGTGTATTTTTTTACCACCTTAAATGGCACATGCTGTATATCCATTGAAACAAAAGGCTGTGAATTTCGTCTGCAAACCGAATGACTCCATACTCCCTTACATCCATATTTGTTCGCCGCCCGTAGCAACGATCGTCGTTGCCGAACATCGTCGCCTCCGGTCCGCGGCGCGTCCCGTTGCTCCGGAGCCATCGACCGGAACTGTATGCGGCGACACCCTCTCACCGGTTATCACCAGCCATCACCGCCGCGTTCCTCCTGCAGCCCGCATTCCCCGACCCCGCGCTATCTGCTGGCTGACGCCGTAGCAGCGGTCGGCCCACAAATCACGCGGGGGCGCCTCCGTGGCCGGTGACAGCTCCACAGGAGTCATCCCGTTTAATCTTTCGGGGCGATATGATAGGCCGTTGAGGAGATGCCGTAACACAAGCTTTGAATGTCTTCTGTAATTCGGGTCGGATAGCGAAGAATTAAAAGTCCTTGGCTGTCTGGGAGTGAAGGAGAGAAGTAGCACTATATGGAGTTAACTATTGCGAAGTTCTTGCTACAACAAAAATATGCAATTTAAATGGCAGGATTACTTTTTTAGGAAACGGAGACGTGAAGTGAATTTCGTTGCTAGAAAAACGCAAACCGAAAAGGTTTAATGTACTACGCAGAACTTAGAGAGTATGTAGACACCAGGCAATAGGGTTGGGCGAAACCCAATCACTTCTACGTACGTTAATCTATTCTTTATTCTGAGCGCATTACATATGGTTCATTAATGACCACAGTCACAATGTCGCTCAAATCTTATTCAATATCTCATACTCTTTAATATGCTCATCCACCTAAATTGAGCTTAACTGAATGGTACTGAAACGAAACAATTATGGAAAAAGAAACAGGAAGAAGGGGAAATAGTTCCTGATTGCCGCGAAACGTCCCAATCGCAGTTGTTGATATTTCGCTTTCAAACGACGAGAAAAATCCTTTGCAAAGCCTTCAATCAGTGACAGGACGAAAAAAATCCTTTGCAGAGCCTTGAATCGGTGGGAGCACGCGAAAAATCCTTTGCAAATCCCTCCATCGATGACGAGACGAGAAAAATTCTTTGCAAAGCCTTCAATCGGTGACGGGACGAGAAAAATCCTTTGCAAAGCCTTCAATCGGTGACCGGACGAGAAAAATCCTTTGCAAAGCCTTCAGTTGGTGGTAGCACGCAAAAAATCCTTTGCAAAGCCCTCAATTGGTGACGGGACGAGAAAAATCCTTTGCAAATCCCTTAATCGGAGACAGGCCGAAAAAAATCCTTTGCAAAGCCTTCAATGGGCGTCAGGAGTGGGAGGAGCGAGTGCCGAGTGTCGGCGCCCGTGCAGTGGGGCCGGCGCGCGTTGATTTCCCCGGTGGAGAAATTCGGCTGCTCCCACGGCCTGCTTTCCACCGCCCCCTTCCCGCCCGCGCCCGCCAGGCACGGGACAGCGGAAAAACTCCGGCGGAGACTCAGGAGAACCGGGCTGTGGGGCGGCTATTTTGAATAAAAACGTCTGAAATCAATGGACTTAAAAATACGTAATATCAGACCTAGTGCATGGCCTCTCTAGCAACGTTATTCGTTGTTAATGAAGGAGCAATATACAACTTTTGTGTAACGGAGAAAAAAACAAAGTGTTAATCCAGATATTCTTCAGGTGTCCTGCCAGATTCTTCCTGCTGATTTCAATATCGAATAATTTATAGTTCTAAGAACAATTGACATCACAATGTTTAATTTTGGGGGATGGATTCCGTAAGTTTTGTTTTGTATATGTGAAATGTGGGTTATCATTGTGTTGTTTTGACCATTTCAATTCCGTATGTACGATTGAAAATGAACTTGGCCGAGGGGGCTACCAGGTATAAAATACTTAAAGATTTTGTTAGCATAAGATTCGCTAACTGCTCAGCCATAAGTCGTTATTGAGCAAAAAGTATATGAGGAATTCTTTTAGCGAAGCTCTCCCTCACTTTCAAAAATCAGATTTTATATTGTATCTTCAAGTACAAAATATTACTAAACCCTTTGATTATGTTTTCCGTTACTAGATGGTAATATTTGATTCTTTTTGCAGGTGAGATACTCTCCAATCTTTTCTTGATTTCGCTTCGCTGAGTCCACAGCAGGAAAGGTGAGATTTACCACATAGACGTATGCTTTTATTTGTATATAACCCTTCGCTTCCCTTCCTCGCCGTTCTTTTCTTTTATATGCGTTTATAGCTGTCTGACGGGTAATGTTGGCTTGCAACGTGAAATTATGTTTCGCTCTGTCCATCCGGTCTGTAAATACCGAGAGTCGGTCCCGCGAACGAACTTTCAAACAAAACGTTTTCTTTTCAAGAGGTCCGCGCGCGCGCCTGCAAGTGCATTTCCAGAGGGATGACGTACCGGAGGGAACCACGTCACGCGAGGCACACCCTCCGAGGCGCGGGAACAATGAGCGGGGCTCATTACGAGCGCCTCGCGGGCCATATTTCGCCGAAAGAGGTGCACAATGGCGGCGAGCGACGCGATGCGGCGCGGCGCGGGGGCGGGGGCGGGTGGTACATGACCTCCGCCGCGCCGGACCTCCACAAGGTGCAGGACGTCCCGCGCCCCGCTCGAAAGAAAACGGCTGTTTTACTTACTACTACTGTAATGCAAGCAAGCTATCAGGAAATTGTTGGTTGCGTTGGTTAGGTTGGGATCAGTGCTGTTTCAGTGATACACATCCATATCCAATGTTGACTAGGTGACTCTAAGACATGCCTGAATTATTCTAATGTCTTTTATATTGCAATTTGTCATACCTAACCTTTCTGACATGAATACTTTAGGTTCGCTGGGACTAATGGGACATATGCGTAAATGTTCATCAACAAATATGAATTCTCCGGCATACAAGAAAACTGTACTGTTTACTTCCTCCTCTTCTCTATCTAAATCTAAAAGAAAAATATAATATATAATACATAATGTAATTCTACCATTCTTTACCCATAAATTCTACCCGTAAATCTCGTAAAACAGCAGTTTTCTTAGCGGTGAAGTTATCGTGCAGGTTCTCAGGCGGAAACTCCGCAGAAACATCTGATTCGCAAACTAGAAGTACGGAGGAGTTACTCTAAGAAGGGGCCACTTTGACAGGTCGGGAAACAAGCTGGCAAAGAAATGAATTACACCGTCCGAGGCCGTACGTTGGCCAAACGAAATCGATGCAGACGTCAGATCTGTTAGTGAAAGATGCTAGTGGCGCCTGAGTCAATCGGCACACTTTGTGGATCGAAAAAAATTCAAATGTTCAAAATTGGCCATGTAAAAGTAGTGCAGAATGAACTGGACGTTTTCTGATACTCCAATTTGGACGAAAACTGTACCGCTGAAAAAAGAGCCTAAACAGAGAAGGGTTTTCTCCCGATTAATTATCCTCCACGTCCCCCTGGCTTTCCCCTGCATCTGATTTGCTCAACTCCTGTATCTACTGTTATATTTGTCATTGACTTCATCGGGTCGATTTAGGGCAAATAACAGACGTAGTTGAAGTTTGTAAACGGAGGCGATAACCAACGCATATAACCATCCAAGTATGTTATTTGATATAACCGCCGTGTTGTTCAATACTTTTCGTTATACAACCTTGTTTTAAGTAAAAAAATCATATAAGTAAAAAATACGTAAAATAAGTAATCATATAAGTAATCATTTCTTCGAATAAGAGCACTCATACTTCTTTTTGAGCTGCAATTCATATGTTTCGATTGATCTTAACGGACGGCAGACTGTCAAATTCTTAACGGAGGGCAGCTGTTAGAGTCGCTTTTCGTTTCTCTGGCTGGATTTGATGAGTTCGTTGCGTTGTAAGAAGCATTTTGTTTATTCAGTTGTTTTGCATTTGGTAGTGACAAGTTTGCCATTTGTCAAGTAAGATAAATCTTTGCACTGTGTTTTAAGAAAAGAAGTGCAATGTTACAATGCACAACAGCATCAGTCAAATCTGTAAATGTGACGGAGAATAATAAGAAAACTCTTGGTTAAAAGTTTACTTTGAAATAGGTAAATGTATGTTCCCATGCTCGCATCCTTATTTATTAATAATTTCGATACTTTAAATAATTTGGTTTTCGCTACTAAATTGTTATAGCAGGTGAAAATGTTAATGCAAATTAAAATTATCAATCTTTATTATTTTATGTCTAACGAACTATTTGGTGTAAATTGTGTCATGCTGCTGCTTGTAATTTACTAGAAAAGTTAGTTTCAGGTGGGAGGATTTTATTTTATTTATCTCCATTTTTGATTTCAATATGTTGAAAATACTGTTTGCAGACGATTTCATGCGATTACCTCAATGATGTACTGAAAATTGCGACCTCGAGAGTTAAGAGCCGTAACACAGCTTCTCTACACGGCCATTTTAATTTTTGTATTTTCTCGTAGTTATTTTTGGTTCCTTTACCTTTCCTTTTAGATATCTGGCCTTCCTTGTGTCCATAGAAATCCGTGCACAGCTCAGCACTTTTAGTTTTCTTAATCTATTTTCGAATCACGTCAGGATCTCGTTTCTGGCGGTAAGCCTCAAAAAGATGTACGTGCGAGGCAGCTATTTGTAGCAGGTTGTATATAACCCTGAAGGCCGCCGGGAAAGGACAACCGAGGCCGCGCGGGGCTTCGAACTCGCGACTCATGCGCTCCCTCAGCGGGATTCAATCAAACAAAAATAAAATTTCTGCGATGAAAACCTATCATCAATAGAAATTCCTCACTACCATGTAACACAGCCATAATAATATACAAAACCATCCTTTTATACGCGTGCCCCATCTGGATTAATGCAGCAAAAACTAACCCAAACAAATTACAAATTTTCCAAAAACAGTACCCAAGGATAATAACTAACCCCGTGACGACCAACTCCACAAAGAACCATCTATTGAACCATATCGAGCCCAATCATAACGTATATCTTTCTTCCAATTTCTATTTCTCCATTCCGCAAATCCCCACATTCAGTATCGTCAATCAGATAAAAAAAATCCCCTTCCACATATTCCTGGAAAAATTCGCTGAAATTGTCAGTTAATAGAGATGTGAAATTAATTTCCTTACCGTCTTATTAGTCCTAAGCGTAGTATGTAAGTTAGTTGTAGGGAATCAAAAAATATGAAAGTATAACTTTGTACTGATCTATGTATAAATCAACCAGAAAATAAATTTGAAAGAAGCGGCGAGGTTGAAGGAGGCTGTGGTTGTTCGAGCCAAATGACTGCGTTCTCGGCACGTTGCAGAGGATGCGAAGCGTCCGCTGGCGGGTTATTCATCCGTTTTCCTTTAATTAATTTTTTTTAAATTTCAATTTTAAAAAGGGCAGTCTTTGAATAATTAAATTTGACATTCACTCTCTGCAAAGAATATTCGTCCGTTTACCCTTGGTTCATTAGGGCAAGTGCTGGGATGGACTCTAGCTGTGCTTGTAAAGGTAACTGCAGCTTTCTTTCTACTCAAATGTCACGTATAGCTTTCATTTTTTTCACGTATTGAAAAAGGCGTAGGACACTACTGGTTTTGCCTGGCGTGTCAAGGTTCCTTGGATTCTCATGCGTAATCGGTTAGTTAGGCTCATTAGACTAATTGAAAATTAGTAGTTTGCTTTTGCACAAAATACAAGCAAGTTATCAGGAAATTATTGGTTGTCTTGGTTGTGTTGGGATTAGTGCTGATTGCGTGATACACATCCAAATCCACTGTTTACAAGGTGCCTGTAAGACACCCGTGAATTATACTAATCTCTTTTATATCGCAATTTGTCATATCGGGGATTTGTCATACCGAACCTTTGTGGCATGAATACTTTAGATTCGCTGGGACTAATGAGATACAAATGCGTGAATGTTCATCATTAAGTAGGAATTTTCCGCATACAAAAGACTGTCCTGTTTACTTCCTCACTCTTCTCTATCTAAATGTAAAAGAAAAATATATTACTTAGTACATAATTTAATTCTACCCATCCTTTATCCGTAAATTCTATCTGTAAATCTCGTCATAACAACTTCAACAAACACAGCCCCCTTATCACCAGCCTGCCAGTCCGCAGCCTTCTTGGGGTATGATAATTTTAACTTTCTCGAAGTACGGGAGTTGAAATCAGTATTTTCGTTTCTCGTGTTTTAACAAACTTACATGTTATTTACTTAATGGTACGAGTGGAAAATTATCGTGAGGAAAACACAATGGGTTAATGACAGTGGAAGATGTTTTGTTGGCTATACTTAACGGAAAATGTTTTGAGTAGCTGCCTAACCCTCGAATTCCTGCCTCCGGCTCAATATGCTGCTTAGGGCAACCCAGAAATCTTTCACCGTTGCTGCTTCCGACTAGAGTAGGCAGCATCATAAAGCCTTCTTGACTGTCACGAATGGTACGAAACAGTTACAAACAATTGCACCATTTGCATTGATGTTCATCTCCGCAATTCTGCTTGAATCATATTTTATTAGTATTTTATTCCAATTAATATAACCGTGATTAATGGGTTGAAGTACCAAAAGCTGCTCGTCTTTTGGGCTTCATTTAAAATACTAATGAAGCAATAGTTCCGTGATACAAAATTACTAATGAAGCAATTCTTTTTCTTTCTTTCTTTCTTCTTTCTTCTTTCCTTCCTTTCTTTTACTTTCCTTCCTTTACATTTCTTCTTTCATTTTTCTTTGTTTTTCTTTCTCTTCTTCTTTCTTCTTTGGCGCTGTAGTCCAGTCAGCAGTATGTCCGCTGTAGTCCTTCATCGAATATTTGTGATATCACAGTACTGCCGGAATATTTCGAGGTAAATTGATTAGTTCTTCCTTATGAAATATGTTGGTTACGACAGTCTGACAATATTTAATTTCTTTGTGCAATCAATGTCTTAGACTATCTACAAAGTAATACTTTCTTCTAAGATAGTATATTAAAAATTTATCACAGTGACAAACACAAGTGAATTTTCACAGAGCAATTTCACAGAGCAGTGCGAAGCATAATGCTACATATGCATTTCTTAATAATGCAATATATTTGCATTTCTTGAGGTACAATATTGGAGTTTTATTAGATTAAGACTTATCATTGAACGTGACAGTGCAATTATTGTAACATGTATTGCTACAGTTTTACACTTTTGTATCAGATGTTAATAAACTTTTATTTAGAATTTGTTGCTGGACAAATCACATTTCTTTTACACATTACACTGTGAGAAACCTTGCCACAAAATTGCACCACGACTTTCGGAGTGTCCTTGTAAAGTAAGCATGACAAGGGCACGGACAAGGTAACGAGCTTCCTAGTAGAGATCCACCGCAGGCCAAGTCATCGTAGAAAAAGAAAAGAGAAATCTGATGCGCAAATAGGACGTCGTGTTGTAGTCACTCTTACAAGTGCATCGAATCAATGATAGTTTAGTTAGAACTCCAGAAGCTGCAGTGTGCGGTGCAATCCAATACGACGCCATGGCGCATTGTGCCTGCGCCGGTGTCGTCTCCAGTGTCGCCTGGTCCCTCGACAGCCACGCGCGTGTGTTGTGGCCGATCTGTGACCCAGTTAGAACCCCCTCCCCTCTCTTCCTTATTGCAGCGCCGCACATACGGGCGCTTCCTGCTTTGCATTGCGCAGGTGGTGGCTGCTGTGTGTTGTGCGACGGTTGGAAACTGATGCCCCAGGTGGCCATGAACACACAGCGTCATGGTACTTTTTCCCGTGCTTGTTTCGGTTAGTTCGATTGTTAGACGAATGTGTACCATTCTAAAAGTAATCGGCTGTAGACTTCCTTCACGCTTGTTATGTCAATAGAGTAACTTTTAACCCCAGCTTTATTGTTGCAGTGCAGTTACATGATCTCATTTATGCGGATGTTTGCAAGACCGGTAGCCTTCTTGTACCTTCCTTAGAAGGACATCGTAAATGGAATAAACAACGCAATTCAAAGGTCATGGCACTAAAAGATGTCATTCGTTTTCCATGGAGTTGTGTACACACGAGAATAAACATTTAAATTACTTGGGCCAATATTAACTTTATAAAAAATAAAGTAATTACTTTGCGGCAGGTAAAGTGGTTTGCAATAATGCCTTTCTAATTACTCGCAGAGTACTGCCTCATATTTGACGCGAGATGAAATAACAGCTTCTATTATCGCAATTCTACATTGTACTGCAACTCCCGCACGACTTCTGTTCAAATATGAATGGAAATAATAATGTAATAATGAACTGGAGTGAGTCTCGAAGAGCAAGACAAACAAGAACAATGAAGTCCTCAATACAATCAGTATATTTCGTATTTTGTGAAGAGCTCCTTGGCTGCAGTTACAAACATAACCCAATGTGATTATTCATGAACTACAATTCTAGGAGAAGTCGAAAAATACGTGTTTTAATCAGGACCTTTGTTTTATATAATTTTATATTATTATTATTATTATTAATAATAATATTTGCGTATCGACCATTAGTGACCACGCTACACTCTCTTCTACTACACGCTCTTCCGAGGCCCAAGTCGTATTTTATCCTGGAGAGAGATTAACGTGTGTCATTATGACAATCACAAATACAACCATGTCCCATGCCAACGCAAGATTCGAATTTGCAGCCTCCTTGGCGCAACAGTCTGCGCCAACGTGCCGGCGCAATTATTATTATTATTATTATTATTATTATTATTATTATTATTATTATTATTATTATTATTGTAAAACTCTTACAGAGCCATTGAACATTCATTTCATGTAAGTGCCAGTATTCACGTACTTAAATCGTATGATTTATCACTTAAATGCAAGCGAACTTTTAAAACATGTTCATTTTAAAAATTCCGTAACCGAAATTCCTGACAAGGCTCTGTTCTTTTGCAAAAATGTCATGGAAATGTGTGTATTTTTGTTCATTGCTGGCCGCGACCCGTTGCCCTTCAAGCAGAATGTGCTTGTGCGGCGGGGGCCGGCGGGAGCGCGGTCACTTGACCCCCGACCCCGCTTTCTCTCCTGCAGCCGTCGCGACGCGTCGCGTCGGCGTCCTGTGGGCGTCCCTGCGGGCTGCCACCTGTCCCACTGCGGCCGAAGCGCAGACACCCCACTGTTGCGGCTAATTGGATGCCCACTGCATCGCGTTCGTCATATTGCTGAGGGAGGCAAACTTTCTAGCCGTTTACACGTCGAAAGCTTGGTGACAATGCTATTGGGCTTTCCTCAACGTGAAGAAATGTGATGTTGGATGGGTTCAACTAAGAACAGGACTCCTCATTATCTCAAGCGTAGTGTAGGGAAAGTAGTGCTCGTCGATTTTTTGCCAAATTCATTGGTGCTAACGGAAAGATTTGATTCCGTTTTAATACTATTTCTAATAGAGATAACGAACACGATGGCAGAAAAAGTAATATTAATCACAGAAGTCAGAGTAAAAATGTTATTCTTATATAATAATAGTTAATGGTACTTGCCCTGTTCGCGGGTTACATCTTCCCCTTGATCTCGCAGATTTTTCGGGGTGAAGTGTAAGAAGTTACTCTGACAATGTGTGTCTGTGACTTTATCTAGATGAGCCCCGTAGGAAATCTCAGCACTCGAAATGGGGCGCCTCGACGAAGAAACATGTGAGCTTTTTTCCACTACAGTTTGATGTATGAACCTCTTTAACGATATTTGAAAGCATAAACGATTTACTTCGAAACGAAAAACAAAAACGAAAAAAAAAATAGTTCAAATATTGTAATTTTTCAAAACGGGATCATTTTTTATATAATGCATTTTTGTCTTTTCTTTAAAGAAATTTGATTATAAGACTGGTTCTCTTGTTCTGAAATGGGGAAATTCTCGACTCTTTATGACATTTCACAGCTCCAAAATTACTGGCACGTATCATATGGCCCGTTTCCGATCACCCCATAAAAAACTAGCTTTCACCAAAACCGTTGTAGAGGTGACACATCTTTCGGGGGAGGAAATGGGTGAAAGTTGGGATCATTAGAATTTGAAGCTTCTTTTCAAAATATTCATTTTTTATTAATTTTTATTTTTTAAGGTAGATATTCGCGAGTGGTCCTTGGACGCCCCTGGAGGTCTGATGTGACCTTGGGAGACGGGTGGGTCCTTTTGCTCCCGCCCGCCCACTCGCAGGTCGAAGGGGTGACGAACGACTGGTCTTATTGTCGCCGCCTTCATTAAGGTGCTCATTCTCGGGTGGCCATGAAAAGTTAATGAGAAATTGGGAGGCGGCGGCGGAGACTTGCTGTCGAGCCTTCTCGACGAAGCAGGACTCCATTGTCACTTGAATGTGCTTTGAAAACGACTCGATGTATTATTTTGTCTACCTGGCTTTTATTTCTTTTAATTTTGAGTAAATATTAATGGACTCGAATAAAATGTTCTTCCAATGGTATTTGGTATGGATGCATTACTGTTTTACGTGATAGATATTAGAATGTGCCTCTAGTATGGATTGTGTCTTCCCTCCACGCTACGTTTGCGGGAGTCACATACAATTCACATTAAATTCACCCACTTGAATATCTTACTGTGCCCATTTAAAGTTGTTTGAGCAGTCTTTGCCTTCATGTTTCCTGCGATGATCAGAAATCGTTGTACGACGAGATGGTGACTATTGTGGCCAAACTTCACTGCACGCGTGAGCTGCTGCAGGGTTTTCCACTTTATCGTTTAATTACTTACCTCTCTGTACTGTAGTAGAGTATATAGTGTAGTATTGGGTGGGAAAGCATTGGAATCGCCTCAACATTGCGGCCTCAAATTTTCGGTCATAAAGTCCGCGTTGAAGGTTGTGCGCGAAGAGTGTTGGACGTTGTGATGGCTAATTAGTGGATGTGTTAAGCTGTTCACCTTCACTGGCTGCGTGTGACGCGGGTGGGGGTGCGGGGGGGGGAGGAGGGGCTTCCAGGGCTCCAGTGGAGCGGATCTCTTCCGCCGCTGTCGCTGTCATCGCCTTTCGCCGTCGAACGGCGGCGTCGGGCGTCGGGTGTGGACGCAGGCGCAGCGGAGCAGATGCCGTCACGCCAGACACTCCCTCCCCCACCCCTACTCTTCCCCTCGGCCGGCCATTGTGCGCGCAAAAACGTCCCCTCCTCCTCCCTCCCTCCTTCCCTTTTTATCATCTCGGTTTTGTGCTCTGCCGGATGAGGGTGACTCTTACCACTATTTCCCATACCTCTTAAACACGTATGTGAATAATCCGTGACCTTTCCATCTCCTTCACCTACTGCCTCTCCTTCTCTTCTCCTCCTCCTGTTCCACCACCTTTGTATTCTGCACCCCACCTCCTTTTGTGTTAGTGTTCTGCTCTGTAGGATGAAGGTGACCCATTTTCAGAGATGCATTATTTCCTGTGCCTCATATATATGTGAATTTTCTGAATTATTCTTTGTCGATGTTTTGTATGTTTCGTCTGACTATTTTTATAGCTATATTTCCCGAAATATAGAATATCTCAGTCGATCGTCTTCCTGTTCTTTATTACAATAGTCAATTTCCTTTTGCCTATTCTGTGTATTTCATTTCTTATTTTTTCGGTCTGTTTATGAATTATTATTGTCCTGTACTGTTACGAGTTGATAGATCTTTACAGCTCCATTTTATTCCTCCCGCACGTAGGATGATGAATCTAAGTAATATGAAAATAAATAACATTAATCAAAAATATCGAACTACAGAATTAGAATTTTTTTCAATAGTCAGCATTTGTAAACGAATCCACTCTTCAGCGTCGACTAATGGAAATGGAGTTGTTGGATTCTCAATTCAGTTGTATGTCAGGATTCTTAAGAAACCTCGGACGTAACATACATCCTATAGAAACTGCTGCGAATACTGCTGTTTCTCCCTCTATGAATAACTCTGCCGTCAGATGAATATTTATTTCCAATATTTGTAAAGAATTATGTGTGTGTGTTGAAATATTCAGCGTATTCCAAAGTGTTTAAAAACACTGAGTTGTTGCATCTGTCATCTTGTATTTACGATCATTTGCCAAATACAAAATATACGTTTTGGTTTCTAATTAAAATAATTACGTTATTCAAGACTGCCTGAGTAATTCTTGAACCTCACGAGGACAGTAAAATTGCCAGTATCGGCACTTGCCGGTTAACTGTGGTTGCGGTTTAACAGATTCAGTCACCAGAAAAACAGCACAATAATATATTTGAAAATTAGTCAATTGTTTGTACGTCGCCTCATTCAAGAAAGGTAAGAACTTATCCCAGAAAAGCATCAAAGACTTTTTCGAAAATTAATCTGGTCTGTCTAGTCTAAATTCTCTTTTTACATGAGTATTTACGGAACAAACGTTGAATTATTTAAGATTTGTTTAACATTAATTTAAAAAAACGTACGTAAAAATGTCGTTGCTTAACGATCCAGTTATTGGTGTTTCAGGTACTCTTGGTTCCAATCAACTCGGATATTCGCGAGTCTACTGAACTTTCTTTAGATGTTATGCCCGTGTGTGTGTGTGTGTGTGTGATGAGAATATTTTCGCGAGTGTCGCAACCGGGCACGCGGTGACGCTTAATAAAGAGCCGTGTTGATCTCCTGTCGCGGGGCGCGCCCCGACCCCGCCCTCTTTTGGCGGATCTTGCCAACCGGAAAACGCCTCGCGAAAGTGTGTATTCTATTTCAAGCGACTTTTACGACGCGGCGCGGGCTAAACCCGGGGCGGCGACGCGCCAAGGCGCTAAAATGGGAAATCTGCGGCTGGGAATACGCGCATTCAAAAATATAAATTTCGCAGAAAATGATGGCACGCCGACTGGAATCACTAAAGCAGATGAATAATCTTTCAGTCAGTCATGGAGGTCAGCGTGTCATCTGCCACGCTGTTAGGTACTTTCGGAGTGATTCTGATCGAAAAGTTGAAATAATGAAAACTTGAAATCCACGAGAAGTACATATAATTACCTCTTTAAAAGTAATATTTCTTAAATGATTAGTCAGGTAATAGAAATTAATATTTCGTTATAATTGATACCATTTTCACGTATTTTCCCCCGCATTATTATGATCTCCTATATTTGAACTTTCCAAGTCAACGAAACATGTTGATGTAAAAAATAAAATGAACTTGGCTGATGGATATCGACTGGACTATCGTGAACTGGTTTGATAGTTTACTTCTGTTGCTTGTTAAACATCGCACTATTCTGGTCACAACTTTCACGATAACAAAGACACCTTCTCTTACTGGCGTGTCTGCATCCTTCACCGACTTCTCACCGTAATTGCTTTTATGTGGTCAGAGCCATATTCAAGACTTCTCTGAGTTGACGTATGCTAATCGTGATCCATTTGGCACTTCTTGTTAAAATTAAATCACCCGATTTTAGGCTCTGGTAATTTGCCTACGTGACATCATTTTAAATAAACGTATTTTGTTGTTGCTGTCTATAGTTTAAGACCTGAACGTTATCAGTTGCTACAGTCAATTTGTGTTTACGAAAACACACTTCCCTCGTGTTGTCGAGTGGGTATTTCGTGTTTCCGGGTGCATCAACTACTTTCGTCATTAGTCCCGTGAGTGTAGTGCATGTTATATCACGAGATGTGGTGTTTCTTCCCCGCTGGAACGTAAGATCCACGCCGACGCCACCTTCAGCATGCCTGCTTTTCGTTCTCCAATTATCTCTGCCCTAGACAGTTGAAGCTCGAAGCTTCCGAGTGGTCTCCTCGACGTGTGTGGTAGCGTAGTGCGTGCAAGTGCAAGACCGTATCAAGGAAGAGGGAACATGGCCCGTGCTCCGGCATTCGACTGAACTACGGAGGAACTACGGAAAACTCCTGATGAGAACAGCCGGCCGTTATAGTTTTCCTCCGGACAGCGGCTGTAGCCATTTAGCCAGTGAGAAAAATCCACCACTCTCGGGCTTCGAACCCTAGGACCTCCCAGTGAGAAACGCTGCGGAGGCAACGGTAATACTGCCTCATAGCCGAGTCAGCCGGTTGCGGGTGCGGAATAAACGCTTGTGTGGCAGAGGTGTCGTGGGAGACAGTGGCCGTGCGCCGCGCGCATGTGCAGTGGCGTCGCATCGCGGGGCGAGCGCGGGTCACGTCGCGGCGCGGCGCGGCGTGGCGCGCGCGCGTGCCCACGTGAAGGACGCACGCACGCACACGCGGACGCCCCACGCTGCTCATTGAAGGCTCCGTCCGTGCTCTGAAACGGCTTCCGTCTATCTGCCTCCTTGTGATGCACGGCACGGGAAAGATTCAAAATTGCGTTCCTTTCTCGGTCTTGTACCTTCGTTGACAATTGCAGGGAACGTTTGCGTGATTGATATAGAAAGTATACTGAGAGTTTCGTTACTTTGCCCCTGACAGGAATCAGCTGTTTCGCTGCCATCCAATCGGGAGCTTATATTTTGCGACGTCACCATAGTGACGCGATTACAGTGACGTCACTATGGCGACGTTCAAGCTCCCTATTGGAGGAAACCGTCAACAGCTGATTCCTGTCGGGGCCATAGTTACGAAAATCGCAGTATAGGAGCCTGTAGCAGCAAAAGCTGCTCTGCTATACTGCGATTTATTTACAGCTGCCACTGAGACGTCATTAGCTGTTACAGTGCCATGCAACCGGGAGCTTACACTTCACTACAGTGACGTCACTATAGTGACGTTCAACCTTTCGATGGTTACAAGAATGGTCTTCATTGCTCTCCAGCATAGTATGCATTTTGAATGACGCATTTAGTCGTCGAATTCATAGGCAATTAAAATTCCTTTTGTGAAATACGAAAAGCATATCACTATTTTATTTTAGTAAGAATATACATTTGCCGTTTTTTTTAATCTCGGCAGTTTCTTCATCATTTTCTAGAAGTCGTTTTTTGATGATACATTTAATTAATAATAACCAGTGAACCCATATGTTAACGCTTCGCTTTGGTAGACCCTATCTTTGCAATCTTGTTAGAGTAATGTTATTGTATTGAAGATCTAACATCCATTCACAAATGACATCAAGATGGGAAGAGGTGAACTATGGAAGAGGAGCCGGTTAAGTCTGCTTTCTAAGTCATTTAGAAAGTCTGAAATTGAATTAGTGTGTAATTTGAAATAGTTTGTTTTACTCACTCTTGTTTACTTTAATATATTAACCTACAACCTGCTACAACGCGAAATAAACATGAAATAAGTTATGATGTGCGTTATTTCTTGGATAAAATATGTGGTTTAATGGCATGTCATTGCCGCAGTATCTTCCCTACCTTGTAGGTATCACCATTTCCGTACTGAGTGTCAACCTCAAACTATTTTCCTGGCGGAAGCTTTTCTTTCTTCTTTCTGTTCCCCCTTTCCCTTGTTTTCCCTCATTTCGCTGCCTCTCCCCTCCGCTCTACCTTTCTCTCCCCCCCCTCATCGCGTAGAGTCGCTCCGCGATTCGCGTAACGCATTACGTCAGCGTGTGGCGGGTCCGCGAGGCGCGCGGCGGCCTCCGCTTATGAAGAGGACGGGAGATGACCTGATAGCGGTACCGGGCGCGGGACGGGCCGGGGGAGGGTGGGGTGACCTTTGCAGACCCGCCGCGTGGCGGCGCGCGAGGCGTGTTTCTTTCATCCCGGCGGGCGCGCGCGGGCTGCCTCTGGATATCGGCGCTCGATCTGCCGCCGCCGCGTGACGCGTGTTGCCCGACTGTGCCGCGCCATTGGCTCTTTCGCGCCGCAGTTTGCTCTTTTTTTTGTCTCTCTCTCTCTCTCTCTCTCTCTCTCTTGAGGCTCTCCATCCACTGAGGGTGTGCGTAACCGGCCGCGTGAGAGCCAGGTCGCTAATGTGCTGGTGGAGATCCATCTGTTTGGGTTTCCGTTACTCTCCGCTTGTAAAGTGCTATTATGTTTGCGTTGATAAACCGATATACTGCCGCTACTAATGCGATATTTTGTGCAGATTTGATCGACGTGATAAGTTCGTGTTTCTCGCACTCCACAACGTTTCTCTCCGCGATTCGTTCCGCAGCCAGATTCGCTTAACTTTGGAGAACGTGACTTTTCAGCTTCTTTTGGTCGATGATCGCGGTTCTTGGGAAAGCTCAGAACGTAGTATTTGTTATATAAAGCTATCTATACAACGTCAAGCACGATTCGTCAACCAATGCTGATTGTGTTGCCGTCCCCGTTTCCGGATACAAAGCAAGAGTGATAAATTTACAATCAGCGCAATTCACGCTTGCGAGTGACGCTTGAAGGTGTGTGGGGGCGTAAGCGACTGCCCTTGTGAAGTGCCAGCCGCACTCCGGTTACGAGGGCGGCGCAACGTGCACACCCATCTTCGTCAATGGGAATTGACTTCGAAGAGTCACTGTGACGAACTCCTAAGCCACTGTGGCATTCGAAGTAAAAAATATAATGATAATGGTGATGATGATTATAAGGTGGTAATGTGGTGTTGCTTCGTGTTGGGAGCGGAGTATCGTTGATATTATGTGAGAGACGATTGCCGAGGCCGCAGAGCTTGTGGTCTGTAAGGTTACATGAAAAGCACATTAAAATCGTTTGATGTTTTTTTTCGATGTCCGAGGGGCCAGGCGGTAGCAGAGAAATTAGGGATGGAGAGCGGCAATAACAGAATAAGACGAATCGAAAGGCGAAGTAAGACAATGATGTAAGCGTGGCTGGAAGAGTAAAAAAAGATGGCTAATTTGTATCTTTAATTACTCCATTTCAAAAATTGAAAGACAGGAATTGAAGGCCATCGGCAGTAAAGGATCCTGGCGGACATTGGGAGAATATTATCAGTTGAAAATAAATAAATCAGTACATAATGACCGAACATCTCGTGAATTTCGCCTCATTTGATTGGAAACTGCCAGAAAGAATTCTGCCAGAAAGCGTGATATTGTCATTAGTCAATTTTTAAGGAGGGAGGAGGAAGGAGGTAGCGAAGACGATGTCGGCGAATGGATAGATGGACAAGAAGTACAAGGTGCAAAGAAGTCGGAGGAAGAAGTGCTGGAAGAGGTGCAGGGAATCCCGGAGGCAAGGTGGAAGGTAAAGGGCGAGCAGAAGAATGACGATCGTGGTCGCAGAGCCGAAGGAAAATGTCTGTCAGAAGGCGGAGAGGCTTGCGGGAGCGAAGTGCAAGGAAAAGGGCGCGGGAGGAGCGGCAACGGAGGCGGCGGGGCTAGAGCGGAGTGTCTGCACTTCCGGGCCCAGGGGCTTCCCAGGGAGGAAGTCTGGGCGGGGCGGGGCGGGGCGGGGCGGGGCGGGGCGGGGCGGGGTGGGCGGCGCCCGAGCGTGACGCTCCGACGGGCGATCGCCCTCGGAAGTTCGACTTTCGCTGCGACCTCTGCGGCCGCTCGCGTTGTGCGCTCTGGGCGGCCGCACCGCCCTCTGCCGCTCGATCCCTAATTCAGAGTGGACGCTCCCTCTTCAAAGCGGCCGGCTGAGACGGTCGGTGGCAGCAGCGACTGTCGGGAGGTTCTAGGTTTCGTGTCTCGACTGTGGCGGATGTTCCATACTAGCTAAGTCGAATTCAACCTCTGTCTGTAGAAAACTTTTACGTCCGGGTGCTCTCATCGGACGTTTGCTGTGCTTTGTCTTAACTGTACCAGGCCAACGCCAGAGCAGTACACTAAGAATCGGGCCACGGATCGCTCGCGATCTTTCCTTCCTTGCCCTTTATCCTCTCCTTTCCCCTTGCATACACGTACACACTCTTCCGCTTACATTTTCTACCTGTGACAATTATCGGGAAACCAGTCAGGCCCTTTTATTTCGAGTAAAACATGAAGTCCGTTAACAGTTGGTCAGCTGTGACGCTGAAATCCAATTGAGAGGTTGAACGTCACTGTAGGAGCATCCAAGCTCTCGATTCGATGACAGCGTTACAACTGATGAACCAACAACGGCCCTCATGTATTCGAAGCATGTAGCCTGCCCCGGATACAACATGCATTGCACTCGCAACCCGAAGATTAAATTATTTGTCGCGCCCGGAAACACAGAATCCTCGTTCGGGTCTCCTCAGGAGTAAGGAGTTGCCCGCGCGCCCGGGTGCTGAGTGGCCGTTGCCCGGAAGCGGGCGTTCGAGCCAGGACTTCCGCTCGGCGCCGAGTGTGCAGCGAGGCGGCGTCAGATTTCCTGCCGCGGGTTTCCACTCGCCTGCAGCAGGTGAAGGATACTCTATCGCAAATGATTCACGCATAGCGAAAGCAATGAGTGATTTGTAAAAAAAATGCCAGTTTTTGTTGCGACCCATTCGAGAGTCGTTGAGTGAATTTCGTTTTAATTTTGTGTAAGTTGCATCAAACTGATTGTGCGTCATGGCAGCTTCGTGGTTTGGACACTCGTTTGCTAAGCTGAGGTACCCGGGTTCAAACTCCATCGAATGTGAGGATTTTTATCCGGTTCACTCAGCCTCCTTTCAAAATGAGTATCAATATTTAATGGATTTATTAACAGTAAATTTTCAAAAAAAAATACGCACAAGGAGCGTGGCGCTTGCCACCCCATCTCCCACTTCCACAAATCATATAAGATGTTCTCTGACCCGTTAATATACAAAGGGCCCTGGAAGTCGGGAAACAAATTCCAAAAGGCTAATAAAGGAAGAAGTCCTAACCTTTAGTATCCCTAATCAGATGTGTCCTGCAGTACAAAGGGTAAAAAAGTGTCAAACTGGGCATCTCAGTACACGTCGTTGCGAGAAGGTAGTTCCTGAGGTTGGAGGTTCGCTAGCGGCAGATTATTGTGGCGTCATGGTAGCTAAATAACAACACAGACACGAGCTCTATGTACAACAGGTTTATTTACAGAATGTACAATTTACAGCTCTGGGGTTATGTTCGCCAGTACCTCCCACGCGCCTGCTCCCCGTCCCTAGGGCTAGTGCATCCCCCACCTTCCGCTTTACCGCGCCGTTGGCCGACACCGTGTTTCACACACGCCGTGCCTCAAGGACCGCACTCCCGTCTCGGGCGAGAATGCACGTCTACACCCGAGGTGCTCTGACAACGAACTGCCGCCTCTGTTAACTTACTTTGGCGGTCGGCTTCCGCCCTCTAAAGGCCGGCCGGACCACATGTCGCGCACTGGGTCCGGTGCCTCTGCCCGCTCCTCTTGCGTCACGGGGGGTAGCAAGGAATTTTCCACTTTCCAGTGCCTTTGTCTGTCCCATGGGTCCAGCAGCCTCCGTGCCCGGCCGTTTGAAAATCTGGCTGGCATGTGCCGACGTTACATTATCAACATCAAAAAAGCTAAATATGGTCGTCGTGGTCTACTTGAGAATTATTTAGCCCAGTTTTTCTGATCAGACGTTTCCGGTTTCCTCCAATCACTTGCATGCGAAAGCTAAAACAGGGTCTTGGAGCAATGTGCTGCGGACCGTCTGCTATTCTTCCTTCCCGACTCTCATCTCTAAGGCAAGCGATGAACTGGACCCCATACTCCACGAACTAGAAATGGCTCTTACAGGGTTTCGAGTTGAGAGATTACAGAATTCGTAATATGCATTAAACTTTTTCAACAAAAACGAAAGATATAGTAAACCGAGGTGTATTAAACTAAAACCGGTATTGGCGTGCGTACAAGCCACGCCTTTGGGGTAGAGCATACCTGAGATTGGGTCATGCACTCTATTCTCGCCAGATACTCTAAAAGTTACTGGATGTGCATCGGTGAGTTTGAAGTGTCTGCTGGAATCGAATTCGTGGACTGAATGCTCTGATCAGTGGTTGCCATGGTTTCCCAGATCACTTCCAGGCGAATGCTGGGGCAGCACTTTAGAAACAAGCCTCGGACATCGCGAGGTCCTTCCTTCCCTATGTGCTCTTCATTTCCGTTCTTAGGGCGGGGCGTTGGGCTCGTCACCTCTGTTGAATGTGCCATCACACATGATTAAGAGAATGTCCTAAAGGTTTCGGAGATCCGGAAAGCAGCGATAAACTGGGGGGTTCCCCAAGGCAGTAAATGTGCCTCGTGATGGGGAAAAACCGGTAAATAAATACACAAAAGAATATTAAATTCACTCAACTAAAGAAAATGTAATTATCCCTTCAGAGAGACGAGTATGGTGGTCGTGTGAAGGCAGCGGGTGTCGGCGCGTCTGTGTGTCGGGCGCAGCTGCCCCTGTCGTCACCCGCCGCCCCCGCCGCAGCGATGGCCTTGGCTGGGACGGCCGCCGCCGCCGCCGCTCGACCTGCGGTGAAAGTACCGAGTCGGGGGCCGGCGGCGGTGGTCGAGTTCGGAGCCTCGAGTTATGACACAACGCGGCGGGGCGGGGGCGGCGACAGCACCCACAGTGCTAGCGCAATCGCTCTGCGCGAGCAAAATTCCTTTTTTAGTCTTTATTTGTTTATTCAGTAATTCAACTATGGTGCACTCGTGTCGTGTTTGAATGACTTCGTTATGTTGTTGCAGTGAGTGGGCTTAAAACGTATATTATACTTCTACATCCAGTTAAGTTTTTTAAAGCTGCGCATCCTTATCCCAATGTGTGAATATGTGCCGAATGAGGAAATGAGCTTTACATCATGACAGAGACTATCAATTGGAAAAATACGAAGAGGATGGACTTCTGCTTGAAATAAATTTGAACGGAATAATATGTTTGGGTAAACGTGAAGAATTATTATCCGTGGTTGTTAAAAAAACAATTCTACTATTTAGTAGTCTATCTTAGTTCTTACACCGACCCTTAGTATTTGTAAAAAGCAGCTAAGAATGTGTAATGGACATTACACATCTTTCATATCGCACTTTTCAAAACCTCTGTTGTTGAAACGCAAATTGAGAGTAATCGGTACCTAGAAGCTTCCGTGACACGAAACCCAGAAGACGATAGGTTGAAGCACATGGGACTATACATCGGTTTTTCTTTCTTGGCGCGTGGGGGGAGGTGTCATCAGAATGGAATATCTCTCGGTATTTCTCCCGGTTCTCCGTTGTGGCGCTAGGATTCGCACGATCGCGACCGTATCGAGCAGTGCGGGCGATCATGCGATTCCTAGCTGCACAACCGAGAATCACGCGAAATACCGTGGGATATTCCGTTTTGATGACCCCCCCCCCTCGCGCCAAGAAAAAAAAACTGAAGTATAGGTGGTGTTGGCGTCTTAGATTCGCTTTCGCTTGGCTGAGTGGCCGCGCCGCCACTGCTGCGCGCCCACGGCGGATCTCGGCCGTGCCCCGCTTTTCAATTGTTTCGCGCGGCGCGGGCGCAGACGGGGGCGAGGGCGCGGGCGATAAGCAGCAGGCGGTTGCGCCGTCGCTGTCGCCCCCAGACGCGCCGCTCGGCTGTGAACTGCGTTCGCGAAGGACGCGGCTGCAGATCTCGCTCGCGGCCGCCTGGCCCTGTGCCCACTGACGAATTGCAGGCGGCGCTGGTTTGCCCTGCTCTTTTGTTTCTACACCGCGTGAGTGCGGTTTTCAGGTGGCGTTGAACTGCCGAAAGGCAGTTTCTTTGGATCTGAATGTAGTTCGTGAAATTGGTAATTGTCGTAGAATGTGAGATGACTTGATAACCCGAATGGAAACACATTCGATATAGTATTGTTCAAGGATTGCAACTTTTAAAAATGTTCTGAGATACAGTGGAACTTTTCTGAAACACCACCCCTCTCAACGAACGATTTTTCTTGGAACGGACACTGAAACCTAGTATATATTTTATGCAAATAATTCCCTTAGTAACAGATCACCCCTCAACCGACCACCTACCAGCCCATTAATAGCAATTTTCTTAATTTACCCTTTTTAATAGATCACTTTCAGGAAAATTGAAAGCATACAGTAGACCGAATTTTCAGTAATTAAAATAGTACTTAGCGACTAAAAAGCATTTGCGGAATATGACCTGTGCCTGAGCATTTTTAATCAAGGTGAGATATAATTAATTTGCTAAACACCTTACATAAATATTCGATATGATTGGTACTTTCCTATTCGTCCGATGTGTAGTATTAGTACACCATATTTGGTAAACAGAAAAATTCTCGATTAGGCTACCAAAGATCATTTTTTTAATGGAAGCAACAGTGGTCGCATAATAGAGATTTCACTGCAAACGTTTGTAAAGTTTTCGTTGGCGGTTGAAATCACACCCTTAGCAATTGATGGAATAGGGAGAAAGCATTTCGAAAAAGCTTTATGTGCATTTCGTTTCTACAAGTTATATAATAGAAAATAACGATCATAACCAAAAAGTAGCACTTTTGGACTTGTGCCAATGCAGCTCATGCATGGAGTGTAGGCAGCGATTGGTTAAAACGTTACTGATTCCGAAAGTGAGCGTGTCTTACTGGAGGAGCCGCCTTCGCCCGCATCGCCCTTCCGCCCTGACCTCCGCCCTTCGCGCGGGCGGAACCGGAAACTGCCTCCCGGCCGCCGCCGCCGCGCGCCACGTGACCTCTGAGGAAACGCTCTCTCGAACAAAAGCCCCGCCGCGCTCCACTGCCCTCGGTGGTTGGGCCAACATGGGAATGCGCTCAAAATGATATTGTGAACAGCCAATTTGTTTTGTTCCACTTTTTGTGTTTTTCAAGCGTGAGAAGTTAAATTTGCAGGCTTTACGAAGTAGTAATCGTTGATAAGAAGATTGAATCGTGATAAATGGTGAACTAACGTTATTAGAGGTCACGGCGTAGTGAATGGTATACTTTGTACAATGCTATCAAATCTTTGCGGAATTAAATCTCTGATGTATTAAGTACATGCTTTGTATGTCGTTACAAAATGACATTGCTGGGCGTTGTTGAATTGAGTATTGTTATCAAATAATTCCAGTACCATTGATCCTAGGCTTGGGCTTTTTGTTTTTGGATTTCCAAAAATGATTAATAAAATAAAGAAAACATAATAATAAATGTACAAGTTCAATCAATAACACAATATTTACTTTGCATTTCTATTCGTATCAGTGCATGCGAAAATATTGATTATAATTATTTCTCTTTCGATTACTAATCTTAGCAGAAGATAAATAGCTACAAATTACACATCCCAATTGAAATATAAGGAACAGGCCTTGATTCAAATCATGTAGGCCTAGTAGAGATTCCGAAGTTTAAAGTTTGCTTCCTATTCCCCCTTTATCCTTGAATGATAGACCTCGAATGATGTCGCACTTGGCGTTCCAGGAACGCATCTTCTCGCTGACTTACATCTGACCATCGGACAGTGATAGCTATCGGGAACGGCACACTGGCTTTTCAGCCGTGACGTTTAAACTCTTGACCTCTTAACTCGCAATTCGATGTGCCACACTGAATTGCTCATGCTTGCCTCAATCAAAGTGCGACTTATTTCTGTAAGTTATTGTGGACTTCCATAATAGAGTTTTCATTCAATATTGATCTGGTGTTGGACCTTCTTTTTGATGAATTAACGTTCACGGTGTTTGACATTTCCTGTCTTTCTTCCTTTCTGACAAATATTCTTTACGAAACCTGTCTGGACTTTTATTTTCATGGGAGAATTATAATTTATTTTTTTCTAGTTTTAAAACAATAATATAGACAAGACGCATGAAACTTGCCAATGTATGTGCATTATCAATATTTGGATTCGACTGTTTTTAGTACAGGTTTAAGCCACTGATGAATAAGAATCATTTATTTAAAAACGCAAAAATTTCATGCTTTGAACATTTTTCCGAAGATATTATTTTCCACTTAAATCAACAGTGCATTTGATAAAAAAAATGTGCATTTCGGGAAGTTCCCAGTGTTTTGATTTGTTGTGTATCATACAATGAGAGAAAAATACTTTGTTTGCCTTGAATTATTAATATTATTTTTATTATTTTAAATTGTAAATTTTTAATGTCATTCCAGCATTGAGAAATATATATTTTATTTACACTTTAGGTGTTTCAACCACTACTCTTTCAACAAATTAGTCAAATGCTTCTTTTGAAATTGCGTTCTTTCAGTGAAGGAGAAAAATTAACATTTCTGCATTTCATTCTTTCCTTCTCTGTCCCTAACGAGAGCATCATTATCAGTTAGTGAGGTTGTCAAATCAACAAATAATTGCATGCTTAGCAAACATTAAAGACCATGGAGAAATATGAGGTCCATCCGAGACGGTGAAATCATTGTTTTCCACAATCATCGACACTAGAGATAGGAAACGAAATCATACGACTGGGATGGGATTCATGACAGTTTCGGAGCCTCTCGAGAATTCTGTTACAAGTATCCCGCTCCGAGGGATCGCATATTTCGGATAGAAGTATCGGAACGGAGAGGAAAATTTACGTAGAATAGGGTTTCGGAGCATGCGCTGCAGGTAGTTCAGTCCTATCCCTGGGTTAACTTCAGTTTCTTGGCTTGGCGCCGTGCAAGGGGCGTAGGAAAAGCGCGTCACCTCACGGCCAACTGGGAGCGTTAGGGTCATTAGGAGGCGCTTCGCCTCGTGACCTGACGATCGTTTATTGTCTATTTGACGGCTGAGAGGCGTGGCCGGTGCCATTTTGACTTCCATTGTTGTGGGATTATGGAAGCGGTGATTCATTTGTCTGGAACAAGGTGTCGCTGCTCAGCAGCAGGTCGTTCACCCGGCGGAGCGTTCGCTCCCCTTGGAACTACTTCCTGATGCTTTTGTCAGAGCTCAGTGCTACTGCTTTGAAAGAATGTGCACGACTGTAGCATTGGTTTCTGGTCGTGGTAATTAATGGCGGAGAAATTTTGCACCGTTCATAAAGGTGGAAATGGAGCCCATATCCGCGCTCTGTTCACTTTCAGTGCGCTTCCAAGCCCAACTTGAGGGAGGCTGAGATATGAAATACGGGAAACATTCCTAATTGCTCTGTCACCTAAAAGAAATCGAAATTTCCGTGTATTTTAGATTTCACTCGTATGTTATTTGGAGTTTCCAACAAATTGACTTAGTAATATTATCAATATGGGCGTATGTGGACAATGATGGGTGTATTTTTATTGTGGCAGATCACTACCTCTAACAACATAATGCAAGTTCTCATATACGCATACAATTCGCTTGCGGGTGATTCAAACGGCTTTTTTCGATAAGAAGAGGTGATAAAAACGGTTGTTTCTCTGTTTCTTTATCGAATACATAGAATTCCTATTTAGGGCTGTTCTTCTTTAGACAAAATTGTATTGGAGGAATCTGGGTTTATATTGTTATGGAAAAAGTTTTTTTTGATGAGGATATGTATCTTCGGTAATAAATAATTTTGAAAAATGAAGGTTAATAGCACTACTTCTTTACTGCTAAATGGAGGATATACGACATTAAAACGTCCTTTCGTTTCTGATGACAGAATGTTCATGAAAATGTTAAACTATCCATCTCATTTTGAGTGATATTAGATGCTGATCTTTATTCGTCAAGGATAAATAATAAATCATGTATCAAAATATATAGCCCTTATTTTACTTCTCTTATTCCCTGATATATGTTTTTTTCTGAAACAACCTGTAAAGCCATGCATCAGATATTTACATCCCCTTTATGGTTATGCATCAATCAAGTAATGAAACGGATTCAGGAACTGTCCTGTAGAAGGAAAAACACTGCATCAGTTTTTTATACACTATTATCTTGTCAACCCGAGGCTTTAGCGAATTATGGTAACAAATATGTAGCATTTACTAATAACATAATAAACAGCTGTCGCGTGACTGAACTGAGCTCCTGCCGCTCAAATAAGATAGAGCGCGCTCTTTAATGGGAGAGAATTGCTGTGAAATAGGTGTGAGAGAAGTTGATGCGAGTGTCTTTTGAGAAGAGGGTAGAGAACGGCGTGCCTCAAGTGTCCGGGTACCAAGAAAGTGTTCATTATGTTATTCTTTAACTTTGTGTGTGTATCACCTTCCTTGCGAACTCAAGGACGGACAGGGGAAATTGAAATTTTAAAAAATCTGCACCTGTCCTTTTTCTCTTATCTGCTATTATTCTGTAAACTGCAGGAGAGATTACGCTGCGTGTATCAGCTGTGGGATGCAAGTCATTCTATTACTCGTCTCAAAACGTTGGCTATTTGAGTAACCGGACAATTAACTTTTTATGGTAAATAAATTAAAATTTTTAATCAAGCACGGGAGGGAGGTATAAAAGCGATCTTTAAATCATGCTTTTAAATCAACTGTTGTATCTTCCTGCAGGTGCATGAAAGGCTAGCGTATAAAAATGACTGAATTTATTATCTTCTCAAAAGGTATGTAGAAGAAAAGTATTGTTCGAAAACTCCCTTTAGGCGGAAGTAGACGAGTTGTAATCATCTCATTTGATCGCAAGATTGTCAAGTTTTGTCTCTAAGGGCAAGGTGAATCTGGGACAACGCATTCAACAAGCGCATACATTCACGAGCTAGTTTATGCAGAGACATGTATAATACGGAAAATGCAGATGGGGTAACTCCCCATGTGGAGTACTGGCAAGACGAAAGCTTAAAGGTCAGGACCTTGGGTGATATATGTCCGTGCGCCTGCTTGCCGCGGTGAAAGTGTGTTAGAACAGGTCGTACGGACCAACGCAGTG
This sequence comes from Acheta domesticus, assembly GCA_031308135.1. Classification (NCBI taxonomy): domain Eukaryota; kingdom Metazoa; phylum Arthropoda; class Insecta; order Orthoptera; family Gryllidae; genus Acheta; species Acheta domesticus. The sequence goes on from JAHLJT010009355.1 coordinate 34,940,463, forward strand.
CGTTGACCCGAAGATTCGAGTTCGAACCCCTTCGTGGGGCGCATGTCTCACTGCGTTTGTTTCAAATGAGGCCTTATAATTAGAAACTGCAATCAATAAGGCTACAGACATACTAACTTGTAAAAAACGGAGTGTTGGTGAGTTTTGTTTCTTAAAATCCTAAAGTTTTGTACATATGGTCTAGCACTAAGTCGTGCTTTAAGGTTTTATTTCAAATCAAAATGACACAGTAAGTAATACAGCGTGTGTACTCTGGTAGATTAATTGTACTGTATTGTTAAACTTTGGTACAGCGTTTTCTTGCGAACAGTTGATTAAAACTGCGCCGATGTAACGTCTCGTGGATGGCTTGCGCTGTCCTGCATAGAGCGTAGTTTTGGGCGTGTCTTGGATGGCGGGAGGAGGGAGTAAGTGGCGGACTAAAAGTAGTAGAAGAACCGTGAAAGTAAAAATCTGTCGAATTCAAAGTTTTGTCGTTTAACATCTGGCCTCACATTTTGTTCCTAGTGATTTCTGCATCACTCCCAGGATAAACTTGGACTTCTACATCGGGGACGCACGACTCGGGAGGGGATGGTGAGAGTCACGCCTAGGAAGTTTGGGTCTTGATTCAATTAAGAAACTAAATGTAGACACCAGCAACGGAATCTATGTTCAAACGGAGTCTTTATTTGTATTTCCATTAACGAAGGGTATATGTCCCTTACTGATCAGAAAACGCACGCGCTGGTTTCCTGCGTGACTACAGTAGGAGGACGGCAAAAAGTGCAGTAACGAGTAAGAAAGAAAACGCGTCTTGTATTAAATAGGTTGTAAGAATTTATTTAATTTATTCTAGTAATCTTTTAGTTTCTGTAGTTTGTAGTGTGTGACGAGTCACCGATTCTAACACTGCTAACACGGAAAGCGAAAGTGAGGGTTTGAGCAAGTGTGGCGGGTTTGTAGCGGCGTCGCGTGTTGGCGGAGGTGGGGAAGCGGAGCAGGGAGGGGTTGGGGTGCCAGGGAGGGGGAAGGGGAGGGGAAGGCGCCTGGGGCCGGCGCTCGCGTGTGAGGCGGTGAGAAGGCGCGCGGCGAGGCATTGTGCCCACGCGGATGGAATGTCACAGTGGCTCGCCTGCGAAGACAGAAGGCTCAGGCGCTCATTTGGCAGAAAGTTAAGTTCCTTTTTGTGGAGCGATTTTGAGTACACAAGGATTAACAAAAGATCTAATTGAATGTGTGTAAATGTGTGTGTTAATTTTATGTATGAATTAAAATGATGAATACGCCAATATGATGAACAATTACATCGTACACATACTTCAAATTTGCTGGGTCAATATGAATCACTTACATGGCAATTGCGTTTATTCCAACAGCGTATGCATGTTGATCGCCATTCTACTCAATGTACTAATTGTAGGATTGTATTTTCAACAAAAGTTGTAAAATGTGCTCCAAAGAAAAGAATGTTTTGCGTCAAATAACATTTAAATAACAATCCCATTGTGTTGCTTTATTTTATCACAATTTAGTCTTCAGATCCTTTTCTACATTAATTCCTTTATCATTGAGTGGATCCCGTTAACTCCATGTGCTCCTTGAAACCAGTATAACTTCTTCACTTGTAATTTGCTAGCGGCAGAATAGGAAACTTCGGTCGTTTAGAACATGTTACCGCGTTCTAGTTCATCCCTACATCTCCGTATGATATGCAGAGTAGGCAACAACACTAAGGAACAAATGAAGGTGTATTAGAATATATTGATGAATTTCCCGTTGCACACAGTGTTTACGAAGCGTCATTTATTTGTTTCGTAGGTAAGTGTGAGCCCCCTCTTTCTACTACGCACATTTAGCTGTACGTGTGATGCGCAGATGAAGAAGGCGGCGGCTGAAGCGAGCCGACAGCAGCGCTGTCATGCAGAGGCGTATCTGCGGTATGGCATACATGGCACGTATCACGGGCGCCACTCACAAAGGAGCGCTATTTAAAATATATACGCCAAAGCAAATAACAAAAACCCTAAATTGAAGTATCTATGCTTGGTATAATTCTATGCTTGCCACGGGCGCCTGGATACCTAGATACGCCTCTGCTCTCTTGGCCATGGGCGTTGGCAAAGCGACGGCCGTGCGTGCCGGGGCCGCGGCCGGGGCCTGCGCCCCACTGTGGCGTCGCTGCAATTGCGCGCGGGCGCCGCGGGGCGGTTCCCAGGCGCGACCTTGCAGCGGTGGGAACCTCTCCAGACGCTCCGCCCCGCGTGGCCGCCCCGGGCGAGGGGGCGGGGCGGCAGGTGTCGCCCACGCCGCGGCAAAGGCGAGCGAAAATGGAACTCGGCGGAATTTTGCATCGCAGGTTATGTCCACTTCTCGGAAGTATTAAGTGGCGCAATTTAAATACAAGAGGATGCCATAACATGCGCGGTTCGATCTTTTTATGACGAAACGCACGCCACCAAGCTATTTCGCATTACAGAGTTTCCGCTGTATGAAGGGATTACATTAACTGATGTGCTATAAGGTTAGCCAACTAAACTTAAGGAAAGGAAATTCTTTACAGATTACTCTGTATTTACAATGACCAGAGTCAGAATTATGTTGCTTTGTTTCTAGTTTTTAATTTCTCTCTGAGACATGGAGATGGAAAAACACGCATGCCTGACGTCCTGTCAGAAAATCTTTCTCGTTGTAAACTATCCTCAAACTTTTAATATTCGTAACTTTCACACTTCATATCAGAAGTATAATTGATTATTAGGATTAAAAGCGTATGTACGTTAAAATATGATGCAAACTATTTTTTTACCGAAGTATATAACCTGTGTCTTCCTATTTTGTAATTGCAATAAAAAAGATATCGTAGGAATACAAATGTGCTGAATTAGCCTTAATTAAGCGTAAAGAGTTTTGGATTTTGAATGCATTATAATTAAATTCAAATAAAACAAAGAAGTACAAAAAACATGAAGCACCACGTACCTTTCGTAAACGAAAGAAATGTTTGCTGCAAGTCATTAGGATGGACAAAACAATAATCAGTGGAGGCGGTGGTTGCGCATTAAAGGAGGAAATGGAGGGGCTGAATAGTATATCGTCAGGTATCGTTCAGCCAAAGACGAGACAACTGGAAAGAATCAGAAAATCGGATACGTGTGACTTGAACAGGTTTCTCTGGCAACGAAGAGGAGCACATTAGGTGATAGGAACTAAATTTCAAATGAACGTTACTATCGTAAGGGAATTCGAAAGTATTTTGGTGATCAACCATTGAATGGAACAGCCTTTTTCGACTAAGGCGAAAAGGGCGTGATTTTCTCCTATTTGCATAGGGACCCATTTACCCATTGGTGTCACAGGTGGGCGGGGCAGGGCTGAGGGACTAAGCGCGACTAGCGTGATGGAGGATGGTGGGCGGGTTGGAGCGGAAGGGGGCGAGGCCAGGAGTGAAACAGGGAGAATACATACGACACAGGACGCAACGATGGATCAGACTGGAGCAGGACGGGGCGAATCGGAGTGAGGCGAGGCGGGGCGAGATGGGATGAGGCGGGGCAAGGCGGAGCGGGGAGAGGCGGGGCGAGGCGGAGCGAGGCGGGGTGAGGTGGGGCGAGGTGGGGCGAGGCGAGGCGAGGCGGAGCGAGATGGGGCGAGCCGAAGCGAACCTGGATGAGGAGAGTGCATGTGGGACGGGGTGAGGCGAAGTGATGTGGGACGGGGTGAGGCGGAGTGATGAGGGGCGGGACGGGGCGAGGCGGGGTGAGACGGAACGAGGCGTGAGGAGACGGGCAAGGCGGGGCGAGACGAGACGAGATGGGAGGGTCGGAGCGAGGCGGGACAAAGCGGGGTGAGGCGATGCGGGACAAACTGTGAAACGAATGGGAGGGGCAGGGTGGGGCGTAGCTGTGCGGGATGGGGCGAGGAGAGGCCGAGCGGAGTGCAGCGGAGTGTGACGGGGCGGGGCGGGGCGGGGCGGGGAGGGGCCGGGCGAGACGTTCGTCTGGCGGGCGCCCGGTGGCGGCGGCGGCGCGGCGTCGCCTCGTCGCACCGGGCGCGCGCCGAAGGCCGGCCGGATTCTTTGCGTGCCCGCTCTTTTTATGCCGCGCCTCCTCTCCTCTTCCTCCCGCCGGCTTTGCATACGCCCCGCCCCGCTCCTCCACGCCTCGCGCTGCCCCGCTCCCAAGGCGAAGAAGCCTCGTGCGCCGGCGCTGGCCGCCTGCCTGCGGAAACGGAACATCTTTCCCTCTTCACGGGAAATGGAAGAATCGGCAATAAATTGAAGATGTGTAAAAAGAAACTAGAAAATTAAGAGAAAGTACTTTGTTTTTAGTTCACTTAATGTTTCTTATTGTTAGTGTCTTTCAATTAATGGATCATTAAATACACTTTAATTAATATCTCAATAATACACTATAATAATTAATTTATCGCAGTTATTCACAATCATGTCCCCAAAGTGTATTTTATCCTATTTGGTATTAAAATTGACAAATCATGAAATGTTTTAGTGCATTGTTTTATTTTAAATCAGAAAGCTGGTTTTGTGCTACTGCCGGGAAGCAGTACCAAAAGCGATATGAATTTGCAATCAACGTTTTGTTGAGAAATATAATACGCTAAAATTCAGTTAGTAGCGCATTAATTGAATGATTAATGATTTTTTCATTATTGTTATAATGCACTATTGTATTCAATGTAATTTATATTAATCCGAGATATTTTTAATCGGAAATGTATTTACGAAGTTGTTTGTCTGTTTTCAGGTGAGTTCCTGCCCCAGTGTTGGCTCTAGCTCTGCTGTTGAAGGGTGAGTTTGCTGCGATTTAATGTCAGATGTGCTCATCCAACCTGTTGACAATTTGAAGCTTATCAGCCAGAAAATTGAATTTGTTTTCAAATTTGGTATTTTTCGGAGATTCAAGTCTTATCATCGCCAAGTGGAATATCCTATTGAATACCCTGCTCCTAAGCTCAGTTGTGATCATTTTCGTTCTCGTGTGTTATTGAGGCATGCAATACGCTTTCAGGTCCATATACGTATTATATTTTGAATGTAGGAAAGTCGTAGGGACAGAAAAGGGAGCTGAAGGAGCACTAGAAGATTGAATTGTAATATCAGTTATCTTTCCGAAAGAAATAGACAACAAACATATGGAGATTGCACGTAAATGTTTTCAATAAAATATAGGCAGATACATGTGATCACGTAAAAAGTTCAGGGCGACCCGTTACACAGCTGAAAGCTGAAATGAAAATAGAATTGGTAAGAACGAAAAATCAATAAATCATGTATGATTTATTGTTCTTCGTTCGGACTCCAAGAGAATTCATACGCATGGAACTACAATTATAGTCAAAATACTATAATTTGCTATTGTTTCCTCCTCATAATAGTTCTGCGTGGCCCGTGCGGTGGCGGTGTGGCGGAGGCGCGCCGCGTGGGAAGCCGTGGCGTTATGTCACGCGCCTTCTAATTGGTCCACGCATCCCGAGCGCCCCGTCCCCGCCGCCACTTCGCGTGACGGACGGGGCGGGCAATTGCTTTATTGGCGACCTGCGGGCGGGTAGCCGCATGCAGATGCAGCAGTTGGTACCGCTGCCCTTTGTGCGCGCGCTCGGGACGACCTGCCTCATTTTTCCCACTCGGCACCCAGGTTCTGCACCTCCGTCTCATCACTTTGGTTCCTTAAAAACTAGGACGTGATAGCCTCAAATAATTGGACAATAAATAACAGGTTTCTTCCTTGTTCTTATTGGGTGATTAAATTGCTTGAATTGCAGTGGATTAGGAAAATTAAAAGTTTATTGCATTATCCTTTAGCGTCAGTGTAGACTGTCCTCGTGTTATTCTTGTTCTTATTTATGATTATGGTCTTGGGATGTTAAGGCCTGAAAGAAAGCTAATTGGAGGACCACGAGTTACAGGAGAATTTGCAGAGGAAAGTGAATTTCGCTCTGCGTTCGACAGAATTAGAAAATCCACTTACACGTTCTTTCAAGCTCTCGCTTTCCTCCATTATATAGAACCCTGAGTCCAAAGCAAGTGAACGTTCAAATCGCCCACTCTATTGTTACCCAAAGCAGGCGGAGAGAACGGAACAAGATGACACATCGATAGTAGACGTGTTGCCTTCGCGGGCTAAGTGCGTAATTTAATTTGTTAGGCGTTTCCCCCTGGCGACGCAGACAGCGACCTCGCGCCGCGGATTTTTAGCCGAGGAAAATTACAGATCTCGCGAGCGGCCGCCCCGCCACGATAGATGGCGCCCGGCGCGGACGGGCCCGCAGTCGGGTCGTAGGATGTAAATTACAGCGCTCCCCGGCGCTTCAGTGCAGAGGGCCGGGGCCTTGGAACTCTCCATCGAAATAGGAGACAAAGTTGGAGTCTGTTACTGTACGAGGTGCTAGTGTCGCCAGGTACAGCTGCAGGTTAGGCTAGCCGAATTCCGCACAAACATTTAGCTAATTTGTGAGAAGTATGAGAAGGGTCTTCTAAATGTTCAGTTATTCATAATGTGCACATGTTAAGAAACCGCTGAAGAAAGTGCGAACATCGACGGTATCTATTGTAACATACGCGGCTGCTTGCGACCCGCGAATTCACGTAGCAGCCACGCACGTATTAAGTGTCGTTGGCAGCAGTTTGTATAAGATTCTTGCATTCCTGTACCAAGATGTTCCACTGTGATCGTCTCCACCACGTCTCCACCACGTCTCCACCACGTCTCCACCACGTCTCCACCACGTCTCCACCACGTCTCCAACACGTCTCCAACACGTCTCCAACACGTCTCCACCACGTTCTTCGGGAGTCGAAAGGCCCTAGCGGAGGGCTGTGGCGAGAATATCGCGGCCCCGCGTGTGTCGTGGCGGGGCGCATCGAACAATGGCGGCGCGCGGGGCGACACCCAGGCGGGATTCCTGGCGCGGGGGGCGGGGCGAGGGCAGCGGGGGCGTGTGCCGGAATCGCGCGTGACAGGGGCACGGGGTCACGGGCGCGCGCGCGCTCGCACGGAACAGACTGGCAGAGGCTGCGGGTTGCGTGGGTGGCGCCGCCCCGGGAGGTCCAGGGGTCACATGTCGCCCCCGCCCCGCCCCCCTTCGGGGTTCTCCTCCCAAGCTCAGGAGATCGCACGTGTGTGTCGCCCCTGTTCTATATCCGTTGCCGCGGTAGTAGAGTAGATGCGAACTTACTCTTAATGCGTCACTCAACCGAAGCCCTCCGTTTGTCGGCGTGGTTTCTCCGATCAAATACATCAAGCGAATGCAAGAGTAGTACCTTCACAAACGGGCCACGGACATCTTCCTCTTTCTTGGCTTGTTCGGATGGGGCGGAGCCTCGTTGGCGGAGATATCTGGAAGGGACGAAGTCTGGAAGCCGATGTGAAAGATCAGTGTCCACAATTACAGCCTAGTGGAGGAGAAACCCTGCACCTCTGGGTATATAACATGCATACGCGTACGGGACTCAAAATCGTAGCAGCTGACGCGTCCGAAAACACTAATTAATCAATCTATGTTTGCTCCATGAACTCTGTATCGACTCTCGAGTACAGGTTGCCCGATGATGTACTGATGAAGATTCGAAGCCTACGATTATAATACTATGAGCCATAAATTACGAATCATTTATAAAATCATGAGTAAACGTTGACGTTGACAGAGTATTGGATGTCGCACAAGCACTTAATTTTTCCCAATTGCTGACAGTCAAATTCTAAACGCATGAAAGAGCATCAGCTCTACTCTCACTCTGGTATAATCACTTGCTTCATATTTTCGATAATAACTAATTTACCTCACGTAAATTAACATTTGTAAATAGAATCAACATTTTTGAGCATATTACGAGTAGTTACTTGTGTTCCATGGAACTTCTTTATTATGAGTATACTGCCAACCGCGCAAGAAAGCCATACATCGCAGTATATCAGCCAATTAACATTCCCCATCCTACGTGGCTTTGTTTACGTCTACTTTATTCTTTAGGAGGATAAGAATCGTCTCTTTTCAGCTCCTCTTGTGCACATGCAGCAGAAGAGGACTCGCGTGCACTAGCCATTCAGTGGCCTCGCAGCCGAGGCGAGGGGAATGTTGTCTCGCGCCATCGCACTCACGTGTAGAATATCAATGGTACATATGTTAAACTGTGCCACACCTCACACGCCGTCTGGCTTCAGTTTTATGGCCGTGCATAGCTTTGGTTTCGTCGAACCAGGCCACTCGGGTCTCAATACGAGCCGTAATCTCGTTCTAATAATTCCGTACTTATCAGGTGACCACATCTGAACATTTTAGTTGCTTTAACAAAAATTGTGAATGATTTGAGCTTGTGGTGAAGTTAGGTCTTCCATAATGTTGTTGGCAAGCATGCTGACTCCCTTAACAATCACAGGTTTATCTCCAGGCAACCTGTCACGGTGCTCAAGTATTCGGAAGCGGACCATGATAGAGCAGCAGTTGGTTGTTTCGGCGTAACGTCAGTCATTTTCTGATAAGACCATGTCTCTGTTTTTTCTCCAAATTATTTCTTAGAAGTAGGTTTGCAGCTGCTCCCACATTGGCCAGATTTAGTTTCAGATGAATGGAGTGAACTCATGGGTGCGAAGGAAAGAGTTCAGACGATCCAATATGAAACAAAAAGCCTGATATTGACTTTAGTGCTTGGTTCTGAATCAAGAATAGATCGTTCCCTCGTTTCGGAATCGTCTTCCATACACGCACGTTGCTGGAATGGTTTCGAGGTTTGGAAGAAACAAATGTTTCCCACGAAAGGTCATAACTCGAGTGGTTTGCGTGACCGACTCGATATTTGGCCACTCGCCAGTTGTGACACAAATTGCGACGGCGGTCGTCGAGACTTTTTGGTTGTCACAGGCAGGAAATTTTCACTAGTATTCATAACGACGTAAAATACTGTATCGACTGCAACACGACACATTGTCTCCTGTTTCTATCTGTTCACTTCAGATGAGCGTTGGTCTTTTCTGAGGTACTGCCGTCACATCTTTTCTGAGGGAACCGTCATGAGAAGGAACGGAGAAGAGGAAAATGAATAACAGAATATGTCAAAGGATTGTAGTTGCATGTTTTACCTTCTAGTAGATAAGTCGATTATTTTACTTGTGTCATTAAATGTCTATTATCAGAATTAGATTAGATTTGCACTCGGGACCCTTGCGGGGCAGACGTTTGGCACCTCGGCCGAATGTGCACCTAAGATGACCATGGGAAGGAAAGAAGCAAGTGAGAATTACAATGTAAAAAAAAAATAGTCGAAAGTTACTGTGTGTTAAAAATATTAGATAAAGTGTGGGTGTATATGAAGAATATGGCAGTGGAAATAATGTTGTGGAAAATTAATTCTCCCGAAGTGAATATCGGCAGTAATATTGTTGAACTCATGAACTACGAATGTAGTAAACATTCATCGTATGACATAGACTACTGCATCGAACAATACAAACATAAAGATACTCGAGGCATGCCAAAACATAAAAGAACAATTCATGGTTATATTTAATGGAAGTGATGGAATAAGGAACGTTAATTTTTCCTTGACTTCAGGGACCGTCATCGTGAGATGTCTAGGCATAATTTTTAAGTGTATTTATTATACGTTGTATGATTGTTCGTATATGTATGTGCTGCCTTGGATAAATATAAACATGGCAGGAGGCATCTGATCTCTTTCTTTTAAGAATATCTATTCAAGACTCTCTTTCTGTTTGTTTGGAAGTTTGGTCCTTTAAGAAATTTTAATTAGGCTTTAGTATATTGTATCTATGCAAAAAGACTTCAAACGAGTGAAGGAAGCTTGAAAGCGTTGTAAGAAGGAAGTTCTCAGACAACGTGCGAACTAGTAGGGTACAGGAATCTGCATGCATTTGCGTTCCTTGAATTACAACGGCCATAAAGTAATGTCGTAAAACGATATAACGAATACAACGTTTGCACTACTTTGCTTGCTTGACACATCTTATCTCTTCTTTCCTCATAAAAGTTATGAAGACTGACTTCTACGGTTATGGAATAGAGGAACGTCATTGTAACAGATAATTTTGAATGTATTTGAAGACCTCCTGGCAATAACACGCTCTGCCACAAAACTTAAGTTTCAAGAAAATGGAGAGTAAAGGTTTAGATATTGCATTCTACACAAAGGGATAAATAATATTAAGAATATCACTGCCATCTTGCAGCGAATCTTTAAATAAAAACCCAACATCTAGATACATCTGTGAGGCTTCGAAATAGACTAATATTTCAGTTTCATCAGAAATGTGACAAAGCATGTTATTGCCCCCAAGGTCTTAATTAAGACATTCACACTAAGTGTTAAGTTAAAATTTGGGGGACATTTTTTTTAATGTTATTTACAAGTTAAAGAAAATGTGTTAAAGAGACAAAATTATTGTGTTGTACATACGTATTTGAACCCAATAAACTTACAAATTTGAGAATTTAGAGTGTTTATACGATTGATGTGCATGTTCCAAGGGAATTCTGCTTGTAAGTAGTCGTGAGCGTGAATTGAAAAGGGGCGCCTGTTCATTGTATGATTTCCTTGCCTCCCATCGGCGACGCTCTGCTCCTAGGGCTCTGAGCTCAGCGGGCGCCTACAGTCCCTAGATACAGAGAGTAGCGATTTCTATTGTTCCATCGATCTCACCATTTTATATCCCGTTGTCGGGAGAATTGGAAATGTATGTTATTCTGTTTGTTGAGAACCATGAATATATCTCAACCAATATTAATATTCTTGAAGATTTCCATAATGTCTCTAATTGTTATCATATCTTTTCCACTTCTGAAGTCTACTTGTTGGGGCTATCGGGTGAGAGGATATTAAATGGCGGCGGTTGCGCTACTCTGTGTATCTCGAGACTCTAAGGGCGCCCGTTGCACGCGTTCGCCGGAGTGCGCTGTCGAGAGCGAGCGAGAGGCAAGCGCTGGGCGTGAGGCCGCCGCTAACGAATTCCTGTGGCGCCTTTTGTCTTCCTCCGAAGGGCCTCGAGTTCCACATCGCGTGCCGCTGCCTCCTGCACCTGCGCGGCCGACCAGGCGAGCGGGACGAAACGGGCGGGGATGGGGAAGTGGGTGAAGTGAAGTGGAGAGGAGCAGGGATGAGAGGCGCGAGGAGGTGCGGGGCGCTTCGGGCTCGAGGCGGGGCGGGGTGGGGCGGAGCGGGACGACGCAGTTGCGAAGCGGGGAGGAGTACGGGCGGAACGGGATGAGGGGATGTGGTACAGCTAGACGGAGGGACGGGGGCAGGCGACAAGGGAAGGGACGGGGCGGGGTTGCGCGAAGCGACGCGGTGCGTGACGATGTGGGGCGAGGAGTAGGGGCGGAGCGGGATGTGGGAGTGTGATGTAGCTGGACAGGGGCGAAGCGAGGCGAGGCAACGCGACGCGGGAAGGGGCGGGACGGAGCGGAGCGGGACGATGCGGCGCGGGGTGGAGTAGGGGCGGAGCGGGGTGAGGGAGTGTGCTGTAGCTAGACGGAAGGTGGGAAGGGGGCGTAGAGTAGCGGAGCGTAATGGAGCGGAGCGGGGAGGGGCTGGACTGGTTGCGGGGTATGGCGGGGGGCGAGGCGGGTCTGCGCGGCGCCGTTGCAGCAAATGTCCCGTGACGGGCGCGCAGAACAGGGCAAGTTCTTATCGCCGCTTCCGCTGGAGTCTGCGCCAGGTATTATGCGTCTGGCTGTAATGAACTACTGCAGAGGAAGGAGGCTCGATTAGAAGGAACATTCTTAGATTCTTTTACAATTTTGAAGAAATAAAAGATGCATTTGAAGAGGATACTTTGATTTGTCGCATAACAATGTGTAATGCTCAGGAAAGGTTGACTGGTGCTGGCACCCGAAGCCCGTCCTCCGAATGATTCAATGGGATCTCGTGCTTACTGCGCTCCTTCAGTTATCTCCGGTTCAACCGACGGACGAGAAACGGAATCGGCAGAAGTGGAGCTTCTAAGCGGCGGGACCAGCTCAGTTTACCGAGCCAATCAGAATGTGCATTAAGAAATGTGTAGTGTTAAAATATTCCTGTCCTAGTGAAAATAGATAAAGGCTGGAGTTTGCGGCTTTCTATTTGTTTCTTAGCGTATCTACTTCTTGTTTTCCTCATCTTCTGTGTAATTAAATATTTTTCTTTTCGAGTTGGTCTGCATAATTAATGGTTTAATGAAAAGCAGCATTACTATCACCTTTCCATTCTTCCATTGTGTTACTAATGCCCAATGACATCTGCATAGTCGAGGAGAAATTTCCTGTCATAAGAGCATGTAGATGTTGTCCACATTAGTTACAGTGTTTATTTTGATCACTGTATTGGAGATTAGCAATGCTTTAACAACAGAAAGGATTTCACGTTCATTTTTGATTGTCAATTACACTTGAATTGACTGTAATCAAAGTTATCGGAAGAGCAACTGGCAATAATATATCGATGCAACATGCGATAAACGCCTCTAATACTAACTGAAGGTGAAGCGTCCTCCAGCTGAAGGTGACTCCAGGTAGTTAGCGAGAGCTCGTATCTCGTAAAGCCGACAAATATACTTTCACAAGCGACAACGTTTTTGAAGCAAACGGACGCACTTTGAATTGTAACATATCTATGCAAGTGCTGAGTTGTAAATTCATATCCCAATGCACGCGTACATTAATAAAATCTGTGCTGCACCGCCGCTTCTGGAGTGAGGAGTGCGGTGGGGGGGCAGAGGGGCGCGGGGCGGCGGCGCAGCGGTCACGCGCGCTGACTCACCCGCGGGCCTCGGCGCGCGCGCACGCACGCACGCACGGGACGCTGCTTCGCATTCGCCTGGCGCGAAGCCCGGCGGCGGTCGCCCCAAGCCTGTCACCGCAAGCCTCACCCGCACTGCCTCGTTTTGTCTCGCCTAGCCACTGTCTTGCCCCGTCCCCACCCCGCCCCTAATCACACCGCCGCGCCGGCACCACACCGCATCACACTCCCCGCTTCGCGCCGCCCCGTTCCGCTCTGTCCCACCCCGTCCCACCCCGTCCCACCCCGCCCCGCCCCATCCCAACCCGCCCTGCCCCATCCACCCCCGTCCCACCCTTCCCCGCCGCGCCCCGCCCCGTCCCGTCCCGCCCCGCTCCGTACCATCCCGTCCCCCGGCCCCGTCCTGTCGCGTCCCGTCCTGTCCCTTTTTGTCACGTCCTGCTTCATTGCGTTCCATCCCGCACCTCGCCGGTTTGCTTCAAGAACAGTTTGCAAAAGCAAACTGTTCTTGAAGTTACGTAAACTTGGTGGTGCACTGTTACGATACTCGGTGGTGCACTGTTTATTAAGGTTCGAATATGGCTCCCCGTTTTCTTTAAACGATTTTGGGGCATTTCCCAAACAGTGCAACACTGTTTCTACAGGAGGTAGTAATATAATTTTTACGTTATACAATGTTTGATTGTGTATTTGAAATCTAGGCATCGACGAATACCAGGAACATGTTTCAACATGCCTAATTTTATCACTAGAGTATCCAATCAGGTTACTCGAACTAATTGTTTCTTCTCATGAGTTGGAATGTAAATTTAAATTCGTTGAAACTTCTGTCCGAAACATCATTTTGTTTGGAATATGTTATATTATTTTTGTATTTATTTATTCTTTATTTTTTACTCTGACGCCTTTGAGGCTTTTAATAAGACTGGTATGTGCAGTAGGAGCCCTGGATGTCATATTTTCTTTAGTTTGCCTTACGTTCTTCATTAGAATTTATTGTATTTTCTCACGATTCTTCACCGCGCCAAGCGTTTTCATGTTTTGGCGCGTCGTGCGCTTGCGACTGCCCGGTGTGCGGTGGCCCTGCCTCCACAGCACGGCCGTTCTCTCCCACGCCCACTCGCGGTCGCGCTCCGCTCCGCTCCACGCCCCGCCCACCGCCAGCCTTGGCTATCGGCGGCGTCCGCCTCGCGTCGCCCCGCGTCGCGCCGCGAATACAAACCGCGCGCATTGTGGCTTCGTGGCGCGGGAGGCCCACGCCGAGTGCAGCGCCGCGCAGGCTCTCGTTTCTTCTGCGGGCAAACATGCAAATAGCGCGGCGCAAACAACGCGGGCTCCGCGCCGCGGTGCGGAACGAGGCCTCGGATCGGCGCCCGAGATACGGCTCACGCGCTCACACGCCGCGCTCTCCCGCCTCGTGTTCGACTCCCGACGGAGGCAGGATTTTCGACACTGGTTAGGTCGAGTTCATCCGTTGTCGGAGGGGGGGTAGAATTCAAGTTGCTGGTTGCTCTGATCGGTAGTTTTTCTTGGTTTCTCCGCTCAACACCAGGCGAATGGTGGAGTTACAAACTAGCCCTTACAAACTGGCCACGAACCGCGCGCGACCTTTCCTTCCTCTTCCATCACCTGTTCTTTACCCTTATTTACTCACTCTCTTACATGCACTATACTACCACACATGTCGGAACACCAGTCTTGATCTTAGAGCTTGTCCAAGCTGGGCCTGTGCCCCACTGGTGGGAGATAGAAAACCTTTAACACGTCGGTAATGCTCGTCCCTCGAACTCCCCAAAATTCACATCGTTAACGTTGAGGCAGTTCATGCGGATCCTAATCATGACTTGTGAGAAATACTGGAGCTCCAAGTATGCCCAGCCTAGCTGAAGTGAAAGCGAGCAATGGTAGGTTGAAAAAGGCACGTGAAGGCGGTTTGGCCGTGCATGTGAAGCCTTATCTGCGCAGCGCGGAGGGTGTGGTGGCCACGTCCGGGAGCATCACGTCCGGTGCTCCGCCCACGCGCCGATTCGCACGTCCGCGCGCCGCCCCTCCCAGCTTCGCACGTCCGCATCCGCGCCGCCCCCACGCCGCCCCCGCGCCGCCCCCGCGCCGCCCCCGCGCCGCCCCCGCGCCGCCCCCGCGCCGCCCCCGCGCCGCCCCCGCGCCGCCCCCGCGCCGCCCCCGCGCCGCCCCCGCGCCGCCCCCGCGCCGCCCCCGCGCCGCCCCCGCGCCCCCTCGCTTCATTCCTGCGCCGTCCTGCCAGTACTCACATTCCCCGCCCTGCCCGCCCAGCAGCACCTCTCCCTCCTCTGCTCACCCGCTCGTCCGCCTACACACTCCACAACCGCCATCCCCATTTCGCCCCTGCATCGCCGCAACCCCACCCCCAAACCGCCCGTTCGTTCTTGTCCTTCATATGTTGGACGTATACCGTTTGCATCCCGCGGCCAACTTTCCGTAATCCATTTTCCAACATCCTTCTTTTAGAGCCCTGCGAACGTTGAAGACCATCGTTTAAAGCTTCTGCAAACAAAATATGAAGTCACCAATCATGATTTTCTTACTTCGCTGACTTAACATACACGACGGTACGAACATACAAGATTCTGCCATGTTCATCTGCGTTCCAGGTTTTCTGTGGACTGGTGCGAGAACATCCATTACTTATGGGAACTTAAAAAATGTACTCCTTCCGAAATACAGGATGAGCGAAACGGTATGCAGTCGGCCTGTGCCATCTCAAGTAACGGAAAATCAAAAGGGTTTCGCTGGGACGCGGGGTGCAAGAAAACTGACCGCGGGATGCAGTCGGACAATTCCTTCACCCTTATCTCCAGCATGTCTGCCTCCGCTCCCCCCGCCCCTCCCAGGCCCTTAAGGCCCATACACAATGGAAACGTAAACATAAGCATAACGCACAGACATAAACTTTAACATAAATGAAAGACTGAAGTATTCGCAGTGTCCAACGTAAGCGCAAACAAATATTTTCTATTTTCTTTGGGTCATTCTGGTTACTATTGGTTGGATGTGAGAATCTATATTTTATGTATAAATACATACAAAAACAAGTAAGTACTGTGGCACAACTGCTCTTTACGAGCCAAAGCCTACCAGCGGCGTTTCGGCCTTGCGCCCATGGGTTGGGTTGGTTTAGGCTAGGTACTTTAATTTCAAATTAAAACTAAATGATACCACTATGAATACTACAACAAAACTAAACTACAAAAAGATCGTACGCTACAAAACATTGCAGAAAACTGCCGAAAATCAACCAAGCAATTTGGAAAACCCGTCTTTTGTTCGACTTCGATCGTATTTCGATATTCGATTTTGAGTTAATCGTACTGTCATTGGTTCGTTACTTATTTCTTACATAAGCATAAGCACAGAAGCTTGAAGCTTTGCAAGCTTTTAACCTTTTACACTCGTAAGCCACGAGCATAATACACCTCCTACAGCTCGAACGACATGTCAGAGATGCCTCGAGGATAATGGCTACTAGCTCGTAACAGTATGTAATGTGACACGTCCTACAACTCGTAGGGCATGTCTCAGATGCCACACCAAAATACCTAATTAACTCGTAGGGCATGCCACAGATGTCCACGTATTTTCCTGGTATGTAAAATAAAGTTTTCATTGTTGAATCGATCCGAGCTACTATTCTATTGTCAAACAATGCTGACGCAATAATGTGAAAACTTATGGGGAAAGGGGAAATGCCGAGAATCGGCTTGGAGCTGTGCAGCCTTTTTCCATTGTCATCTTAGACATGCCTTACGGGTTGTAGGACCTCGCAGCGCTCAGAAACCTCCTATCGCAGAGAGCATTCATGAGTAGCATGTCATACATGCCCTAAGAGAGTAAAGGGTTCAGTTAACGTCTTACGTGTTACAGGGTTGCCAGATTGGACGGAATTCCGCCTTTTGGGCTATAAAAGTAACTTGGCTCGTGGGAAAAAAATCTAGTTTGCGAATTTCCGCCCATTGGGCTAAGTATTATTGAAAAATCCGCGATTTGGGGTACTTAATACTGATTCGATGTTAATTTTCTTTTTGTTATATTTAACTCGATTGCTATTTGGAGCATTTAAGTATATAATGCGCGCCATAATTTTAGCTTTGATGTTACCGACACTGGATAAATCGTTTTTCACTGCCAAATTGTACGAATCATCACGTGAGCCTAGACGTCATAACATACAAAGCACACAAATGATTGATCCTGTTGTCGAAGAGGAAGAGCTCTTAGGAATCATAACCATATTTGCTGATGATGATTCGACTTACCAAGATCATACGTACAACTATTTAATGGAACGGTAATCATTTTAATACTACATTCTAAATAAATTCTCTGATCAAATAATTTTATGATTTTAAAATATAGAATAAAAATAATAATAATTAATAAAATATTGAAATTTATTTCTGTATCATAAATATTGCCTTCGGATGTTTAGAATATTCATTTTTTTATTGCACAAAATATTATTTTGTGTATCTTCAAATAATAATCTTAACTGACATACAATTTATTGCTCATATATTCGAAAAAATAATATTTAAAACGATTGGGCGGATTTGGGCTACTTTACTGCCATCTAACGGTGGGTGCTTCGAGAAACTTTCTGGCAACCCTGATGTGTTATGCGTATGCGAAGGCATTGTGAATGAGTCCGCTTACGGACGCAATTCTAACTTTTACGTTAACGCCATGCTTATGTGTATGTTTGCATTGTGAATGGACTCTTAGCGCCCCCGCTCCGCAGCCCCTGCGCCGTCCGCCCGTGGGAAGCGAGTGCGGCGGAGGCGTGGGCGTGGGCGCGGGTGCAGTGCATGCGGCGCACGTCGCGCGGTGGACGCGGGGGCGTCCCGCGTTGCGCCATCGCTGCGGACACGCAGACGGCCTTGCGCGCGTGACGCGTGACGCGCCGTGCGTGCGCGTGCGCGCGCCCGTGCAGCGGCGGTGGCGGCGGCGCTTTCCTCCGCGCGCGGCGTGACGAGAGGGCCCAGGTGGGAGATGAGCTCAGCGGCGCCGCTTGAGGACCAGCGGGACGCCCTCAGTGGGGCGAGATGCAGCCTGGATTGCGCCCCCTCGCTTTTTATCACTTGCGTATTAGAAAGTGTTCCATTCCTCGGTCAAGGGCTGCTGCCGAAAAAATTAATTTCTTACAACACATCAGAGTCAGTTGAAACTTTTATTTCACTATTCCAATGGCGTCACACATGTGAGTCACAACCTGAGAGTCGGACTAAACTTTTATTTCACTATTCCAATGGCGTCACAGAATTTTCCATATTGAGCATCAGGTGGTGTTTCACTAATTACAGAGGTGTATCCTTTTTCTTGCTTCGACTATCTATTGGTTTTCTAACGCCCATATTATATTATGGTTCGTGGTTGTGCAGTATATATTGTAGCATTAATGGGTCGCTGAAGAGTAATTTTAGAGAATTGTTTCCATTCCCCTTCCAATGGCGATATACTTCGTCCTCGTCATCTGTGTCTCATCTCTTTTTCTAAACAACAAATTACACACAATTCATTCCCATCTACTCGTTTGAAATTTGAATGTGGCAGAGATAAGTGATCTAATGGTCATGTTAGGGGTACAGTTGGCAAAGATCATACGTAATATAAACACAGAATGGGCGCAGATAGAAGCAGTAGTTGCGGAGGAGCGCGCAGCGGCTCTCGCGTGCGCTGCCGGCGCAGCGTCGAGCGCCGCGTTTTCGGCCGCGCGCGCCTGGATCGCCCTGCACTTTCTCCCGTGAGTTATACGCGGCGCGTGCGGCGCGGCTTCCACGCTGCCTCCTCCAGGGCGGAGGCTCCCGCCCGCGTCGGCTCCCAAGCGCTCTTGCATGCGCGGCAGAAGTGGCCTTCTTCAGGGCTCCAGTGTACCAAAAAGATTTGGGAGTTTGTGCAGACTCGAAGCACTATCTGCACATGCGCAGGCTACGTTTCGCATCACTTTAGTGCATCTGCAGAAGATCGATAGTGTTGATCGCTATGGCATGCACACTCTCTCTATTATGAAAAGTCTTCTAGGCTGGTCGTGATTGGCTGGATGACGTGACAAAAAGGAGCGAGTCGGTCGGTCCCGAGATTGGACGTGAAGGTGCGATCGCTCCGTTGCGAGCATTTGCCGTTTAGTCGGCGAATGCTCTGTTGAGGTAATCCGGACTAGCCCACTGAATATGTCTAAGGTTTTTGCGTAATTAATGTAATCGATATATTCGAAAAATCTCTTAACATTTACACGGCAATGGTATTCAGTGAGCGAGGTTTTATTACTCATTTCACCCCTGGAATGTCGAAATTTAACAAAATGTAAGTAGTTATTAAAGGGCCTCGGCATAATCGCCTCGGGAGCCTACGTATGATTCATCATCCCATAGATTCCACACTGGCGGGTTTTCTGTGTAAAAATTCGAATACATGGGTTTTGGAACGACTGCCATAATGATGACAACAGAAAAACGAAGTCCAGTAGAAAGAGGAATTGATTAAAGAGAGTGAGGAAAACGGAAGAAATCGAACAAGATGGTAAAGGGAAGAGAAAGAGGAAGATGGAGGGCAGTCAGTTGTGTGGGCGAACTTTTAGTGGGAATAACTTGCGAAGTATGTGATGCCGATGGCAGAACTTCAGTAGTCGATACGATGATGTTGAGAGAAGCCGAACACTCGATACTTGAGCTCGGATACTGAAATTTTTTTAAACAGCTTTATTTTCTGTCTGTTCAATCCATTGATTTTACAGAGCTTTTAATTACTTAACTCTAGAACAGGGTTAGGGCATAGGCAGGCGGGGAGTTCATTTATTTGAAGCTCCCTCTCACTTTGTTACGATTTAGTGTTTGATTTTTTTTTTAACTTTATTTTGAATTTGTAGTATTCTATCATTGAATGTTATATCTCTAAGTTTAATACATTTTTTTATTCAATTTGCTTTCTTATTTGAACGTTTATGGCGGGCGTAGTTTGTCCTTGGGGAACCTTGAAATAATTTTTATGTCTTCTGCTGATCGTCCTAGATTGAAGTAATACTGAAAATGTGATCCGATACTCCGCTTATCAGTAGATCTTCATATCGATTGTAGATAACCCGTGGAATCCGGAATCGCCCAAATCGTAAAATCTTCAGCTCCTTTCTTCTCGCACGGCGGCGGCGGCGGCGGCGGGGCACGGCTACTGGGTAGCGCATTCCGCGCAGGGTCGCCCTCGCCGCCGCCGCCGCCGCCTCCGCCTCCGCCTGTCGGACTCGCTCGTCCGGTCGCGCACTTGGCGAGTTCCCGTCTAACCTCCGGCGAGCGAGCGAACCGTGTCACGTACAGCCATAAACGGACGAGGAGGAGGCGGTGACGGCGCAGGCAGTGGCCGAGCGAGGGTCGGGGGTGAAGGAGGCTGAGGAACACCGTGGAAGAGATGGGGCGGTGCTCGTCATGGACGTCTCTGGCGGGGGAGAGTACATTTTCAAGCACAAGATTCTAATTTATTTTCAGTAAACAAGCTTTCCCTAAAATATTGTGACGATGATATTTACTCGATATAAAACATTCTGATTGCGAAACGACGTGAAATGATTTAATGTACAAAAATGTTTTGCTGGTGTCTTCCTTTGTCAAAAAGAAAGAAAAAAATACGTGCGAAAGAAACCAATATTATGAAGAAGCTCTCGAACGGGGAGAGGGTAGACGTAGTATAGCTACCCCCGCCACCATTTTTCTACCTAATGATGTCCAATGAGCGCATACCTCCCGTCACTTCCCTTCGAACAGCCGCCGTCACCGCTGGCATCCCTGCGGCTGCTGTTGTTTTCCAAGTTTATTCTCAGAGAACATTAGTGAATTGAGTAGCTGTGTCGTATCTTCATTTTTATAATCTACCGCGTGCATTTTCTTCAATAAATGAATTTTAAAAACTGCATGTCTTTTAACTAATATTCCACAGAGGTATAACATTTGAATCACTTCCTTTGATGCTCGGAACGTAGCGGAAGCAGGAAAGATGCTTGTCACGTTAAAAAAGTGTACATTCAATATGGGACTGTACTGCTCGGCCGGACGGAAGAAGTAAGTGTGGATGGAGGCGAATGAGGCTCGTTGTTACGCTGCGAATTATATTAAGAAAAAGAGTAATATTTTTTTTAAATGCCATGTGCAGTTACCTGCTTAATATATACAACGCAGGTGTGGATGGTCGTCTGAATTCGTCTCCCTAGTTCAGTATTGTGATAAAATATAACTCTATGACAAAGTGATTTTTCTTTTAAAACCACTTATGTACACTCATCTCTTAAAGCAGCCGTTTCTCTACTATTAATCGTCCGTAAAGTAGGGGTTTTCCGGACTAGGCTGGGGAAAACAATGTTACGATAATATTTCTGTGAAATTGCGCAAATGATTTGTGCATACTTTGCAGAGGACAATTCAATACTTCAAGTCAGCAAACAATGGACATAACAATGTATAAGGAGCTAGCAACATCTTCATTTCGTGTACAAAATGGGTTTTGTTTTCGACGGCAGAAAGAATGGCTTTTGCGCTCACTTTCTTACATGACTGAAATGGCTACTTTAAAAGTGAGGTAAGAATACACACAACTGTAAATGCTCCTCGGCCACAATGTGAATGTGTTTCAACTGGGGCCTTTGCCAACCTTGTCCAAAAAGCTTGGTCTTGATACAATGACTACCATTTTGAAAGATATAGACGTTTTCGAGTCTTGTTTCCGAGGCACAGAAAATAAAGTGATGCAGATGACGACCGGCTAGCTCTCTGGGCCAATGCGAAGCGAGTTGAGTTTTGCTTCTTGTGGAAATCGACCGACTGCACCCGCGGTCAGTTTTCCCTCATTCTCCTTTCCAGCTAATCCCCTTTCACTACGTGAGAAGACAGCCAGACTCCAGCCCGTTTCGTTCATCCCATTGTTTCGGAAGGAGTAAAGATTTAAGTTTGGGTTCATAAGTAACACATGTATGTGTTCTAGCACCAGTTCAGATAAGGTGGCAGAATCTTCCGAATTACGTATGTTACGTGAGCGAGGTAAGAAGATGCTCTTGATGGGTGATTTCATGTTTTTCCACAAACTTTTAAGCGGTGATTTTCAGAGTTGACAGTGCTGTAAATGGACGTGCAAATGTTTCTTGAAAACATACAGAAGTGTATAAATTATAAACGATCAATGTGCAGACCACGGGAAACGTAGAAATTAATCCACATACTAGGGAGGAAAACAGAAGGGGATGCAGTCGAGCTAAGCCTTTGGGGGGGTAAGTAATAGGCTTAGGAAAAGTTGTCCACGGGATGCAGTCGGGCTATGCCTTTTTGGGGAGGAAATGGGTAATGGGTATAGGATAAGTTGTCCACGGGATCAAGTCGGACTATGCCTTTTTGAGGAGGTAGGTAATGGGCTTAGAAAAAGTTGTCCACGGGATGCAGTCGGGCTATGCCTTTTGGGGATGTGGGTAAGGGGCTTACAAAAAATTGTCGACGGGATGCAGTCGGGATATGCCTTTTCGGGGAGGTAGGTAATGGGCTTAGGAAATGTTGTCCTCGGCATGCAGTCGGGCTATGTCTTTTTGGCGAGGTAGGTATACGGCTGGCTTAGGAAAAGTTGGCCGCGGGACGCCGTCGGTGCCTGTGGCGGAGAGCCTTCGGTCGCGCCGCCCGCGCCCCACGGCGCTGCCGCTCCCAGGAAAGCAGATATGGCGCATTTCTCGGCGCTACTCGGAAGCCATTTCTGCGCGCGGTACCGTTCCGGAGCGGCGAGCGATGATTTCTTGGGGAAAACGTGACCGGTGTGGTTTCACAGGAGTGCCTAGAACTGTACCCGTAAAGCAAAAGTACGGTGCGAGGTATAAATTGCGAGGAGGAATCGCTTTGTATCATTCCCCGGAAAACACTAGTACTCAGTAAGTTCAATGTCTAATTATGTAGGAATTTTCTCAGTAGCAATATACAAGTGGACGAGGAACATTTAATGACGTTTACTATATTTTGTGCTTTTAATTTATGCATCGTAACATTTTCTTAACGTCATCATGCAATTTGGGATGAGAAGTGTGTTTGTGGAAAACCCAGATAAAAGAACAGTGACATGTTTCGAGTAATTACTTAACATATTCGTCTAAGTCTCACGGTATCGTTTCTTTAACACCAGACGCGTGAGACTCACTTTATGCCAGAACGACTTTCCGAAAAAGATTTTTTTTTTCGTGGGCCAAACATATTTTTCGGAATATATTACCTTTATATTTAAATACACGTATTTAGAAATGTGAACTTTATATGAGAAAATCATACTCAGTAGTGAAATTCTTATAATTGTGGAATTTTTGTATTTATTTCAAGCATATACGAATATAAAAGTGGTTTTAATTCTTAGAATAATTTTTTATTCTTGTTTTATTACTTCTGATATTGCGCCATAACCTGCATCTAGTCTCATCTCAGGATTACGAGGTTTACGCGATGCACTGGTGACAGAATACTGGCGAGGCCTAGCGACAGTTTATTTTGTAATATTGATTTTAAAAATCAAAAACCACACTAGTCCAAAGATTCATTTCTCCTGTGCATTTTCAATATTCAGTGCCTTGGTTAAAAGAGGAAATAATCGATAATTTAACACACCCGAATTTCAGGATTTCAACGATATCATCCACAGAACAGAAAAATTGACTTAGTGATGTAAATAATTCTTCTAAATTAGGGAAATAGTCGTATTGAATTTCACATCGATTTGCGCTGTATCGGCACATTTCACATCCATTTCGCGGTTTTGACCTTCCAGGTTATTGACTTCCAGTTGGTAGCAGTCTTGTTTGTACAGTCCATAATTTGCTCAAAAAACATTAATTTTAAGTGGAAAATTAATACAAATGAAAGTATGTTACAAGATAATTGAATAATTCCAGTTAAATAAAATGTAACTTTGCACATCTAGAAGAAGGGCCTTGAATTTGAAATTCACCAGCACATTTAGTTGCTGGGGAACTAGCCGGTAGGAAGGTTTCCAAGCAACAAAATGTGCGGGTGTACTTTAAATTCAAGACCGTTTCGTCTAGACGTACAAAGTTACATTTTATTCAATTATCTTGTAATATATTTTTCATTAGTATTAATTTTAAAATTAAAATTAACGATTTTCGAGCAAATTATGGACTGTACAAACAAGACTGTTACTAACTTAAATGAGTAGTCATCTGTGTGATATTACGATGGCTGTGGCTGGGCTTCATCTCAGAAGAGGGAGCACCTGGCGGCGAGGAGTGGCGCCCGCCGGCCGCCGCACCGCCACGCCACTCCTCGCCACGCCCCTCCGCGCCGCAGCGGACGCCACGCGCGGGGTCATCGCCCCTCGGCCGCAGCCTCTGCCCCTCCGCCCGCGCCCTCACCCAGGTGCTCACCCGCGTCCTCACTCGCGCCCTCGCCCTCGCTCTCGTCCTCACCCTCACCTTCGCCGTCGCCCTCGCCCGCGCCCGCGCCCGCGCCCGCGCCCGCGCCCGTGCCCTCGCCCTCGCCCTCGCCCTCGCCCTCGCCCTCGCCCTCGCCCTCGCCCTCGCCCTCGCCCGCGCCCTCGCCCGCGCCCTCGCCCGCGCCCTCGCCCGCGCCCTCGCCCGCGCCCTCGCCCGCACTCCCTCCCGCGCACGCGTCGTCACCCACCTCGCCCGGTGGAAGAGCAGCCTCTCTTCTCCTCCTCCATCTTTTCTCATCACTGTCTTTCTCCCTTTTCCCTTCCTCCTAATCTTTCTCATTATCCCACTGCTTTACTTTCTTCTTCTTCTTATCGTTTTTCTTCTCCTCCTCCACTTCCTTCTTCTCTTCCTCCCCTCCTGGGTCTTTTCTATCACGTTTTACTTTCTCAGCTTAAACAGAAAATACAGTAAAGCTGTGGCATAAATCGTCGATTTTTCGAGCGAAAAACTATTGTGGGACCATGATATCGAAGAAGTGGATACATCTTGTTCCAATATGTAGTAAATTATTTCCTCTAACACGTGGGTTAGTCAAAATCTACGTTTTGTGGGTCCTCGCCACCGAAAAATCGATTGATGGCAAAACGACTCTCTCCGTAATCCGTTCGTCCGACTGTGGTCTACGCGAGCACCTAAACCGTTCAGACCATTTTCTCTAAAATTGATATTCCCCGAGCGATGTGAACGAACTCGAGGACCTGCGAGTTTGAAAGGGATATTTTGATCTTTGGGAGTATGTTATTTGAACCAACAATGTTTGAAATATTTTATAAAAAAATAGCTTGGATTTTAATTTTGGACACTCTTATCACAATTTTAATTTATTTACATGTTTCCAAATATTAGAACCTTAAAGAAACTATCTACTAGGTTTCGCTTATTGCCTACATTTCAATTTGTTGTTTGCAGAGGTAGATGTTTTTGAAGACCGCCCCCTCATTTGACCTACTGTTTCTAAGAGACGCCTGCTCCCTTTGCGTCGCCCTGGCGCCTAATGCCTGCTAAAGGACCACAATGGAAAGGAAAGCGGCGCGTGAAGAGGCTCAAGAGGCGGAGAAGGAAAGGGAAAGAAGCTGCGCGCGTCGCTCACGTAACGAGAAAACAAACGAAAGGCGGGTGCGCCGAGGGGATCCAGAGTGTGACCTGGAGACCTCGTTCGCCCGAGCCGCAATGCCGCGCGCGCGCGGGCAGCGACCGAAAAGGAAAGCCTCGGAAGGCGGCGGGGGTGTCGCCGGGAGAAATCCGGTAAACGCAGAGGAAATGGCGCTCGTATCATAGAGTAAAGATGTAGGTTCTCTGAGAAAAATGCATCGTTCGGAACGTTCAAATAACAATTAGGATCGTTACCTGTGTGTCAACTAATCTAATTAATAACTTTCAATAATAATCATTTAAATAATTAACAACATTGAAAACAGTGTATATAATTGCAGCATATTTAATTTAAGCATTAATATAAACGAATATTTTCCTGTTTATAATAGCGCCTAAATATGCCCCTCCCTCCTAATAAAAAATCCTTTGAGCAGAGCTCATCAGAAAGACGACTCGAGAGCAAAGAGTCAGAGCTTGGCCGGGTCTGCGGGAACGAAGCCTGCGGGAGGCGGGGGCGATGGGGGGTGGGATAAGCCGGTTTCACACCAGGCGTCGTCGCAAAATGCGTTGCGTTGTGGAGGGGTGAAATCGGTTGTAGTGGGGGTACAAACGCCCTGTGCGCGCTCTACTCGGTTACCACATTTTCCGGAACTAAGATGCGACGGTGGTGCCATCTCTAAATGAGTTACCACCGGGGCGTAACCTGTCCGCTGCCCGCAGTGAGCTGTCTATACATCCTTAGTCTATGGTCGTACAACCGCCCCTCCCATACCCGACGCCGCTTCCTATAGCGCAGTCACGCCGCGCCGGGCATACACCGACTAGGGATCGATTAAAATAAGTTGGTGATTGACAGTTGTGCATCTCAAGCTGTAGCTTCATTCTATATGAGTGTATGATTTGGTTACTTTAATAAGTGTTTATTTCAGGGGGTTATTTTCGTATCCCGGGAACACGTGGTCAGTGGTACACAACCCGTCAACGTCGCTCCCTTCCATTTGCAACTGTCAATCACCAAGTTATTTTAATCGAACCATGGGGATCGATGGCCATGCTTTCAAAACATCGACATTTCTACAAAATCATTGATGTTTTGTGCTCGGATGTTTTTATTTTTCAAAGTTTTGTTCGTGGATGAAAAATTCCCATAACCGCAATACAAGTTAAAATACGAAATAACTGATGGTACCAGTGTCTGTTTTGTGTCCGAATCCAACGGCGTGATTTCCTTTGTCGAGCAAACAAATCCCTCGCTGAAGATAATCCTCATGCCCTGGTATTTCCTTCGTATTGCGCACATGGGGAGACGTTTTAACTTTACTTTCATTTAAGTTTTAATTATAAATGAATATGCAACATTTACAGTCAAATTAATTTTTTTGTGCACGAATTTAAAGTTAGAGATTACTGAACCAATTTTCAAACATCGATGGTTTTTGTTGATGTATTATGAACATCGATGTTTCAATTTTGAACATCGATGTTTCAATTTTGAACATCGATGTTTCAATTTTGAACATCGATGTTTCAATTTTGAACATCAATGTTTGACAACGTCGACGCTCTATTGTCGATGTCACATCACTAATATCGACTGCATCCCGGTCTCCTAAGCCGGTTACGTACCTCCCCGACTCCATCACATTCTGGTTTCTTCCTTAGTTTCAGGATTGATTTCTACCGTTCACCACGGTCTGGTGAGTATTGTATAGACCGATTGTAATTGATACACAAAATTCATTGTCTTTCAAGAAAATGTCCTTTTAGAACACCGCCAACGTTGAAAACTACCTCTTCAATGTTTGTGGAAACAAAACATGAAATCACGTATCTTAGGCATATTCTTACGTCGGTGGATTAACATACACAATCCCACCATGTTCACCTGAGTCAGAAGTTTTATCTGGATTGGAGCAAGAACATATAGTTTATATGCGCTACTAATGAATGCAAACTTAACTAAAAGTTTTACTTCTTCCGAAAAACAAGATGAACGGAACGGGATGCAATCGGGCTATGCCTTCTCAGGTAACGAAAAGTGAAAAGCGATTAGCTGGGAAGCGAGGGTGGGGTAAAACCTACCTCGGGATGCAGTCGGGCGATTCCCTTTACTCCAGGGCATTCACGCCAACAGGGCGCGCTGAGGGCGTGATTGAGAAGTGAAACCGAACGTCAGGGAGTTGTCATTTGGAATGCCATTCGCCCAAGTTTGCACGCAAAACGAAATGTTGCTTTTTGTTTGAAACCAGGTATTGGCTTTGTGAAATTGTGTCGGGGCCTACAAATATAAACAACGGATTATATAACTTCATCGTTTCGAAGTCGATTAAGAATTGTAATTTAAATCGCAAATGTTTCAACCTCTCAGTGTCCCTGACGCCTTGAAGTTATGATATCCGAGATTGTGAACTGATCTGTTTTTGTATTGAAGTTGTGGAATGACTGAATCGTCATTGAAAAATGTCAGAAATTCTTTCATTGTTAATGTGTTTTTGATGTAGAATGTGCATTTTCTTTCTGCATTTCACACGAATTTCAGAAGACAAGACGAGGAATTAAACTCTGACAATGAAAAGGGCAGCACAATCGTCTGTATGCAGAGAATGTCGTTAATTATAATGCTATATCGTCAAAATGCATTTTGCTTGATTAGTTTCTGTTGTGCCATTTTATTTCTTACGTCTGTTGGAATGTCACAGTGATTGTAAATTGTCGTTTTACGACAACTTCAACTGCCACTACAAATTTTCATGATTCTTTCAGAAGTAAAAAGACAATAACTGCTGTATAGAAGGATTCCTTCCGCAAAAGTCATAATCCCACCAACCGCATTAAAAGGCCTCAACCGCTCCCATTGTCGACATTGCCTTTTTTCTTGTTCAAATTTCAATCTGAAGTGAGAACGTAAGGAGTTATTTCGTAAGTTGACATTCGATGTGACTAACGTAGCGTACATGAGCTTAAATAAAATGATCCTTCGAAAAATAGGTTTTCAAATGCTCGAAAGTCCGGTAGGGTCCTTTTTTAAAATAGTTTAGTTTATATTAATTATTGCCTCTATTTTTGTAATAATTTTACTTTTAATATAATACTGCACATTAATTTAGCCTTCGTAATTAATTGCAAATGATTCGTATCTAGTTTTATTTTAAATAAAAATATCTAATTCTCTCTTGCACCTTCCTTTGAAGAAAGAACTTCGCCCCAGACCGATCCTAGAATAACAACCCCATCATGTTCCCCATGTCTCCATTGAAATCAAATCAAGTAGAAGGTCTGTCGCCGTGACGTTACCTCCAGTTCCATTTCTGCGTAAAGCGAGAGATCGCTTTGTCACGCGACTAAAAAGCGTCGATTTACGAAGTGGAAGCGCTGAGCTGATTTCCGCGCTGCGAGCGGCTGCGCGCAGAACCTGCTCTCGGGCGCGCATGCGCAGGCGAAAAACGCCCCCGAGATTTACCGTAGCGCAGCGCAGCTCCGGGGCACGCTCCCACGGTGGCAGGCGCCGCCCCGCGCGGCGTGCGAGGAGCGGGGAACAGAGCTAGCACCACGCCGCGGAAGTTCGCGCATTCATTTTACTTAAAACTAGGGAAGCCCGGCAGACGTTGTTCTGCCCTTCATCTCCCTTTTTTCCCTCCTGTCAGCCTCTCACTGTCTCTCCCTCCCTCATCCTGTCCCTGTCTGTTTCTGCCGCTCTCTGTCTTTCTCATTCACATTTAATTGCAGATTCTGCACATCTCTGAGCAGGACTAGCAAAAATGTAATAGAATGTTCAAGAAGGTTACTATGTGAGAAACGTTTCTATGAGGCCTTTGGCCTCAAAATTTTGGTTTTTAAACCAATAGAACTCATAATTTAGCAGTTATTTAACAATATATTTTCAAAATCCTGCCGAATGTGTTGCGGGTTGCATTTGACGTAAATATTTAGTTTTGTTCTACAGCGCCATGTAGTGGAGTTACAACATATTTAACAGCACATAAACCTTCTCTGTAAAAAAAACATGTAGAAGTGCCAACTTTCATGGAGTTTGGTCTCACGGTGGTAGGTGTTGCCGCCGTGGTAGGTGTCGCAGTTTAGCTCTCATCTCTCTCTCTCTCTGTACACACACACACACACACACACACACACACACACACACACACACATATATATATATATATATATATATATATATATATATATATATCAACATCCACTTTTATATACCGATAGATAAACGTACAATAAGGCATTTTTTCTCGTTACGGAGCTGTTACTTTCTCGTTACGGAAGCTATGGACCGCGCGGGATCGTCCCTTCCTCCTACCCCCAACAGAACCCCAACAACTCCTCAACCCTTCCTACTTATCCCTTCTCTTCCGTCAGACACACACGAACATACACATGCAGGAAACTTCCACACATGTCGAGAAAGCAGTCGGGGGCTCTGAGAGCTTGTTCCCGGTTAAGGTGGTACACCGCTGAGGGTAATATCTGGCGAAGGAGACCCAAACCGCCGTGGTAGCTAATGGAACTCCAGCGGGGAAGGAATACCTTCATCTCGTAGCGTGCATTACACTTACAGGATTCATGACCATCGTAGTTAACATGCTCTGAAACAGTAAATAATCAAATTTGCAGTAGTCATACACAAATATTAGTATTCTTGTACAAACAAATAGTGGATGAGGCACAAAGCCTGAAAGATATGTCTCTCTTATATAATATTCATTTTCGTTCATAGTACTGCAGGGTTTACATATTATGTGCTAGATTTCGTGCCGTAGAAGGAAGAAATTGTACAATCCCACTAATAACCACAAGAGTGCTGAGAGGCACGAGATGTGGTGGGAAAAGCTCGAACGAGGCGACAGCGAGACCCGTCCTTCCCTTCCAGTTAGAGCGCCTGTCGCGGCCGTACGTTACGCCATTACTTAAATCTGGGAAGAACGCTGTCTGTGTATTTTGTATGTTAATTCACCAGCACTTATAAACACTTAGGGCCGCAACGAGTGCCCGCCCGCCCGAGGCGAGTGACGCGGAGTGCAGCGGGGCGGGGCGGGGCGGGGAGGGACGGGACGGGGCGCAGCGGAGAGAGGCGAGGCGGGGCGCTGGTGCCGGCGTTAACTCACGGCCGGCGCCCGCGGGACAAAGCGGCGTTAAGCAAACGCAGTCTCCGATGGGGAACGGAGCCCCTGCGTCGGCTGGCGGGCAGAAGACAGCAGCGCCAAGACGAGAATTGTTTGAAGTAATCCGCTGTTAGCTGCCCCGTAGATCAGGGCTGCTCGAGTGGGTGGCCTAGCTGTGGCCCGCTGCTTGTCGGGTCAGTCCGGGGGGAGAGGACAGGAGGTACCGTGGAGATATCGACTCTCCTCTAATGAAGACAGGTGGCTTGCGGGGCACAGAGTGCGGTCTGGCCCCAGTTTTAGAGCAATCCCACCAACTTGAACACCAAACACATTTACGAGTTCAACTATTAAAAAATACTTTATTAAAACGTTGGTGTGTACTAGTATACTAGTGTACTATTGCAACACGCAAATGCAACACGCTATTGCACAATGTACTGAAATGCTCTCGGGCGAGGCAGACTGTCCTCCTTAGCAGTTGCAGGGTGACTTTACGCTCATAAGGAGGCTCCGCACTTATCTGTTGTGGTGTTCGTGCAGAACTTCACTAAGGGAAATGAAACTGAATGCAAAGACGGTTCGGAAAGTGTCGAATCGGGTCTTTGAGTTGGAATCCACGGACCTTTGGGCAAGCACAAACCTAGCCTTTGGACTTCTACGCGACATATTCCTTCAACTTTGAAAACTGTTTCAGAAATGAACTGTTTTACAGGCTATAATTTTCCTGGTGTTTCCTCAATGGGAAGATAGTATCTGCCATGGCTCCCCGTGCTACCCGCTGCCGACAGTTATCGCATAGGAGGCAGTGAAGAAATATGTGACAACAGTGCTGGCGTTAGGCATGGGCAGACTGGGCGATCACTCGAGGCCCCGCAAGTTAAGATGATGAGACTGATGGGAGAAAATAGTAAAAAATTGAAAAAGAAATTGGAACTCGATAAAATCGTTATAGTAATTTTATAAGTCGCGACACAGTAGTCTGATATTTCATAAAATTTCAATTAATAGTTTACCTTAATATTTAATTATAGTCAATACTTTTAAAGTAGGACTCTATGAAATTAATGAATGATTTTATTAAACGTCAACTAAACACAATTTTTTTAGCGTTTTAAGATAACCGCAGAAGTTGTATTATTATTTGATCACCAAATACTTTTACTTAAAACTATTATTTAAAACATATTTCCAAACATTTTTTCTACCTTAAATGTCATTTTTGTTATTTGTTGAATTAAAATAAATAATGAAATAAGTGGTAACTTCTTCATACAACTTTCACATTTTAATTTTTCCGGGGGGGGGAAGGGCTACGTTTCAGCATTACCCCGACCCAAAATTGTCTAGTTCCGACACTACGTGGCAAGGGTAGTTGTAGCGCTTTCGGTGCTGTGCTTCATACCTCTCCCGTCTTGCTCCGATTCGAACCCCGTCAGGCCCACGTGAGTTCCACTTCCCACTTTATTTGTTTCTGTTGCCCTCGCGCGAGCGCAGCACACCGCCGCTACACAATGGGCAGCCCAAGACAAACAGGGACATGAAGTACATCGTTCGACTTTTCATTTCCTGGAAAACTATATTTCAGATTTCAAAAATTGATAAGATTTTTTTCTACATTTCTGAGATAATTCAAACATATTCTAAATTTCCTTCTGGTAGGAACCAAAATTCGATACCGTTCATAATCCTGAAAAATACAACGAAACTTTTTTTGTATTCAGAATGTTCAACATATTGTGGTTCCCAGTGATAAGAACAATGATCGCTTTGATCTAATTTTTCTCGAGCCAAAACATCTTATCTTTGGTGTACTCATATCCAAGTAATGGTCTCCCAGATTTCATTTCATTTCTTTCATTTTCATAAATTTTCGGACATTATTGGACACGATATTTAGTAGTTTGTGGTATAAAGGAGTGAAGTACGATGAAATTAAAGACTTCTGCACAATTATTATTGCGAAATTATACTGTATTAATAAACAATTTCGTTTAATTCCATGTGAGTGAAGTGGTGACGAGTGTAGAAATTTTCAGAAAGTATTTAGTGCGCGTCCAGAAAGTGCAAGTACATTTTAAGTCCGTAAGAAGTTGAAACGAGTTCTGTTAGCAAATTAGCAGCTAAATTACGTTTCGTTTTTGTCCAATGGTAAAATAAGAAAGCCTGGGAGTGCCTAGCGGTGGTGCTATTAGTTCCCTTTCTGGGAATAGATGCTGCCTTGTTTATAGTGACTTCGCGCTATTTCCTTGCGGAATTTCTAATTGTTCAGGGCGTTCATATAAATGTCTCTATGGCGTTGTGACGTAAAAATATTTTCACATTCTTGCATACTACATCCGTAGTATAGAGCAGCGGAAAACTACTATTCTTTGGCAGAAAAAATTGTATTGCAGGACGGCAAAACGTCTGTCGTATGTCCATCCGTCCGTCTGTGAACAATGCCAGCATCTAATTCGTAGGAGAGTTTTCACCAAAATTCATATTTCTCGATCGATCTCGCCGATGTTGCATCAATATGAAACAGATATTTTAATTTTTGAGGGTACTTTATATGAAGCCTTCAGGACACTTTCAATCTTTTCTCAAAAACTGGCTTCCAAATTTTTGGATTACATTATCGGATAGAGTAAAGTAAGCGTACAGAAATGGCGCAGGTCCTATTTCGTTGATCTCACAATTTTCGAAAATTGAAAAAGTTAAAAAAAATTGGGTGAATTCTTATTGCTACAATAGTGATGTTAGAGACATTTCTTCGGGGTGAAATCTGTTCTTCAAATTTAGATCTTTAAATGAGGTCACGTACACATTTTTGAATGTAAGAGACGTTTTCGGGTAATTTTGCGTAAATTAAAGGTAATTTTAAAAATAAGGTTTGTTCCAAAATGTCTCCTTTTTTCTATATTTTTATGGGATATCTGGAAGAGCGCGAATAAAAATGCCCAAGTACGTTTTGCCCCAAACGCAGAATTTTCGAAAAATGCAAAGTTACGAATAATGCGAGAAAGTGTATGCTGTTGTATCACCGTTCGGTTTAATTGTTCTGCTACATTCTGCGATTTTGTTTCACAGAATTGTTCTACATACAAATAACACCCGAACCGGAATAATACGTCGTGTATTTATAAATGCAAGTGTAATGTACTCACAAGGAGCGTTCTGTGGTACAAAAAGGGATGGTATAAAACGTTATGGAACATATACATTGTGGCAGTGTTCGGGAATAGTTTCTTTACAAACACTGATCGCGGCCAGAAATAATTGATAATGAGATAAAACGTGATAAATTGATGATTATGGCTGTGGTCTTGTAGGTCACCTGTATTTGCTTGACTGGTGACAGTCTTCCACCTATTGTTTTGCTGCCATTCGCTGATTCTTCTATTTCGCTGGAGGCTTTCTTTCTTTTATTCTGGAAATGAAATTCCCAGCTTCCAAACCGTGCGGTGGATGTGAGTTTCGTCGTCTGGTACGCAGGGCGTAAGGAGGGCTAGCCAGGTGCTGCTGCATGGCGGTGATACTTGAGAAGTGGTGACGGGAGGACAAGTGCCTCCCACGCCGCGACGCTCCCGCCCCCGCCTCCGCCTCCCCCCGCCGCCGCCGGCGCGCTTATCTGATGGTCCACTTCGTGCGAAGACGGGCCCATTAAGGCCCAAGAAATGGTCCAGTCCCGACCCCCGTGATGCCAGATTACACGGGATCCTGCTCATGATGTCGAGGTCAAGGGGGGAAGCGGCGGGGGCAGCAGAAAGTTCCTCGGAAGGCGGATATTCATTTCCCTAATCATTTTGTACCGAGGAATATTGAAAAGAGTGGAGGAAGTCGTGCTTTTTGGCCAAGATGCTACTTTTAATGCTGGTTATTATGCCAAAACATGCCTGCGTTTATTTACAATAGGTATTTTGTTATGCATTCTTGAAAATAAGTTTGTTAGATTAAGAGACTGTCAATGTTCGGAAGATTGTGGTGTAAGTAATCTACTCATTTTATTATTTTAAATCATCAAAATATTTTTAAAGAGATACAGCGTATTCTTCCTTTAAAGTGAGACCCATATGGACCATACTTCTTGAGTATACTGATTTTAGATATTGAGAATGCGCAAATTTTAATGGGACATATGTTTGTGCAAAATTAATTGTTTTGTTTAATTTGAAAATTAAATAATTACTATGTTGTTGAAGCTCGAGAACTCTCCATGATTGTAGTGAATGAAAATTTGTTGGCTGTTTTTATGTTAAAAAATGAATAAATAAGTATATAAGACATCAGTTAAACACATCTAGACGTGCATATTTTCGTGAGATTTCTCTTTTGACCCAAAGGCAATGCCTGATTTTCGTCGAAGCAATGTGACCAAGTACTTTTTTGCTCAGCATGAAGAGTCGCCGACAGTGCCCTTTACATCTTCCGAGTCAACCTCCTTTCTTCGCTGATAAACTTGTTTAAAGGCAAAAACGCAGTGCAGGGAGAGCGGAGGTCGGACCCCGGCGGGAGGCAGAAGAGAAGCGGCCGGAAGGGCTGTTAATTCGTTTGCGATCAGGGGGCGCAGTGGCGCGCTCTTTCCTCCCGGGAGCCCCGAGGGTTTGGGGGGGGGAGGGGGCAGCGAGCGCTCCCGCTTTCGCCCCCGCGGCGCTGCCCCCTCCCCCTCCCCCCGCGATTTACAACGGCGTTCAACGCGCACTGCGCTCAACTGGGTCGAGGAAAAAGAGCTTCACACCAGCGCTTCCAGCTCATTACAGCCACCGTGCGCGTCTCTATACTTAATTCGAATATATACTTGGATTCATATAGCTGCTTTATATAGCTGCCTCTGATGTAAATGAGCTGTTATGGTGTCATCCAATCGGGAGGTTGAACGTTACCGTAGTGACGTCACTGTAGTGTCGTGTAAACTCCTGATTGGTTGACACTGTAACAGCTGATGACTTGTCAGAGGCAGCTGTAAATAAATTGCATTATAAGCCCAGGTTTAGGTGGTCCAGGGCATCTAGTGATGTCACTACAGTACCTTTGACCGGAAGGTTTTAGGTTCGAACCCCGACGGTGGCGGGATTTTCGACATTAGCTAGAATAGTTTGGTCGAATATAGCCATTGTCTGCAGAAGAATTGTAGAGGCCGGCTGCAGTGATTGGTAATTTTCCGTTCTTTCTCCGATGAGCACCTGGCGAATGCCAGAACATCCTACCAAACGGGCTATGGACCGTGCGCGATCTTTCCTTTCTCTTCCTTGATCTATCGTCACACCCTTACACTTACATGCACTACATTATCACTCTTGTCGGACGCCAGTCGGGAGCTTAGAACTGGTCCCAGCTGGGGCGATGCCCAGCTGGTGGGAAATACGTGGTTGAGGAAAATCCCGCCAGCCGAAGTTCGGCGTCGGATCCTACTATCCCAAGGGGGAAAATCACCGTCACCTCCCACGATAAAAACATGCATTACATTTACTGGACTAATGACCTTAGCAATTGACGCGCCCGGAATCACTAACCAATCAATCAATTTAATATAGGCATTTGCGGCGGAAGGTTAAGCAGTTTAGGTCATACCACAGGTGTCAACAGTTTCTTTAGATTCCCTCCCTCTTCGTGGATTTATTCAGAGCTGCCTCAGACGTAACTCAGCTGTTACGGTGTCATCCAATCGAAGGTTTAGTGTAGTGACGTCATTGCAGGGACGTGTGAGCTCCCGGTTGGATGGCACCGTAACAGCTGGTGACCTGTCCGATTCAGCAGTAAATAAATCGCAGAATAAGCTTCACAAACCTCACAGGCTGAAGCAATAACAATGCGTACCCTAAATTGAATGAATTCGCGCCTCTGTGGAGAGGGGACAAGGCGACGGCCGCTTTCGCTCCCGCGCCACCCGGGCCGGCTGCGGGCGCAGGCGAGATGCCCAGCGTGTTTGCGGCCTCGGCGCGCGCCGGCATCTCGCGGACCGCTCGCGACTTCCAGGAAGGCGACGGCGAGGGCGGTTTGGATCGGCCGCGGTTGCCGCTGTGGGCCGGCACGCACGCATGGCGGGAGAAGTGGAATTGGAGAGATTATTTGCGAAGTTTCCTTTTTGTTTTCTAGTTTTTCCTCTCAATGGAAGAAGACGCTCGGTGTAAGTGTGCTCAGAAATGGAGTTTCTCTTTTGTTAAACGTATCCTAGAACCGTTGAATCTATTCGTGAACTAGAAGGCTGAATTTGTATATTCTCCCTTTCTGTAAACTTTTATTTCTTGGGGATTCGTCGTGTTTGAAATGTGCTCTACAACCGAGTTGGAATTGGCGGTAGTTATCAATGAAGAACTGATTAATATATAACACTTTATTATTTGATAACTCATTTCTCACACACCCACATCCTCAGCGACTCGGCACGTGACAAAATTCATATATTGACACACGTTAACATCTTTCGAACGACTGCTCAACGCGCCACTTCCATCAACCGTCGCTCTTGGCATTCTGCTTTCGGAGGAGAAACAGAAGTTCGGCCGGTAATCGTCTCCTGAGTTGCTGAGTTGGGGAAAAGGCACATTTTGCACAGATGGGAGCCCACTCTTACAAATTTTTGACTGACTGGTATTTGAATATTATTTTTAACTGGGGTCATATGTTTAGAATGGACATGAATTCGTTAGTGACGTCCGAATTTCACATTTCGTAAAGTGCATTAAAGTGTCATAAAAGTTTCTAATGATGTTGAGATTATGAAAACTAATTGTCTAATATTCAAATTGAAAATAAATATTTCCTACGTTATTTCACAGGAAACAGTTAAAGACATTTAAATTCTATTGTCTAAAAAAATATAAGTCCATTAATCATTTGAAATTTTAATTTTTTTTATTTTCATGGCTGCATCTCAATTTTCTTGTTACTTCGTATGTAAGGAAGTCAAGAAACATATTTGTGCAAAAGAAAAGTGACATGTTTCAAATTTTCATTTTGGACGGGAACGGTTTTATTCTGAGAAGTGTCATATATTTCGCTGCCAAAGAAAGTGTTTTACTTTCCGTACCACCTGTCACGTGAAAACAAATTGAACTAGTAAAAATAAGTCTATCTAAATTAAACTTCTTGTTTTAAGTCAGAAATGACGATGTATGAAATGAATCACGATTCTTGTACTCTGGCGTACATTTTCCTGTGAGGTGGTATTCAAACGAGGCGTGTTGCTGACGTGGCTGTTCGAGTGAGCCGAGCCACTGTGCGGTCGCGGACTGCCGCTGCGTGGCCGCGCTGGAACCTGTTCTTGGGCAGGCGCTGCGAGCGCTCAGCAACCGAACCAGAGCTCAAACCCAAACCCAAACCCCAATCCAATCCCAAACCCTAACCCAAACCCTTGACCAGCGTTATCTGTGCAGAGGAGAGGCGAGCGCGCATTCGCTTGTTTCCCTAGGAGAGCATCCAAGTGAAAATACTACATTAAACTGGGCAGATCCACTGTCTCGATTCCCATTATTTCGTACATCCCCATACACTAATTCTTGGGCTGTGTGATTCGACGATTCATATTATGAAAATGTGCTGTGTTATGTAAATCTCTGAGCAGAAAACGTGAAAAATGGCAGAATGGCAGAAGTGTTTGGCGAGTGAAAATTTGATATGTGAAAAACGTAATTCGTTTACGTTGCAACCAAAAAGCTTCACAAATGTACATCAATTTTTAAAAATTGTTAACTGATTTTTTTGTTTAACCGGGAGGTCCAGGGAATTGACCTTCTCCATGATTTTTCCAATTTCCTATGGTATTATTTTTGTGCTTTTCTCTCACACTTCTGTTTCCGAAAAATGCGACGACATAAGTAAAAATTGATATCCTCTAAAACCTTTGTTAAATAGGATTAAATGTTTCTTGTGTATGTAACTTGTTATCTGTAAACAGGAGACAACGTATTCGGCGGCGGTTTAATCTGTCAATTATTGTCTATTGCGAAGTTAAAATAATCTCAAAAAGTATTCCCTATTCCCTAAACGTAAAGTAAGGCTGTTTTGTAGTTAGATCTTTAATGTCTTCATGTTTCAATTTACGTACGCTTACCCTTATAAACAATTGAATTACAACCTGAAGTTACCTTTATCAATCAAACTAAATTACTTGATAATCGCCTAAAAAACTTACCTACTAAACTAACTTAATTTTTTCCGCAAGAAAATTTGAATTTTGTAGTGTGTAATATCAATGAATATTCTACATATGTAATTTAATTTGAAGTGAAAGTGTTTATTTATAAGGAGCCACAGCTCCTTTTTGTTAGTGCGGACTGGTCCCAATACTTCCCCAATTTCATCAACTGTCTCTAGTTCCAAGGGCCGTAGATGTCCTATATTAGAATTACGGCTCTGCTATTCAAACTTTCTAATCGTTTTGTGGAGAAAATGCATACGAAAGAAAGGCTCTATCTCAGAAGAAGCCTTTTAAATGTTTTAATGACCACCCATAAAGTGAAATTTTGGAACCGTACTTTACAGAGGGAAGCAGGATGTAGACTAAATTTGAAAAAAAAGGTCAAGGCATTCGTTCTGGACTCTGAAAAGGGAACAAAATCTTGGGCGCCATTAATCTACTCACTGAGCGTCCGGAGCGCATCCTCCGAACATTGTTTTCACACTGAAGGAGAAATGATTGACCCACTAACGAGGCTTCGTTTGTCTTCCAGTGGGCGGGACTCTCGGGGCTTGTGCAGCTGGATGCACTTTCCTTTCTCCTATCTGTGGCGCACTTGTGTGTGGGATGAAGGTCGTTCAGTAAATTCAGGCGCTCACTTCTTTAATGATAATTTGGGGCTTCGGATAATTCCGTGTATCAAACTCTGCCGGAATCGTCTACCGCTTGTAATGACCAGAGCATTAAAAATAATGTTGCAGGAAATGAGTAAGAGAAATTATTTGTTTAGCCTCCTCTCTTGGAGGTTTTGGCTTCATCTTTAACTTTGTAAATAGCTATTTGCATGTTTTGTAATTATTTCATCATTTTTCCTTTATCTAGTTCACTACTATCCATTTTTCTTTTCTGTTTTTCAGTATTAGTTATTCAATTTATAGTTATTCCGTTTTCAAAATAACATCCACCATCCCTCTGTTTCAATAAGAAATTCATTTCCTACCATCACTTCGGATGTAAAAATGATTTTGCCTATTCCCGAGGGATTCTTTTACTTCCTCGTCCCATTAAATTCGGGTGTGCACACACATCCAGTAATTCCTTTTCTTCCTGTCATTTTCTTATTGCTTCGCCATCATCAATTTTCACCCAGTCGTCGCCCTTTTGGTGGCTTGTTCTCTCTGTGCTCCTCTGTGCTCGAGAACTGTGAATTTCGCTTCAAAGAAGGGGTGCCGCGCCTCAGATGTTGTACTCTCCTACGTTGCACACGAGCGTGTTTCGCCTGATTTTAATCACATGGAGCCCAACAGCCCCAGATTCCAAGAACATGCAAAGAATTTTCGAGCTCCATCTAGGACTATTCAAATTCCGTATTATACCCAAATCTCATTTTGAGTTTTCAGACCGACTCCTTCATAATTGCCACTTTTTATGTTTCATTCATTATCGCGTGTCGACGTAAGAGCAGGTCTAATGACTCGAGCCCTGCCATTAATAAAAATAATGTATTATTGTTATTATTATTATTAAATCATGCGCGCCAGATGGATGGTGTTGCAATATGAATGTTGGAGCAATTGAGTCATACGTGTTAGATATCTGTAAAATTTCTAAAAATCGTCATTTCTGAAAGAATGCAAGTATAAGCTTATATTTAACCCAATAATGAAATTTGAAGTTATACGTAGTGTAAATGATTACAAATAATCGTTCTACCACCACTGCCTTTCGAGTGGAAGGCCTTGCCCTGCAAGGGGTCGTATAGTAATAATATAATAATAATAATAATAATAATAATAATAATAATAATAATAATAATAATAATTTTGAAAGTGGATTATTTTTAAAATTTGTGTAGTTGAAACCGTGTGTGGTAATCACTTGTTTATAGCATTCAATTAAGGCGGCGCGGGCGTCGGCCTTGCCGGCCTTCGTGCACGGCCCAGCAGTCGCGCGTCCGCGGGCGACGCCTTAACGGTCCCTCGACGCGACCTCTCCCCTCCAGGGGCGCGGCGGGGCGGTGGGCCCGCACCAAGCACTCGGGGGAGCAACTTCGTTGGCATTACGTATTCACTCACGCGGGTTGTTTCAGAACTGGAAGACGAACGAGCGACGTGTGTCCCATCCCGTGTTCTCTCGGAAATGAATATAATCGCAATGGAATTGAAAGTGTACATTGAATGCAAAAAGCATTCTTTATATTGGACAATAAATAACATATACAATTAAATTGGTATCTATACAATTAAATTGGTCCTGTAGAAAGAACGGTCTGCTTTTCGCAGATAACGTTTCCGATGAATGATTTTCTTCCACATTCTGAAGTGTGTAGAAATAATGTGTTGAAATGCTGTGATCATCACTTACAAATGACAACGTATTTTTATCATACATATGTGAAAAGGATCAAAGCGCAGTAATAAATAATGCTTGACTTCAAATACCTCTTCAATCATCCCTTTTTAAAGGGAAAATAAAAAAAATCACAATTGTGGATTGATTTCTTCCCACGAGATGAATTATAATTGAGTTGTTTTTACATGGTTGGAATGCCTATAGGGATTCAGAAGTACAATGACCTTAGTGAACCTGTAGCCATGCTTATGCGAGGAACGCACGTGCGTCCACGACGTTGACATTAGGCTGCTTACATCAGCTCTCGTTGACACTTTCCGCTCGCCGCCGTCGCGTGCAGCACTCGTTCCGAGAAAGTGCTGCGCTCCTCGCGTGGAGGAAGAGCGTGCGTGTGGAGGGTGGAGGGAGCGGCGACAGGTGCCACCTGTTGCCAGCGCCTCCGCCCCCCTCGCCCCTCGCCCCTCGCCCCACGCCCTGGCCACGCCGCGCATACGCCCCGCACCCATCCTGCGCCATGCCCCGCGCCCGCCCCGCCCCGGGTCTGCTCCGTCCCCGCCCCACCCCCGCCCTACTTCCACCCCGCGCCTACCCTAAACCCCGTCCCGCGCCCGCCCAGCCCCGCGCTTGACCCATCCCACGTCTGCCCCGTCCCCGCCCCACCCCGCGTGTGCCCCGTCCCCGCCCCCAACCCCGCCCCGCCCCCGCCCCACGCGCGCCCCTCCCCCGCCCCCGCACCCGCCCCACCCCCGCCTCGCGCCCGCCCCATCCCCTCCCGCCCCGCCCCCTCCTCTCTCCGCCCTTCCCCCGCACCGCCCAGCACCGCTTCGAATATCCCCGTCCTTAGTCACCACGCTTCCGCCCCACCCCGCTCGCCCTGCGCCCGTCCCGTGCCTGCCTATCTTCGCTCCTCACACTGCCCAGCGCGCCTCTCCCCGCCCCAACCGACCAAACCTTCCTGAACTCCTCTCCATTACGATATCCGCCTCATTCCGCCATCGCCTCTCCTCGCCCTTTCGCACTCCCTCGCCTTCACCGTCAGAATTCCTCCCCCCTCTTCTCTCCCCCTCCGCCCCATCGCCACCCCCGCCCCACATAACACTCCACCCCTTCTTCGCCTTCCTTGGACGATTTCCGCCCCGCTCTGCCCTCACCCCCAAGCCCCGTCACGCCTTCTCCCAATCCCCGCCCTCCGCGCCACGCCTCGCGCCACGCCTCGCGCCACGCCTCGCGCCACGCCTCGCGCCACGCCTCGCGCCACGCCTCGCGCCACTGCCTCGCCGCCCTCCACTCTGCCCCGTCACCCACGCCCACCTGCTCCCGTCATTGTCCCGCTCTGTAACTGCTCGGACCCTTTGCTTCCCCACTGCCGCTGGAAGTACAGCAAGCGCCCTCGCCGTGCCTTGGGTGCCACTCTGCCACTTCCACTCTCACTCCGCACGCGAAGCAATTTGCGTCCGGCCAAAGAGCCTTCGACCCCCACCCACCTTTCCCACCGGACTCCAAAGGCCCTTCCGATTTGGGGCGTGCGGAAAATGCCCAAGATTCACGTAATTATGGATGATGCTAATAAAATTCACTCTATTAACTATTTTTTTCTTCGTTCGTACTGGAAGACCGTCGCACAGTGGAGTATTTGACGCCAAAACCTGGCCATAAGTCGAAAAACAAAATTTGAACAGAGGAAATATTTTGTATGCCCAGTATGAAGTGAAAGGTTCGTTTCATCATGTTGTGCAATATTTTCTCCCTAGGGAAGGGCTAACGGCTGTTACAATCAATCTGCTTTCAGCCGTGGTACGTACCTGTTTAGCTTATCCAGTGCGCTTCTCTGTGAGTGGTTTTGAAAACGCGTTTATACGTTTTTCATGTTTTGTGAACTGTTACATCCGTAATGGGTTTTGAAGAGAAAGGTATGTACTATTATTGTAGGATAAAATTTTCTCCAGATATTGATAATTTCTGGTGATATTGAATATTTCACATTTACGCGTAAAGTAAGTTATTTTCAAGTATTTTTTACCAAACATTAGCATTTTAGTACAACTGCCGGACGGTGTCGAGCCAACATTTTTGCACCAATCGATAGACAATTTTAATATCTATTTGGAACATGAGTCAGATAATCCACATGAATCCACTAACATTTTTTATAAATTTTTATTTTAAAGACGGTCGCACGAGGTTGATTAAGAAATCGCACAAAATTATATTTTCTTTTGCAGAAGAAAATGTCAAGGAATTGACTAGGAGAGAATTATTTAACTTAATTAAAGATATTTCTAAACATTTTATTGATGCAAGGATAGATGATATGCAAAATTGTTTATTAGAACTTTGTAAGTGTCCTTCCGAAGTCAGTGTTTTGAAGCTGTAATTGCGTAATTTCAAAAGTGCGTTTAAACAAAGGTGGAGAGCGTCAAACTACATCGAACATAGGTTTATAATAAATAAAGAAAATTGGTTAAATGAATTTTTAAAATGAACAATGTGGTCCAAACGTAAACAGGGGTGACACATCCGCCGATACAGAATGGATTTCTCCCGAAAATTTTCCAGGACAGGCTGCAACACGGACGTTATGCTAAATAGATTGCCATCCATTGCTATCGTGTTCACTACCCAAATTAAATAGAGGGAGAAAACCATTCTCCAAACGTTTCTACCATCTGAAATTCAAAACATTCAAGAACTAGAGCAAAAATGTGCAGAATCTGATGTGGAAAATTTGAGTTCTGGCGAGGAAATGTAAAATTATAAACGTTGAACTGACTGAACCTGCAAACACAATTCGCAAAACTTTTCGGTCCAAGTGAAAGTGTGTGTTCAAACCTCTTTGAATAAAAGAAACATACCGACTTTTGTTCTCCAAGAAACGTGCCTGACGCAAGGCACCGTAATCTGTCCCATCCGTCTTGAGTTACGGGAAAGACCTCGCTCCACCTCGGGCGTCGATGACCGTCCCTTCCTGCTCTCAGCTTAGCCGTCACCACAGGTATGTGGTCCCTGATTGCTCGTCGTATTTTAATTTTTTCTCTTTTATACTTTCAATTTTTCATTAATCAGAATTCATTTTAGTATTTTGTATCATCACTTTCATATGCGTATTAGAACTATAATTTATAATGAAATGTATGAAGATTATGTGTATTTAATAGAATTTTTCTTTTAATTATATTTTATTATATGATTTAATTTCGGATCATTTCCTTGTGCCACTGAAAATTGCCGCTGTCGCAAAAGTTTTGTACTATAATGAAGTAAAATGTACTCGTAGTGTAAATATGGACTTTTTTACGTAAAAAATATTTATACCCCATTGAATTTATAAATTATTATATAAAATGAAGTATAAATTCCATTGGAAATCAATTCCCATCGATATTAATAACAAAATAATTTTGGCCAACTTTTGCGGTGAAATACTCCTCTGTGCGTCGTCTGGTCAGTTGTGTAGTGGATTAAGCCAGGAAGTATCGCTGCTACGTGCCCTCTGTTGTATCATGAAAAATCATTGCCTTCAACGTCTTCAGCAATTGATCTTGGA
The DNA here is from genome assembly GCA_031308135.1 of Acheta domesticus. Taxonomy (NCBI): domain Eukaryota; kingdom Metazoa; phylum Arthropoda; class Insecta; order Orthoptera; family Gryllidae; genus Acheta; species Acheta domesticus. The sequence continues at coordinate 34,984,872 of JAHLJT010009355.1, forward strand.
ACATTGTAGTTTTAGTTCCTGGAAATGCTTCGTAATGACCCGGAAAATAATCGTGTCTTCGATTTTCAGGTAATTCGTTTTGGGTTGCTTTTTATTTTTGTCTGTTCGACTGATTCAGGCCGGATTAACCGGATGTATTTCGTTACCTTCTTGATTGAACTTGATGGTACTCCCGTACACGGTTTTTAAAGTGCTCAAACTTCTGACTGTGTTGTTGCCACTTAGATCTACATTGTCACTTTCTTGAAGAGGAACTGAAATAAGCAGTCTTTCTAGTCTTCTGCAATATGTAACAGATCAAAAAACGAAGTGGACTGGGTTTGGGAAGCAAAGGAAACATTACAAAATTAATTTACCTTTTCTACTCTCCTTCCCTAACGAACGAATATGATTAATTAAGCTTCAGTTCACTTGTTTTCCTCGTGTTGTGAAAATAGTGCGAGACAAATAATATTAAGAACCCCGTGTGCATGTCACTTTAAATCTCTGCCGTTCCAAATAAAATAGAGATTTATTAGGTTCATTCACTTGCGAGAATTGTTGTTAGTTATTGGCCCCCAGCTCCCAAGGCCGAGATAACGTCAAGCATAGCTTCCCTCTATACTTTGATTTATTCAGAACTGTCTCTGACGTAAATCAGCTGGTAGAGTGTCATGCAATCTGAAGGTGAACGCCACCGTAGTGATGTCATTGTAGTTTAGTTTAGTTTAGTTTAGTTTAGTTTAGTTAATGCCTTATTTTACGTGGCGAGACTCGGGCCATCAGGCCCGCTCTTCCGTCTGACCAATATTAAGAACCCCGTGTGCATGTCACTTTCAATCTCTGCCATTCCAAATAAAATAGAGATTTATTAGGTTCATTCACTTGCGAGAATTTGTTGTTAGTTATTGGCCCCCAGCTCCCTAGGCCGAGATAACGTCAGCATAGCTTCCCTCTATACTTTGATTTATTCAGAACTGTCTCTGACGTAAATCAGCTGGTAGGGTGTCATGCAATCTGAAGGTTGAACGCCACCGTAGTGGTGTCATTGTAGTTTAGTTTAGTTGTTTAGTTAATGCCTTATTTTACGTGGCGAGACTCGGGCCATCAGGCCCGCTCTTCCGTCTGACCACGCAAATTTCTACTACGCTCCTTTCACCTAGCGGAGAAAGAAGGTATTATCTCGGGCGACGAAACAGGCGATTTGAATTTAGCTCAGAGGCGTCATTTAGGCTTGAGGATCTTTTACATGCAAGTAAATCTACTAACATGGGCCAGCCGGCTTTACTTCCTCTCCGCGGAAGGCGTACGAAGGATTTTTTCGCCCTTAAAAATCCACGGCTTGGATCGGGTTTGACTTGGGTATGACAGTCCGGCACGCTAACCGTCACACCATCGAATCCGCATAGTGACATGTAAGCTTCTGATTGGATGACACCGTAATAGCTGATGACCTGTCAGAAGCAGCAGTAAATAAATTGCCGTAAATCCTTGCACTGGAGATGCCCCACGTCAGCGCAGAAGGCACGCGAAGCCCCAGACAGCGGTGCCCCCTCCAAAGCCATCTACTGCCGCTGGCCAACGTTACCTCAGTCGTTCAATGCGATGTCGCCACGCGTTGATCGTCAGTGACACTTGATGATCCTCTCCGAAGATCTCGATTGCACTACTTCCATTCGCCGCCAGTCGCATCACGTCACTCGATAATCGCTCTCGCAGTCGCCCACCCATTTTCTATTTCGTTGATGGGCAGAAAGAGAAATCAGGGAGACACTAAGCAACGCTTCCCATGTGGCTCACGAGACATTTTCCGCTCTTAAGAGAGTTTACTACACGGTACGACTGTAGTTGTCGTACATTATCGTGAAGTAACTATTTAGATATTTTCACGAAGTATTAATCCCTCTGTCAAAATTGTATTTTCCACCAGCCGAGCTCATAATTTTGTACGAGTGTATAATCACATTTTAACTGCAGTTGTTATATTTTAATTTTCAAGTGCACTAATGCGTTGATTTGGTTCAATTTGGAATACAGTATGAGCATGTATATCACACAGATATTAAAAAATGGTATACTTTGAAAACATTATTACCATCAATTTCATCTTACAATTATTGCAACGTGCTTCCATGAAGTGTTGCGGGCGTATCGCAAGTGCGATGGAAGCTGCCCTTGAGGGTTTGCTAACAGTGGAGGCTCTGACGCAGAGCCGCGCCCTCCCGGAAGGCATCTGCACCTGGATGGAGCGGAGCGGAGGACAGTGGCGGGGCGATCGCCTGGCGCAACCTCAGCGCCCGGTCACGTCCGCCCGCGGGCGACCTCCGCCCCTCCCTCCGCCCGCGACACGCCCGCGCCGCCCCCAGACTCCCGCGCCGCCCGCCACATGGCCGCGGCGCTCGCCACCCGCCGTGTCAAAACTACGGGCACCACCTGCGTCAAAAGGCGCTTACTCTCACAGCAGCGGCGGACCCAGACCATGCCCACCCCCCAAAAGTGCCTAGAGTTATCGTTTGTTACATTCTTTTTATTGGGCAAAATTGATTTAAATGTTTATTTACATGATAATTATGTAATTATTTAAAAACAAATATTGTATAGAATCATATATAGGTCTACACAACAAAAATAATATATAATATTATAAAAAAATCGTTTATCATTTAACAAAAATCTGTGATTGTCCCCTCTAAAATGATGGTCTGGATCCGCCCCTGTCTCACAGCAGGGATTTTTTATTAGCAGTCAAAAAATAGCGCGGTTATTTATCAGAAATTTTCACAGGATTCTCCTTCTACCTTTGAAGTTCGTTTCCTTGCATTTCATGAGGCGTTGAAAATTATGAAATTAAATCCTACAAAAATTATATTTCACTTTCTATGGAGAATGACACCTCAAAAATGAACGAGTGACGTGATTATATACACGTAAATGAGAAATATTGCTGCATGTGCCACTGATATTCTCACCGTGAAAGGAAATCAATGAATGTATACAGAAACCTTAAAAAATGACGTATGTTCATATTTTCGTTTCGGCATTTTGTTAATTTCTTGATTTCCGTTGTAGCTTTGGTGCCTGTATGAAAATCACATTGAGTGTGCCGTGCTATGAGGTGGGTAGGTGTGGGTGGGCCCACAGAATGGTTCAGCATTTCCAAACGGCGGCGTGGATATGCTAATTCGCTGAGGGAGGGGTGGGGAACATGAAGCGTGTTCACCCGATTGCGTGATCATCAGACGCGTTGTTTACTGCGATCGGTCCAACGTTCGCTCTCAGTTATTTCGGTTTCACTGTTAATCACCACCATTTCTCAAGTGGGTCCTGCCGTAATGTTTCTGTGTTTTTAACTTTACAATATTTTATTGTACTGGGTCCCAATTGAAAATATCATTCTTGAATAAGGATCAAAACTGCGTAGAAAGTGTAAACTATTAATTGTTACCGAAGAAACAATTTAAATTATTAATTGTAAATTGATGACTGATAAATACTTTCTTTTTTAACGACGCCTTTATTTGCTATCTAAATGTATTTTTCTACTGGCGTTTATGAAAAACGCACCTGTGGGAGCTGCTCCAAATGATTCTTCGCGAGAGCCAGCGTATTCGAACCAACTAGACTGGCGTTCACATTGCGTTTCCCTTTCATCGAATGGAAGCCGGCAGTGCGAAGAGTCGTGCCTTGATGTGCATGAAGCAATGCCATCAACGCGAAACGCGCCTTCCCTGCAGGCGCCGTTTACAGCTTCAGCGCAACTCTCGCGGCGCGGCAGTCATTTGCCACCAGCGCCTCCGCCGCCGCCGCCGCCGCCGCCGCCGCCGCCACCGCCACCGCCACCGCCGCCGCCACCGCCGCCGCCGCCGCCGCCACCGCCGCCGCCACCGCCGCCGCCACCGCCGCCGCCGTCGCCGTAAAGAGAGGCTCCTTCGTCGCGAGGACAGGCGTTTGCAACGCCGGCGCTTTCAATTCACAGGAATTAGAATAGCATTCTTCAGCGCCGGACGCGAGCAAAAAGGTGACTGCGGAGATGGCATAATTCCTGCGCCTCAATGGAAGTCCTCTCTGCGTTATAGTTTCTTAGATACGTATGAACTTCAGCCCTAGCAGTTTTTAATTTGAAGTTTTTGTATGTACGTTCGATGTAGAAATAGTAGGTTATTGCAATCAACATTCTGAGACTAAATAGGGTGTACTTCGTTTTGGTATTCATTATGCCGATATGAACATCGTACATTCTTCTTTTTGGAAGGGAAATGTAGGACTATATGTTGTCAGAGGATGAATGTACTTATTCCTGTTTTGTCAACCTTAATCAGGGAGATTGTTCCGAGAACATAGTAGCGTAAGAATACACATTGTATCTTCGTTTTCTAGGAACGCAAATTTGTATAAAACTGACCGCTCATTCAACCGCGATCTAGGAATCTAGAGGCAAGTCCTTAACGCAACTAAAGACTCCATTTAATGTCACCTAAGGCAGTTGAAATCGGCACTCATCAATTTAGACACACTAATCAGATGCGATGGTCTTTATAGTCGAGGGAGCTGTAGGAATGGCACCCAAAAAATTAGCGCCTCGGCTTGAAGGGCCGCGTTTGAAATCTCGTCCCTGGGCACGGATTTTTGTACGTTTCTTTCGTTGTAGAAGCGTTTCTACAAAGGGCCCCGCGTCCTGATACCCGGTGCGCCCACGGGCTCGAGATAACATATTTTTGAATATTATGGAATGATATCCATATAATCATTCCATAATATTATTAATAGAGGTCAAGAAATCAAGCACGTGCATATTTTTGAAAGAAACGAAGTCGGAAAGCAGGCAAAAGATACCTCTCCAGTTCTGCTGCATGAACGTCCACCGGGCGTCGCTGCGTGAAGGCGCTGGAGCGGGGGGGGGCAGGGCGCGGGCGGTGACGCACCGGGGCTTTGCACCACGCGCGGGCGAGTGGCGTAAGGCGCGCCCACTCACCTCGCGCGCACCGCAGACGCGATGAGGCAAACGGCGACCGACACCTATCGGCACACTACAACCAACTTCACGCGGCAGGTAATTAATTGAAACATGCCTTGCTAAATTGTCTATCCTTGTCGGTTGTTCCTTTTTTTGGTGAGTGTGTGTGTGTGTATTATATCTATATAGATGTGCGTTTCCTAATGATGGAAAAATGAACCTTTTTCGCTTTGATGATCGAACACGTGACATGAATCGAAGTGAACATAATTTCAATGCACGTCTGCTTCTTTGTGGCGCCCGTAAGAGCGAATGGGGTGTGGCAAGTGCAGGCAGAGTAGAGGCGGCGGCGGTGCCGGGCCTGGAGCTTCTCCTCTGTGCGCCCTTTCCCTTTCCCTTCCACGCCTGCTCTCCATAAATCTGTCGGGCGCAGGAGAAAACAGACGCGCGCAGCGGGAAACGGGGCCCGGTATCTGCGCCGCCTCCGCCGCTCCGCTCCACGCGTACTCTTTGCGCCCCCGCCGTCGCCCGCCCCCCTCGCCCTCCCGACGATCTCATCCCCATCTCCTCGTCCTCGTCGTTCCCTCATTGCCCCCAAGGCCTGGTCGGCACCTTCGCCTGCGGCGCTCCCTTCGGCAATGCCAATGCTCATTGATGATTAGAGACCGGAAAAATATGTAGTATCAAACATCAAAATATGTACATAAATATGTAATGAAAATAGTAAGAATATGTAATAAATATGTAAAATAGGATATAATATGTAATATTAAAATTCTCTACTTAAACAACCATTTACATAGCACAAAATTAGATTTAGAAAAATGTCCTATATAAATTTTAAAATTAATACAAAGTTTTGAAAACATTTTGGAGAGCACAAGTTGATGCACATTTTGCGTCATACAACTTCTTCGTCAGTAGTAAAAGCTTCATCTACTGTAATCCAGGACCGTAGTTTAGCAGCCACACTAATCACAATAGAAGCCTTTGCACAAACTGGCGGTATCTACCTACAGCGTAGGGAGGTCGCAAATTTTTCTCAGAAATTCAGGTGAACTGCAACCTTAATTTCTGAGAAAAATTTGTGACCGGCGGCGGCGGCTGAATTGTTAAAAAATACTCATTTTTATAAAAAATGTGTAATCAAATTGAAGAAAATTGATAGAATAATAAAATATATTGTGAAAACAGCAAAATATGTAAAGTATGTAATATACTACTAAATATGTAAAAATATGTAACGAAAAAATTGGATATTGTGTTAGGAGGGCGATGATTCGCCAAGATTACAATTATTGTGGAACGGTTAGTAGAAAGACAAAAAATATGTAGTTACATAAAAATCCGGACTCTATTGATGATATTAAAAAAATAGCTACTAAATTTTTAAAGACGCTGCTGACTCGGAAGACACTCTCATTTCCGAGCTCGCTTCATACCAACCCGAACAATGGGCAAAGTATAAGCGGCCTAAACACTTCCTGGAGTAAGAGAAATCTGAAACAGCGAAATGAGACTTGAAACATAAACTTCGTACTTGCACGCGCAATGTGCTGGCCAGTTGGCTAAAGTCGTTCTGATCTTCTGTTCTTTCCATTTTGTTGCAGGATTGGCCATAGATACCTGTAAGGGTAGGAATGGCTGCACCACAGTTGCGTGAACACACATAGCACTTTCGTGCGTTCACAAAGCTGCACAAATAAAATACGCTCCTTTCGGTTTCATTCGCCTCCCTTCATCGTTTTGAATCTCTTTCCTCTCCCTGTCGCCTTTGTCCACCCATCGCTACCGCAGTCCACATCACCCCCGTTGTTCGCGTCGTCCGTACCAGCTGCGTCGCCATCATCACCCACGTTGGCCCGGTCGCACTTTCGGCAATGGCTCTTCTGCTTCCCACATGTCCGTCGCTCCCTTGTCTTCGCCCCTTTCACCTTCTCTGTCTCGTTACCTTCCTTCCGCCGCAGAAAGGGTTGTGGTACTGGTGACGGAAGATCGCTCCGTCTAGTCTCCCGCGCCTGTGAACAAACTCGGAGTGGGGATGCTGACGTCACCTGAGACAGGCGGTCAGAGTCCAAGAGAGCTCCATTCTGAACGACGAAAATTTTCGCGTTCGCTTCCACTGAAATACTGGGATCCACAGTTCAATAAAATGATTTATTTAACTACTAGGATAATAATTAAGAGTCAGGTTGCCAACTAAATTCTGCGATCCACTGGTCGAGAGTGTTAACATTTAACACCTAGAACTAAGTACTAGTTTCCCACAGCGAGAAAAAGTGCCATCAAGTTCGAAAGCTAGTTAATATGCGAGCACAGACATGTCAGGGGAAGAGATATTTTCGACGAGTTATGTAGCGTTGTAGGAAGACTGTTCCACAGAATTTTCGAGGATCGTAACACTCCTCTCTGCCACCGCAGGGTGGCGACTTCGCGTAAAATCAAAAAACTGTTTTGGAATTTCGTTTTACTAGAAAAGACAGACCCATTTTAGAAGAATCTTTAGAAGTTAGTATTTATGTTTGAATCGGTTATAAAACGAGATATTATTCCTCAAAGGTTATTGTTAAAATATTATTTGTCGCAATTTTTATCGCTTTTTCACAACAAAATTAACGAGTTGAGAAATTAGGTAAGGAAAGCAAATTTTCCTGTTATATCATATTGATTGTAAATTGTGTGAAATACTATAATTCTATAACGGACAATATTTTTAAAAAATACTGAAGAAATGGCAAAAGTTAAGGTCATTTGTTGACTGGCTCCCAAGCTACTCCGGTGCAGGGACCAATGCGCCCCCACCCCCTGCCACTGCTCGCACAGCCTCCTTTCCTCGCACGCTCGTGCGCCGAACCAGGGCAGCCGCTGCAGCCGTGATGTCATGTCTGTTTGCGTTTCACTTGCATTCAACAGAATGCCGCTCTCCTTGGCACTAGGTAGCCCGTTGTAATGTCAGTTTTTGATAGACCGTCTTTTTCAGTGTGGCGAACAGTACAAAGTGAGTGTAACATAAATTTAAAGGAATTGCAAGACAGAACAAACCTTATTTATTTGCCGACTTTTTCCTGTGTGTTTACATTTACAGATACATTTTACAGATTACATTTTATTTTTGTTCATGCTCTGGCAATGAAAAGAATACTGCGTTAAATATCCATAATTTAAGCTCGGGGTTGAAAGAGGAACTTATTCAAATTATTTAATTAAAGGTTTCGAGTGAAAGAAGTGAATTATATGAAATTCATAATTGTCCATTACTCATATTACTCATTTAAACTACATATTTCACATCTCGTTGTTCCACAAACAATGTACAAGTGCGGAACATTCTTCAGCAACTGACAAAGAGTTATACAAAATGTTTTTTTTTTACATCCGCCTTGTAACTCTTAAGGAATAGTCGCATATAGAAAAAAAGCCCTTACGTTCACCTTTGTACCAACCCTTGAGGGCAGTCGTGCTTGGAGAGGCGAGCTTTCCCATTCATCCCTGCCTTTCACGTGCGTCGTCTCAGCATTCCTGCTGTCCGACGGCGTGACAATGCGATGAATGGCTTGTTTAAGTGTTGTCAAATACGTCGCCGTGTGTCCAAAGACGTCAATAGATGGCCGTGTTGTCTAAGCAACTACCCACGGATTCGCGTTCCTTGTAGTACAGATACAAAACAAGACTGTTGAAGTGCCGGCACAATAACTGAAGTTTCCGACGCAGCACTCAAAACTTGTTTTGGGATAAGAAAGATCCCCCTTGGGTTGTCCAAAATTATGATGCCTCCGTAACAAACTGTTTCCAATAAACTGTCTTATTATTTAATATTATTTAACCGGCTTATTTACTTAATTTTAGATTTTAATCCGTTACAGTTTATTTCTTTTAGTATTCGAATAATCTCAACAACACGATATGGAATTTTCGTAAAACCCGCGTTTCTTGCACATTTAAGCACCATACACGTCAGGAATAAGGTATATTAAAGCTGTTCCAAAGATGAAAAATGGTGGAGGAAGCGTGGAGTACTTGCAACTTCGTACCCGAAAATCGGGAGGTGTATGTGGGTGGATGCATAATCAGATCAGATGCCTTTGTGCTTGGTAAATATGTCAAGAGTAGATTTAGTTCTACTGCCCCAGGGATCATTATGATATTTTGAAGGTAATTTACAGCCCTGGGAACATTTTCAAAATTTTCTGAAAATTAACGGAGATTTGTTTTTCTATTTTTTTTACTCGAATAGAGGAAATTGCATTAATATGCTATAGTTTCGATTTTCATTGCAACCTTTAAAATCGTAAAAATTACAAATACTTAATTTTATTTTCGAATCTGCCGTACACATCCAAGATTAAATCGATAATTTTCTTTCTCAGAGCAATTTATCTTTCACATCTTTAAATGATGTCATGAGCTTTTATTTAAATATGACTAGTTGTTGAATAATATTACACAGAGAAGGAAGATGTCTTCCGCATTCCATCTAGTTTATAATACCAATGCTCCTCGATTATATATATGCTCTTATTAAGGTGTTTGAATTAAGGCACGTGGTTACCAAAAACATATTTTCAAGAAATCAGTTGTGAAGAAATAATTTACTTCCAAAAGAGCAAGCGTTCTGCTCTTGGCCACTCGACATATTGTTTTTGCGGTGAGGAAATACGAAACTGTGACGTGTCGCCAGCTGGGAAGTGTGAGTCATAAACTGGATGTAATTTATTTCGTTCATGTGCACGAAGCAGTTTGTGGCAATATTGCGACGCCAGGAGAGTGCCCGTTAAGAACTTTTAGTGCTCGGCGTGAGTATTGCAAGTTGTCATACTGCGCTGATGTGTGTGATTTATGACGCCTCAGAAATCACACTAACATTTGGCTTGATACCGCCCTATTCTCATTTTATTATTTCTCATTTCCAGTTATGCGGAGAGGTTATGTTACCTACTTTCCTGCTGGCAGAGACGATGGAACAGTTTTTGACTAAGGAGTTGATGTCTAGAAAATCAATTTCTATAAATAACTTTCGTTGAAATCCTTTTCCGTTGAAATCCTTTTCCGTTGAAATCCTTTTCCGTTGAAATCCTTTTAAAAAGAGCAATAGTTTAGTGCGATTTTTCTAACCATGCCTCTGGCAGGGATCAGCGGTTGACGGTTTCATCCAATTGGGAGCTTATATGTCGCTACAGTGACGTCGGTATGGTGATGTTCAAGCTCCCGATTGGATGAAACCGTAAACAGCTGATATCTGCCGGAGGCACGGTTAGAAAAATCGCACTATAGTACGAGGGTAAGTCAATAAGTATCTGCAATCAATGTTTATAATTTATAAAAGGAAGAATACACAATTTTTATTGATATCGTTTTTAACATAGTCACCCTTCTTTTCTATACACTTGGTCCATCTTGGCACAAGCTTTCCGATACCTTCTGAAAAAAAGGTTTTTGATTGTGTAGCAAGGCGCGTATGCACCACTTCTTTGAACTGTAAATCGGAGCAGAATCGACGGACCAAACAGATGATACTCCGACGTGGCGAGATTGGGACTGTGCACAGGCTGCTCCAACACACGATTCTCACACGATTGCGCTTGTGCTCTTCATTGAGTTGTTTTGGAACCCATAGCTTCTTCTTCTTCAGTTGCTGCCGTTCTTCACTCTTTCTTGACGCTCGTTCGACCACTGTTCTGGGAACTGGTAAACACTTTTTCTGTGGTAGAACATTGTGCCCGTATTGTGTTGAAAACCTGCTATGGATTTCCGTCCCTAGTACACCTTTAAACCATAAAAAACGGATTACGGAACGCTCTTCTTCTTTGGTGCAAACAGAGAGTGCTGTAGCCATCATTATACCACAACAGCGCAAGACTGACTGATCAGATAACGATGAAACCTCCTATAGGCAAAGACAACGGTCCCATCTAGTTGTTAGGCAACACACAAAGCCGTAAAATCAAACTAAAGACAATTAGAGCAAAATTGCAGATAGGTTTTGACTTACCTATGTACATCGTGTCCACTTGGAATGGTTCATAACACTGTCGTTGGGATAGCAACCTCTTCCTTGAAGTTGGGGAGCACTGTCCCTGGCGTGTTTCCATCTGGATGAAGTTTACGACGGTGCACATTACGTGCATTGCCAGGCAGTCTCTAACATTTTCTAGAGATAACATCAAAAGTTGACGTAATTTCCAAGGAAATGAGTCCGATTACTTTTACGCATGCAGATGGTTATATGGCAACAGTTACTTCATTATTACATAGAATTATGCAAATGTATGTACTGCAAAACATCGTAGCGCATTGAGGTCACTTCGTTACATCTCGATTTTGAGAGAAATGCAATCAAATTTGAGCTACTGGACGGTTTCTGTTGTACTGCTATGGCTACTTGTATGTTACTGTCATCTCGGAATGAGGGAGTCGAGGCGTACGGTATTTGTATCAGTTGTGTTTGGCAATGAACCCTTTCTTTTGCTTAACGGGCCGTCATCAGGGTTTGACAGAATAGGAAAAGAAATAGTTCAGGATCTGAGGAATTAGATATAGTTACGAAAAATTATGCAAATATCCATCTAAAATAATGAATTAAATGTACATAAATAGATAATTCGAACACATTCTTCAAATACAAGAAGCAATACACAGTGTTGGTTGGTATTCTTAGTAGTATAGTGTTATTAATAAAGTTGCTTCGGCAGTTGTATTGGCCGTGATGAATGGGATATTGACCATGGTGATCTCTTACGGTCCGATTAAAATAAGTGGGTGATTGACAGTTGTGCTTCTGAAGCTGTAGCTTTATACAATATGAGTGTACGATTTGGTTATTTTAATAAGTAATTATTTCGTGTTTATTTTCGTGTCCCGGGAGCACGTGCTCAGTGGTGACGCACACTGTCAACGTCGCTCCCTTCCTTTCGCAACTGGCAATCACCAACCTATTTTAATCGGACCATAGTGGTTGAAGATGTTGAGTGGAACGCGAGAGCACGTGCGCGATGGCAGCGAGTGACCGCGCGCTCTTTCTGTTTCAGGTGAGCGAGCGGAGCGGAGCGGGGGCCGCGGGAGGGCGCCCGCGCGGTGCAGCTGCGGTGAGTGCTTCGTGACCAGGGCGGCCCCGGGGTGTCGCAAGGTCCCGATCTGGGACCCGGCCCCTCCCACTTCCCCCTCGCGCAAGCGGACACCATTCACTAGATCCGCTAAGAACCTCGTGAAAAACGTTTATCAGAGCTCACAACGAGCGGGCATAACGTGAATATGGTAGCGTATGAATGCTCAGATACTATTATATTAATTTTCAAAAAGAGCAATAAATTTCTATTGTTTGTCCACGTCAAATAGAACAACGAATGTGATGAGAAACTATTTCAGACTAATGGTATCTTAGTTAACGGCCCTCGAGATCATTTTAGGATGCAGTATTTTCCAAGAGCTAAATAGTATTTTTGTTTTGTTTTTTTAATCCCTCGTGAATATGTATTTTAAATGCTCGGTAACTAGATTATTAACCGACCACCGAAGAGTGAATTGAAAATTGACAGTAAGACCTCGTTTCCGTTTTCCTGTTTCTGTGCTCATTAACCATAATATACTGTAATTGCCCGTTCACACGTTACGGTATTACTTTATAGCAATTCAATTGTTGCACAGCATTTGACATTTTTACTGAGATGATAGTAATACTTCTTTTAGTAAATATTGGTGTAACATAATTAAAACGTGACAGTTATGTATAATGCTCATTAATATTCAGTAATCTAGTAGGACCTTAATCATATTGTCGTATTTATTCTCATTCGTATACGAGGAGTTGAAGTGAACGTGCACTATCTGTGTTTCACGAGCCATTTGTTCCGGACAGTGAAAATGTCCGCGGCTGCCGTTGCATTCACTTTCGTGTGTTACACGCGTGTCTGCTTTCCATCGTATGGCGCAGCTGCATTGTCTGCGGAGTCGAGTTTCGTTTCGGCTTCGCTCCAGCGATGACGCTCATCTGCACTGGAGATTCTCCTCCGCCCCTCTCCGCCCCTTTTGTTGAGCCCGGTCCTCGCCCTGCTTCCCTCAACACCACACCTCCCGGACCGCCCCTCCCCGCCAGCCCCGGCGGCGCAAGGCTGCTGCATCGTTTGTAACTCGTCCCCGCCCCTCATACCATGCGGGCTAACTCACGTTAAACGGTATGGTACTCTGTGAAAGTAGATTCGATTGATTGAGTGAAAGAAGATTCGATTGATTGACTTAATGGTCATTACTTCCATTAGGGCAAGTGTATGTTTTTTATCGCGGTAGATGTCGGTGATCTACCCCTGTTGGATGGTAGGATCTAGTGAGACCTGCTTGTTGGCTACTGGGGTTCCCAAAGCAGGTACTCCACTCCCATCAATGGGGCAGCAACCTAGCCGGGTCAAATAATTCTTCTATCGTCATTCACACATCGGGACCAATCACCCTACCAACCGTCATTCAAAGGAAGACAACGACAAACCCGCCGGAAAATGAGGCCATAACCCCCCCCCCCATCGCTTATCATCAGAATTGCATATGATTTCAATTCATCCACATTTGCAGTCTCGAGGGCCTGTAAGGGCAAGATATTTTAAATGTTGCTTTCTTGTACTAATGACCGATCCAAAGCTTGGTAGGGCCTTTTCCAACAAACAAATGCATCAAAATTTCCTGTGGCAACCGAGACCACTAGTGGAGTGTGGAGGAGGCCCCGCATTGAGGGGCACGGGGTCCGTCTGCCGCGTTGCCCCTGCTCGTGCGTGGATGGCGAAGCGGCGGCGGCCGAGACACAGGCCGTGTCCTGCCGCCACGCGCCGCCCGCCCGCCGTGCCAGGCCGAGAATTCTCTGCCGGACGCCTTTAATTACCCTTCTTTGCGCTCGCTAATGAACGCACTACGCAAGTCACGGCCCCCTCTCCTCGCTCGCTCATTCACTCACTGCCCCCCCCCAAAAAAAACGCGTCGGCGACAGCACACACAGAGCCGAAGAAACACCACGAAATGGTTTCGAAAGGAAGAGGAGAAATTAAAGAACTTCCAACAAATTCTTGTTACAAATAAAGGAGTATTTTTCGACCTCTCATTTGTAAGGCTGATGAAAACGTACCCGCAATCCCAGAATTATTAAGGATGAATAAATGCCAAGAAGTAAAAAAAATGTCGGTGTAAATTGTGCTTTTATGAAATTGTTCTAAAAATTGCTAGCTTGGAAATCACCTCCGCTGGAGATCATCAATGGTCACGTTGTGCGCAAGCAAGGAGCTTCGTTCAAGATAGCAAAGGGCAATGGTTTTCAAATGCAGCTTTGTTTTAAAGCGTATTGAAGCCTCCCGCTTGCTTAACTTCAATCCACGTTCATAGTTATCACTTCATGATGTTTCTTCTAATGTGTATCTCTTCAAGCGGAAGGAGAGATCTTGTCATTGAAGAAAAAAGGGAAATGAATAGTGCTCGCCAAATGAATTGAAAATTCATAAAGGCAAAAGTATAAAAGAATGTTAAGTGTGTAATAATTATACATACAAGGCAAAAGTGGTACGGGTTGCGTTTGAAAGGCCATTTGAAAATATCGACAAATAATCTGAAAATTTTATGATTATCTTATTTCCATAGAAAGTTTTAATACCCACAATGCGGTTAGAATGTGACGTAAATTTAGCAATCTTATCAGTTAAACAGCATTTAGAATCCAGTTTTGAAGTTTGGTCTACGTTTTAAGGATAATCTCTATCACGTCTCTAGCAAAATTTAATCTTAAGTAGAATCAGCATTGGCTAGGTCGTGGCCAGGGGAGGTCCAGCAGTATTTTGTTGTTTGTTTTACTCACTGTCGTCAGGCAAGTTGTACACCCGGCTTCAATGGTGGATTTACATGTCTGCGTAGTGTGTGGTTCTCTGTCTGCGTAGTGTGATCTAAGCTTCATCACTCCTCTCATCACATCCACCCGAAACGAAATGCCCTCTCCCTCTTATTTCCATCTCACCGTTTCTCTCCCCGTTATTCCTCCCGCCCTGCCCCGCTTCAATTCTCACCTGCTCCGGCTCCACTCTCGTCTTCCTGCCTCGTCCGTTTCCGTTGCTACTGGCCCTCCTGTCCCTCTTCCATCTCTCCTGATCCCGCCCGCCTCAGCTTTGCTTCTCCCGCTACACCCCAACCCCACCCCGCCCCACCCCGCCAAACCACGCCCCACCCGCCCCACCCCGCCCCACCCCACCCCGCCCCACCCCGCCACGCCACGCCTCGTCCCGCCCCGTCCCGTCTCTCCCGCCCCGCCCCGCCCCCCTCGACCCGCCCGCCCCGCCCGCCCCCGCATAATGCAGCGGCCCGGTCCAGCAATTGCCGGCGCTCATTAGGCGCGACGTGCCCCTTCAAGGCCCCTAAAGGCCCCCGCCCTCCGCTGGCGAACGGACGCTGTTGAGTTCAGCGGCTCAGCCATTCGCAGCGCAGGAAAGGACGGCAACGACTCAGAGGAACATTTTTTGTTTCAAGAAAACTGCGTCCTAATCAACAGTTCAGCAGGCCTCAACAAACCTATAAGCTGTGCGTAATTGTGTCTCGCTTTTTCCTACTTCAGAGTTATAATGGTCAATATGGACCGAAGCAATTTTTGATACGGCAAAAGACTTAATGAAAAAATTGTATCTGTTTCCTACTTTCGCGATCACATTATTCTGTTTTATAATCTCCTAACGAAGAAAATTAGGAAAACGAAGTATTGTCTAAGCATATATTACATATCATCTTCTCGTAATGTTTATTGAGAGAAATGTATTCAATGATAGGTGCACCAAAAGTATTTTATTTAAACTTCATGTTCATTCAAGATTTTTAGATGTTCAGAATTTTAAACATATTTATTAATGAACTACTAAATTAAAATTCCGAAGAAGCTTTCTTAGGAATTCTTCTTTCTAGTGAAGGTTATTAAATTATGTATGAAATATACAATGTAAGATTATTCAAATCTTTATAGTAAGAGTACAAAACCTCTTTTGGCAAATGAATCACCTTTGCTTTTCAATTGAATCTGTCTAAATTGATTTGCAATAAAAAGATAAAATAATCCAAAAACATTACTCTCATTAGGTGTGTTTGAGAATTTAGGTCTCTTGTTAACTAGATATTCAGCTAAAACAAAAAAATAAATTTTCTTGTGAGGAGAGGAATTTCTTGCGTGGAAGAAAGGAATTGCTAGTTGCAATTGAGCTATTGCATTATTCCAGTTATTCGACGGCTTCCAGATTGTGGATGGGAAGTTAAAACTTTATTACCTTTTTTATTGTTGCTGTAAATTCTTCGCGCACTTTCGCTTTCTTCAGCTAAGTTCCTGTCACATTCTGTAATGATTGGTCTTCAGCGCTTCGACTGGATTTGTCTGCGTCGCTCCCACGGCAGGACACAGTGGAGTGATTTATTATAATGAATACTTCATTCGGTGATGATTGTCTTCCTCACATTACATTTTTGAAAGAGGTCCTCTTTTCCACGGTTCCCGACCGTGGAAGGGTGACACGGTTCCATCCGTGTTCCGCGACGTTCTGCTATACATGGATAGGCAACGCCTCGACACAGGGCGTCCGAAAGGGGCAACGGAAATTCTGTAGTGGCCATTGGACTGCGTGAATCATCTGATCACATGCCCAGGGTCATTCCTTTCGCCCGCATACTCTTCTCCGACGTCTTCTAGGTGATGTATTGAGCAAAGAATCCCTTTGTTATGTTGTTGCTAAGCGCTCTAGAAGTGCGCTGCACTTTTTAGAGTGATTTATGAGGGTAGGAAACCTATTATCTTTCTTCGTATTTGCGTTTCATTATGTCGTGCGCTTTAGAAGAAATCATGCTTAATTTTCTCATTACGCAAAACGGCAAAGCTCAAAATTTAAAATTTTATGAATTGGAACTGGTGCGAAGAAAAATGACCCACATATTCACCGTCCGGGTGCTGTGCGTTTATAGACGTGCAGAGACGTGCATAGAGATGCAGATTTCAATGGCGGCGAGCCTAGAGTAACCTAATCTAACTTAGCGTAGCACAGCATAGACTACAGCTTTTTAAGTAACTGTGCATCTAGCAGAAAAAACTATCAATTTTGTCACCTAGATATAAATCCATTGAATGATTTATGCCGACGAAATGAATCGCCGTATTTCTGTGGCTGTTTGAGAAGTCAGCCACTGGCCAATAGATTAGTTGATTTA
Organism: Acheta domesticus; assembly: GCA_031308135.1. NCBI lineage: Eukaryota > Metazoa > Arthropoda > Insecta > Orthoptera > Gryllidae > Acheta > Acheta domesticus. The sequence continues at coordinate 35,002,000 of JAHLJT010009355.1, forward strand.
TTGTTTTCCAGACCCATCTTCTAGGGTAATTATTTCTGTAATTGTAGTGCCTGTTACAACCGGGATGTGGCGGTGTTCCTCCCCCGCTGGAACGTGAGATCCGGCACGACCTAAACGTAAGCCTGCGTTGTTTTTTCTTTCCAAGTATCTCCCCAGCAGAGCAGCGCTCCTCTAGGGCTGGAACAAGTACCGAGCTCCCGACTGGTGTCCCTACGCGTCTGGTAGTGTAGTGCTTGTAAGAGGGTGTGTGTTTTGGTGAAAAGAGTTCAAGAAAGGGGAAGGAAATATCATAGGCCGTGGCCCATTTTTAGGGTACTGCTCCGGCATTCGCCAGGTACTGATCGGAGAAACCATGGAAAACTACCTATCAGAGCAGCTGGCTGCTAGAATTCTCCTCCAGGCAGCGGCTGAATTCGACCTGGCAATCTAGGTAGTGTGGGCAACCACCTACCATCGGGACTCGACCGGTAAGTCCTCCTGGTCAGAGTCGCAAGAGTCACGGCCAATTTCAGTCCTTCAGATTCAGTATTGAAGGCGGCCGTGCAAGAGCGCGGAGCACTCGAGCGCCCCTGCGCTTCCGAAGGCGTCGCCGCCGCCGCCGTCGCCGTCCGGTCTCTCCACGGCCGAGCGACGCTCCGCGCCGCGGCGGCGGAAACGCCTCCAGGGCCGCCTCCTCCCCCAACCCCTGCGCGCCGTCGCCAACCAACATTCCTCCCGGCGCGGAGCGGCGCGGGAAAAACCTCCCGCCGGCCTCCACGGCAGCACGGCAGACGACCACGCTCATTGCCCGCCAGGAGTTCGCTGAAGGAAATCGTCGTACTGCCTGTTCGACCTCGAAATCAAATTGAGACCGAACGGAACTAAATCGAGAACACACGGAGGGAAATCGAGACAAAACATTTTCAAAAGGGAAATAATCTGCTAATTGTTTTCGTCAATAATGTTCGTACTGGTTCTCTGATGGTCGAAAATGCCTCATATTAAGAAACGATAGGCGGAAGCATTGAACAAAAAATGTTGTGCTGTATTTCACAATATTCCAAACTTGAAGGGCATTGGCAGATTATTCTGAGTAAGGTATAAACCACATATAGTGACTGAAAAATCACAAGGAAAACAACCATACAGTGGAACGAGAAGGGCAAAAATTACAGAAAAACAGATTGTTGTTAGTAGAAGATAATTTCAGGTTTACCCGCAAACAACTTTAGAAATGTCAAGTTCATTATGCAATTATGATTTTCTGAGGAATGTTCAATTTGTATGTATATAGTATTTTTATGTTTAATTTTAATTTAGATATTTATTAATAGTTTTTGTTATTTTGTTTAGTACCTTAGAATAAAAAGCTTTCTATTTTACTCTCGTCTCTAATTTTCACTATTAATTTACTTTTCTCTCATTAGAATTCATTGGGTTAATAGTTTGAAAGAGTTGTTGTCTAGTCCCAATTTGAAACGTGTTTGATCTCAATTTCAACGAGTTTGGGCTCAATTTAAATGAATTGTTATCAATTTGACTGTGTTTACATCCAATATGATCGGGCTTGTTCTCCAAAAAGGTTTAAAAGGTAAGAAAATCGCGTTTACGCCACTAGTGTAGAGGATTCGCACTCTGTACGAGGAAGGCGAAACAGATCTCCTTGAGTGAAAGAGAATTCTAAAGGAGGACAGAACGGATCTTCGATTATGCTCTAATTGGATCAGTAAAGTGCATTTGAGCAAATGGATTTGTAAATGTATATTCATTGTTTCATGTATGCGTGACAAACCCCATCGACTATAAAACACAGTTCGCTAAATTTGTTACGTTTTGTACCAAGCGCTGTTCTTTGCGACTGTTGACGAACTCCCTAGACTTTAAAAGAGTAGGCAAAAATACAGCTTCAAATAATATCTTCTTGTCGTTGTTATACGAATGTACGACGCACGAAACATTTTCACGGCGATAGGGCGGCTCGTTTCAATGTTGAAAAGGAAACAAACTACTACGCCCGCAAAGGAAAGATAAAAAGATAAATAAATTGAAATGGACATCTAATTTGGTATCATACATCTTGTGGATGTGGCTAATGAATCTCTATATTGTACTTAAACTAACAGTAAATGGAATCCAAATACTCCTTAACAAAACAAACAGAAATTCCATTAGCGACCCAGTATTTGTGAAACCGATACATCACTCCAGGTTCAACGTTCGGTACGGTACTCTCGGGATGAAGTATAGGTGGTGTAAGTGCTGAATTTTAAAATCTTGTTCAGAATGTAAATGCATGCAAGAAGACTTAACTATTCATAGCATCATTTAGCAAACGAAAGTGTTGGTGATGGTTTTTGAATGGGTGCATAAAGTAGTGTCAGTAAACTTGAGCACGAGTGAATCAGATTGGGTTGTGTATGATTTGTTTATGTAAATGAATAAGCGTCAGGTGACTAATCGCATAGCAATTCAGTTGACCATTTAACTGACGGCAGCAATTGTTCATTTAGCAAAAACATATATTTTAACTTATTTATAAGAAAACTTCACCGCATGTTTAGTTCCATGATACTAGTGTTGGTTATGTATATTTCCCCTGTGTTGATGGTTCCCGCATTCATTAAAAATTTCATTCAAGTAGTGAGCGAATTGTGAAATAAGAACCCGAGAAATATTTATGAAGTCGTTCATCGAATTTGTCGGCATCATTATCATGATCAAAAATAGTTTTCGTGAAATTTGACACAGGATGGGTATGTCATTGGCATTCTTTAGGGGCCAATTCCTTAAGATAGTCCTCGCACCACAAATCTCCCATTACGTAACTCACCGTGACCGATATGCAATCGAAACCGACGATCATTTTTATGTATTAGCCACGATTCAGCGATGAAGAATGAAATCTGGAAATAGAAAACACAATGAAAGCGAGAGAAAATACCATCCAGGAAGAGAAACATTTGGAGAAAAGTGTAGCTATATTCTCCAGATTCCCGGTGCACGGCAGAGCTTTCGCAGTTTCCCACAGTAAACTGCTGCCTCTCGCTGAAGAGCCTGGAAGCAGCCGACAGCACTCGAGGGCTGGGCCTCGCCCCTCTTCGCTGTAAAGCCATTAGGCGCGATTGCCCTGCCCGCTCGACCATAAAGACAGCGAAAGCGCGAGCACCGACGCTGCCTCGACGCACAGACTCGGATCCTTCTCTGTTTCTCATTTGTTTGTGGTTTTAGGGATTTGAACGGGGATAGTCTTCGGCGCTCGAAGATAGGAAGGGAAGAGCACGTGGCCCGGTTTTTAGAGTGCTGCTCCGGCGTTCACCTGGAACGTGATCGGCGATACCTCAGTAATCACGGTTAGAGAGATCGACTAACGAATTCAATTCCGAGAGGAATCGAGCCACAAACCCATAGACGTTAAACGTATCAAGCAAATCCTCGTCGCTTTACCGAGATTGAACCCGCAACCTCCCAATTCCTCCCAGTACGCGCGATCGTGAGGCTTTACTCTGGCCGCTACACCTTCGACGTCAAGGATGAATTGTTACACATTTACTTCAAAAACCACTTATTTTGACTCTGATATGATAAAACATTGATATTTTTTATAATGAAGCAAGTCACAAACTACGTAAATTTCAGTCGGAGGTGAGAGTGAAAAGAAAAACGTTGCTATGCAGCTTCGCGCGAAAAAGAAGCACTTCACGGCCTTAATGCATGTATTATTATTGTAAGTATTTCACACTTTTACGAATTTATTGAATGAAATCTTTTTAAGGGGACCCGAGAGTTCAATGCTAACCCATACTAACATAAGTATCTTTTTCTCTCTTCTTAATTGACAGATGATTTTGAATCTTTTTCTATACTTGAAGTGAAGTACTTGAAGTGCAACAAAAACATTTTGACATTCTTTATACACATTTTGACATTCTTAGTTTGACTATTTTGTGGTATGTTGACGAGAACATTTTTTTTGAATGATCATATGTGTGAAGTTTGCAAAATTGATAGCTCAAATACCTAAAGAAATGTTTAAAAAACGGAATATCAAAAAACACCTTGTCAAAATGTGCATTTGTGTATTTTAAACTACCTTAGTTTAAAATACACTCTTAGTTTCCAGACAGAGGAAAAACAGGGCGTTACAATAGATGAAAAAAATGCAAAAATGTTTTTATTGATATCCCGAGTCCCCTTCTCTTGCTACAATCAATAGTTACAATGGTGATGGCAACACACAGAACAATAAACATAAAATTTACTACTTAAAATAATTCTCTGCCTAATGGGATTCAATATATTTATAAGTTATAACAAACTGAAAACGCAGCACGGCAAGATGACATTTCGTCAGGGTAAGGAACACGAACATCTTGACACTGAACGTTTAAAAATTCGTATAAAATATTTTGCAAGCTCAAACAAGCAAAATACATATATTTCCAGACAGAGGGAAAACAGGGCTTATAGAATAGAAGAAAAAAACAATTTTGAAGAAAAGTTTTTGTCGAACTCCCGGGTTCTTTTTAGAGATGAAGGAGAACACTGAGAAAAGAGAAAAACTAAGGCTTTCCAAAATAAAATTTAAAAAATTAATATATCTACTTGAATGTTCTAGGTCGGCACGATCTCTTAGTTTCTTCATGGCTACTAAATAACTACTCGTTCAACAAATGCACCAAGCTATAATATTGTACTGAAAAGAAGCAAATAGCTTCTTTCAGGGTGGAAGTGGACTCATAAAATCACGAAATGTCTTAAATAACATTCCTGAACTACATTCCCTCAAAATGAAACTGTTTCTTGTGTCAAATAGTTCAGCTCTAAACAAGGAGAAAGGAGACTTATTACGGGTACAGTATCTTGGTATGCAAGAAAGTGTAGTTGTAACAGATGCTTATATTTAAGAAAGGAAGCGACGCACAAGTTGAGAAGTAATAAAAGGTGCAATTATTTTTCAATCGTTTCATTCTCATTTTCAAAAATACTTTTCTCGGTAATCTTTTTCAGAATAAAATTACCAATAAACGCCGACTTGAAATATTGATAAAATAATGTCTTTATTTCTGGCGAGGCTCATCCCTCGCAGGCCTACTCTTCCGCCTTACCACAATTATCAGACTGTTCCCCTGAAAACAGGAAGATGTCTGATAAAGAAAAAACAAAAACCACTCAAGACAAGCAAAGCTCCACTTCTGTTTTGAAATGTCAGCTTTTATAGGACACTTACAGTTTTTAACAATGACGTTCATCTGGTGTACCGCAGATTCCAAACTTACTGTAAGCTTTATTCAATTTGGTAAACTGTTCAATTTGGTAAAAGTTGTTTATCAAGAATCATTTAATTCGATTCTCGCATAATTGTGTCAAAAGTATGGCTATTCAAAAAGGTTTGTGAACCCTGAATTAGTGTTATGTTGATATTTCTTATTAGGTATTAATAAAGTCTGTCAACGTAACAATAAACAGAAATTAAAATCTGGTGTATTAAAAAATATAGTATAAACTTGTATTCAGGCATTCATGCTTCGATAATGTTTTTTCTATATACTTACTTTGCACATCACCAACAACATGAGAATTAAAAGAAGTAACATAACTAAATCGTTGTTTTGAAAGGGCCTCATCTTAAGCAGTTCGGTGCGCGCATGTTACTGTCAAACGCCGCAAGGCCTATGCAAGGGAAACAAAGAAACGCCCCACTTAATTTACAACGAAAACGAAAAATGTCATGTCTTCACGTACGACAAAGCTAAAAGAATATCCTCAATCAAATGATGAGTTTAACCAGGCGCGGATACACGGGGAGGGGAATGAGGGAAATTCCCCCTCGCCCTAAAATTTTGTCACGTAATTCTCAAGCAAAAATATATTTTGATAATCATTAAAACGAATAAAATTGTATAGCAACATGATCTGAGTGTAGCCTGCAACATTTTACAAGTAATGATACATTCGACCAAAACATTTTTAATTTCCCCTCCCAAAATTTGTCTCTGGATCCGCCCCTGGTTTAACTTATTTTCGCAAATTGTATATGTGGCTTCTTCCAAATAACCGACTCAGTGGCATAAAACGGTGAGCAAGTATCGCGAGGCAGAGTGAGTGTGTTTTTTAAGCGAACGTAAGCGCAGCCGGAGCGGAGACAATTGGGCAGCGTGCAGCGTGCAGCGTGAAACGGCGCGCAGTGAGGGGTAATGGCGCCGTCCACGCGCGGGCGGCGGCCGTGAGTCAGCGCAGCGGCCGGCGTCTGCGCTCTGCGGATGCAACTACGGCCCTGATGGATGGCCGGGCGACCAGACCTAAAGCGGCCCATTCACGAGCAAGCCACGAGTCTGTGACGCGTCAGTTTCTGCTGCTACCTGCTTCGTTCTTCGCACAGTGGATCGCGACTTAATAGAGTGTTTTTGCCACCTCGAACGTTAAGCACTATCGACCTCCTGCGCATGCGCAGATGCACTAAAGTGATGCGAAACTTGAACTGCGCATGAGCAGAAGGTCGACAATGCTCATCTTTCGAGGTGACAAAAACTCCCTATTGACGGGCTCTGCAAGCCTGGCTTGCGTGAATGGGCGGGTGGAAGGGCAGGTTGTTTTGGAAATAATGTGACTGTAACAGATTGACAAGTTGTGACTAAGGGAAGTTTGCAAGCCTCGCGTGAAGATGAGTGGAGGGGGAGAGGACATATGTGCAAGTGCGGCTGTGGGATGAGGAGAAGCCGACTCGTGACGTGAGTTCCACCATCCAATGTGTTTGCCCGAACGGATAAAGCGAAAAAGGTAATGTGACACATATCCCGAATTTGGGGGATTCCTCTAAGAATCCGAGTACCACGATAATGCTTTTATTCTAAGAGCAGATGAGTAAATCCCGTATATAATGTTCCCAGTAGAGAAAATGCGATTAAGTTATTCCTCAACGGAATTTGAAGAACGAGGAAAACAATATCGTTTGTTATATACAGCAAATTTTTTAAAACCAAACGAGCATGTAGACCTGAATTTGAGAGCGAAGGCAAGGAGCCCATACTGGAGGCGTCCCCACCTGGGGACAATCACTGCCACCACCCACATCTGTCCCGCCCAAGCGTCCAGGCGTTGCCCTCTGTACACTCCTTTGCCTTTTCACTTACAAGGGAAGTTGGTGAAAACAACATCAGTTTGACGAGCAGCAATTTCGATATTTTAATAACGTGTTATAAACACATCCACGTATAATAGACAACAATGTGTTTAGTTATTTACTAGCTAAATGTGGCATCGCTGATGTTTCAAAAATATTTTCAAATTTGAGAAATACGCGTTGTAGCGTTTTCAGCACGGGACGAACTCTAAGAGAAACGTATGTTCTGTGAGAAACATCGTGCGGAACTGCACTTAATATATGTACTTTTTATGCGTAAGCATCATTGATGTTCATCACGATAGTGCATTAAAGAAATGATTGAATGTGTTCGCCCTTGCAATCCATAACCCAATATTTCAATTAAAGAGAACTGAGAGATTTGGATTTATCAAAAAATCTTTATTTTCAGTCTAGTTTGTTCACAACTTCCCATGTCCGGGTGGAAATGCCTTAGCGTTGGGCTGGACAAGGGTTGCTGTGGCGAATGGTGAAGAGGGAGGGTGGTGCGATTGCAAGAGCTCTTGGTTCCGCTGTGTCCATAGCAAAGCGTCCAACACGGATGAGGGAAGGGCGAGCAACGGGACCAGTTCGCGCAGGAAATTTATGAGTCATCTGCATTGGCCGTCTAACGAGGGAGGGCACTGGACGCCCAGTGTGGGTTGGAACCCACGTTTCAATTCAGAAACACTCCGGACGACTAGCCACTAATTATGGAATGAAATGCTGGGTCTCCATGTACAAACCTTGTGTGGGTTCTCTGCCCACTAAGATGCTAATTGTTCTTTTTCAAAAATTGCGTTTTAATAATTTTCTCAGTACCAATGTGACTAGTGCTGGACGAAGTTATTCTTCCGGAACAGTTTAAGTACTACAGAGAGTTGGAAGGAACACTTACTAACTCCTCAGAACAATTTCTAGATGATGTGCTTTCGAAGGCAACACTGACTGCACTCTCCTTGTAATGGCTCATGATGGCAATCCTAGTTGTTTGGAGGAAACGTTGAAGTAAAAAGTGATGGTCTTCTCTTCGAATATTAGTGAGAATGTCTATGAATTTCCTCTCTAATGAAGAAATTGAGGTAGAAAGAGAAATACTAGATGAAATTGAAATTTTGAGAGTTAATGGGTTTTGATTAAATTTCTATAAAACAAATGTCAAGAAAAAATAAAAGTGCAAAACAATATTTTCAGCTTCTCTTTCTATTTTATTGCAAGAATCTTTAGTAGTAGTCATGCACCGAATTCAGAAATATGAATTTGTACTTAATTGCATTCAGTATGTTCACTCACATTGTATGTACTGCTGTATAATGTACATGTTTTTTGCAATGGGTTTCTTGTAGTTCTGTAGGCCATTGCCCCAAATAAATATACAAGATGTGTAATGAATAGCGCGATCGGATGTAGTAAATGTGTACATTTAATGCGAATAGAAACAGAGTGGAAAGGGAAACTCTTCGTGAGACCTCGTGAAAGTATTTCTCACGTAGAAGATACATCACACTGAGCGTCATATATCTACTACGATCAAATATTAGTTGTCACATGTTAAAAAACCCATTAGCACTCCAAATTTCAATTTCGTCCTACAGGCTATCCTACTGCCTCTATTATTTTATTAACATGTGAGCGTCTTCATGAAGTTCGGAAGTAATGTTTTGATTTCGGTTTTTGAAATAGTTCCAAATATTTTCCTATTTTTTAAGAACTTGTTTTCTTACATTGAATTAAATATCATCCAAATGCATTCATAAGATTTGTTCTGTATCGTATCTAGGATGACATTATTCGTAAAGGGTTAACAAGAAATAGTTTCTGCCTAGGCCATTTCTCGTTGTGGTATCCGATAAAACAAAGGAGAATATTGTAGAGGCACATATGGTAGAACGAAATCTTTAAGGAAGCGACCGGGGGAGATGGCTCAGGGCATCAACTGATGCCACTGCATCTTTCCTACCTCTTCATTGTCCTATCCTCTCCCCTTACACACACACACACACACACACTAGCACGCACTGCACTACCACACATGCTGGGAGACAGGTCGGGAGCTTAGTGGATGTACCAGCTGGGGCGGTGCCCCGCTGATGGGAGATACCTGGTTGGGAAAACCCCGTTAGCCGACGGTAGGTCGGCGGAGAATCTCGCAATCGAACGGGGCATGATCGTTATCACCTGATAAAAATATGCACTATACTTACGGGACTAACAACCCATGTAGTTGACGCATCTGGAATCACTAGAATCAGTCAAACAATTTAAGGAAGCGAAATGACTTCATTCTGCTACAATTCCAACAACATATTTTTAACCAACAAACAACGTTATTACGTGTGTGATTTTCGTTCAACCTTCGACTCTCAGATGATCATTGGATAATATATAGAGTGGGCCTCACAACAGTAGGGAGTATTTTGACGCCATAGCGGACAGCACCATCGATCTTCTACGCATGCGCAATTCGAGTTTCGCGTCACTTTTTTGCATATGCGCATGCGTAGAAGATCGATAGTGCTGTCCGCAATGGCATGCAAAAACTCCCCAATAACAAACATGATCAATAGCACGTTAATATCGATGAGGGACACTCAATGGATCACCTACTGAATTTAATGATTTTGTGGGCAATGGACGTGATGGGTACCAACAATATATTTAATTAAACATAAGTTTAGGTTTGAATAGCTTTTTTCTGTTTTTGGCTCCGACATTTGTTTCGGTGTGATGGTCTGCTCCCAAGGGATCCGCCTCTTTAGCGCTGCAGTGCCCCCAGGTGCCGTTTCTGTGGCGCAGGGCCTGCCGTCGATGGCCCGGGGGAGGGGGGCGAACGCCAGTGGGATGAGGTCAGCGCGCGGGCGGTGACATAACGCAGCAGACGGCGGCGCCCAAGGCCCCCTGAATCACCGGCCACGAGCCTCGGCAGCGCAGCGCCCCGCCGCCGCGGCGGGCGGGCGGTGGGCGGTGTGAGTAAGCGGGCTGCGAACCCAGGCGCTCCGCGTGGGAGGGCAGGAAAAGCTTGCCCCTCGCCTCCCATTGCCTCGCCTCGCCTCGTCGCACCGTTTTTTTCCTGGAAGCTTAGAGGAAGAAGTCTTCCCTGAGTAGTCCTTCTCAACTACAAGTAATATGATCCGTACAAGGACATAAAACATTTCGTTTTAGTATGTGTACTTATTTGCATTTGTATTTTAAAAGGTTTTATATTTTATGTTTTGACCAAGCAATGGCATTTCTGGTGTAACGATTTTAATGTTAAAACAAATCAGGAAGAAATATGTTTGTGATGGTGATTGAGAATCAAACAATCAGGAAGTCAACCCTCCTCACATCACGTAGCGATCAAGGAAGATTATTGCTCAAATTTCGTTGCATATTGAGTTAGGATCTGAATGAAAGAATTCAGGAAAAGCTGTTGGTTAAAGTTGTGCAATGCTTCAAAATAAACGATTAGCCTATTTTGCGTTTCAAAACGCTTGATTGTGATCAGTGCTTGTGTGGCAATCGGAGAGATAAAGTTATTACAGTATTTATATGTGCAAATAGACATTCTAGCGCCTTAGCGAGAAAAAGCTTGTCAATAACTTCGTCAAAGTCATTGCTTCGTTACGTGGCACATGAAATGGGCGCTTATTTGCAGCGCGGTGTGGTCGGAGCGGCGCGGGGCGTGAGAAGCCGCCCACGGCGTCAGGCGGCGCCGCCTCGCCTCATCTGCACTCGCCGCGCCGGCACTTCCTGCTCGGAGCCGCCCAGCGCCCCCAGACCCGCCAGGCGTCGCCTCGCCTCGCGCCGCTCCACCCACCGCCACGCCCGCCTTACCACACCCCGCTCGGCCCCCGCCGCCCCCACTTCCCGCCTCACTGCCCTGCCCGCGGTCTGCCCCGCCCCCGCCCCCGCCTCGCGCCATCCTGCCCAGCCCGCTCACCCTCTGCCCCCGCCGCGCGCCGCTCCACCCCCCTCACGCCTGCCACCATCTTTGCCCCGCCCCATCATCACCTTGTGAACGGCGCCCCGCAGGCCCCCACCAGTCCACATCTTCCGCCCGCGGTCTGCCCAGCCCCTGTCGCCGCCTCGCGCCATCCTGCCCAGCCCGCTCACCCTCCGCCCCCCGCCTCGCGCCGCCCCGCCTCGCCCTTGCGCCCGCCACCATCTGCGCCCCGCAGGCCCCCACCACTCCACATCTTCCGCCCGCGCCCCACTCCCAGCTATAAATGGGCTGCCCGAGAGCGGCCGCACAGGGTGTTTAGGCGGTTTCGTGTCGGCGATGAGAATGAGCGCACAGGGCGGCCAAAGGAGGTACCAACACACTAACTCTAACGTTGTCATGTTATCTACTCATCCTTTGAAGTTAAAATTGTCATTTGTCTCGGCTCACTTTCGTACTGTCGTTTCGTCATATCAAGGATTTACATCGGAAAAGAATGTTCCCGTCAAACTGAAAATTCAATGCCACTTTTTCCGTTGACGGTTTTGCTCATGTATTCGTACTTGAAAGCCCGCGTACAACACTTAATCCATTTTCAATGTGACGAGGAGGTGAGACGTTGTTATTGCATCATTATGTTGTATACAGAACATTCTTTTATGTCCCTCATCTACGTCAAAAACGACAACTTAATGCCATTTAGGTGTTTGTGAATATTCATCGCTGTTGCATCGTTATTGCACCCACTGAGGTTCATAGCCCCTTAGGTAGTACTCAGCTGTGTTTAGCCTATGTGGCCTTAGCGACTCTTAGTACCGATTAAGAGTTGGAGAAAAAGGGGTAACACTCGTAGCCCACTAGATTCATTGACAGAGCATTGCGTCTCCCTGCTGCCAGACAGACCAACTACCATCGCTATATCTGCCTCTGACCAGAGCGAAAGAAGGGACGGGAAGGAAAAGTTGTTTGACCCCTTTTTTAGTGATACATGACGGTTTGGAAAAACCCCGGCCAGTACACAAAAGCTAATATCCACACCCGAGACAGGATTGGAGCCCGCGTCTCTTCGAGTGAAGATTGCTATGGCGTGTCCAGTAGCAGGCGGTAGGAGGTTTTTGTGCGGTGCGGAGGTGAGGCAAAGCCAGAGAGTTATCGTGTGTTGCGCTTTGCTTACGCGCCCGCTTCTGACGCTCGGCGCGGCGCCGAGGTGCGGCGACCGCTTCATCAGCACTTGCGCTCTGCAGCGGAACGATCCGCCTTCGTGCTGCAGTGGAGAATTCGCAACCGCGTCGTCAGCCTCACGTCGACCGGCCTAAGCGGACGCCAGCGCTTGTTCCACACGTCGTCGCACCGGGAGAGATGGCTCAGTGCATCAACTGATGTCACTGCAGTCCCTCTGACCGGGAGGTCCTAGGTTCGACGGCGGCAGGATTTTCACGTTGACGCGCCCGGAATCACGAACAATTACACGTCGTCACGGATGCTGTTGGATGGATTTTGTACGCTTGAACCCAAGGCAGCTGACTTGTAAATAGGAATTCAGTGCAAGTTTTTACAACGTGTTTTTAATTTGCTTAAATACTAAAAATACTAAAAAATACTAAAAAAAACACGTTTCAGTTTAATGTTCCCAGTTTAATGTTATATAGATAGTTTCAACAGGGCTTTGTGTAATACAGTTTAATGCAGTTTAATGATTATTAAACTGGAATCACAGTGAGCGTCTGGTTCAGTTCAAATATCATGCAACATGGGAAATGTCTCCATTAGCTTGTAATCTCCAATACACGAGAAATCGCGTTATATTTTCCGGAAAAAGAACCTTCATGAATATTTGCACCATTCAAAATTACACATTAAGCAAATCTTTGACTTTTGAACAGCACTTTTATTGTGTTTTTGAAATGCAACTTTAGTGCTTCTAGGAAAGTTGTCTAGAAAAATTGAAAATTTATAAACGAGGTTTTTCACACATTTCTTGAAATGAACTGACACCATTCAGTAGAAAGCAGTCGAACATACTCTGTCACAATCAGTGTAGATCCCAATCTTTAACTAGTCGAGACTCTCGGTCACTCTTGGCGAAGTTGAATTAATCGATTGGAAATCTCTGCGAGTAAAGCTCTTGCTGGAGCGTGTCACAAAACGGTTGTGCACTTACAACAAAACCATGTGCAGGCAGGTGCTCTCCGATTCGATCTCGAATTTCTCTTGCACAGATGACCCCGCCCCCTTTCGGATAGCTGCGCGCAATCGATATCTCGCATTCCGCCGCGATCGACAGTTGTCGCTGTGTAGTTTTCACCAGGCAGAGGGTTCTCCAATCGCCGTTTTTTGGAAATACACGTGTTCTCCGTCTGGCACTCGAAGCCCTCAGATGTACGCATTTTTATTAGTTCTTTAAAATAACTACTCTAACAAATTTAATGATAGTTCTGACCTGCAGCAGCAAAAATGCTGCACAAATCCACTCGGAATGGTTTTCCAAATAGTAACACACACTGCTTAACAACAAGAAATAAAATATTTTCATATTATAACACTGAAATAAATTAAACATTTTAACAAAATCTATTACTACAATAACAGTGCTAGCTTCGCGAGGCGCCTACAGCGGGCATTGTCATATTTAAAAGTTTAATTTGTGCTTTGCAAGTTCGTAGTAAATATAAATTTTAAATATACAGTAAACCCTCGTTAGCACAAACTCGCTTAACACGAATTTCGCCGTAACATGAACAAAACTTCAGCCCCGGCAAAGGATTACGGTAATACGGACATTTGTAATACTTGGATAACGCGAGTATTTTTAACATGAACTCCGATTATCTCGGTCCCTTGGAATTCGTGTTAATGAGGGTTTACTGTATTACAATTGTCTGCTTCATCCATTTCCGGGCGTAGAAAATTACATGGAAAAGACATTAATTATCATCGCTCTGATGAATCAAGTCGTAAAGATTAATGTAAATATCTGAAAGGGAGTATAGTAATTCTCTGAGTTTCATCAATGTATTCAGTGGTGCATTAAAAGCACCAAAAACACGTGTTTTGTAGATCTTTCCTCAAATATCGTTTAGGAAATCGGCTAAGAATTTTGCCAATCGATTTGTCATGTTAAGAGTTTTCGTAAGAGCAATTGATCACGTCTATAAGTATTGCAAGTCTCCAACAACATATTTTCGTCACATAAAAAATACAAAAAACAATAATTTAGAGAAATTTCAAAAAATTTTCTGGATGGATCCGCCGAAAAATGATCACAACTCCCATCAGAAAACCGAGACACATCGAATGACACCTCATTTGTCTTGAATAGTGGAGCGGAAGTGGCCTAACCGTGAGTGACGGACGGGTGAACGGAATGACGCAAGTTATTCGATACTTGATTTCTAAATAAGTATATTATTGTAACAATTCTTCTACCAAGTGTATAGAAAAAGTTGATGTTCCATTACGCAACACCTATATACCAAATACTTAATGGCGGGCTCTAGGACGAAGTTTTACTATCGCATGGCGTCAGTTGTGTCTTAAGCAGTAACTCGCCGAGCTGGAGAATTCAGTCGGTACATGCAGTACGAGCAACAATTTTTCAGTCAAAATTGAAACTATTTCTCTGTTTTTGTATTTTCCCCCTAAAGTTTTTGGGTGTCCAACGAAACCATAGACTGCTCTTACATGGCTGGAGTTTGCATAGTTTTCATTCAATTTCTACGCGCATTGGAAGTTAGTATTACGGATGACATAATTTTCATTAACTTTTTTTACGTCTGCAGACAAAATGGTATGTTATCAGGAGATCAGGGGCGAGTTTATGGCATTTGGGTGGTGTGAGCAGAGTGCTAAACAAATACCTGGGCAACGCCGATTAATCAGTTAATTCCGTGGAAAGGGTTCGAGACTGTAGGAATCGTGGCCGCCGTGGAGCCGCGACGCGACCGACGCCTCGACGCCCCAAGTAGGCCGCGGGGAAAAGCAGAGCCGGTGCGGGGCGGCGAGATGGTATCGCGCGAACAGGCGCTGCGAGATGGCGATGCGTCTCGAGGTTTGTCGACCCGCAGCGCGCGATCGAGATTCGCGGCGGATCAGCGCGCCGCGCCGCGCCGCGCCGCGCCGCGCCGCGCCGCGCCGCTTCGGCCGAGGATTCCTGTCGCGGCGCCGAGCGACTCCGCGCCACCGGAGAGAAAATATGCTGCGGGGGCAACAGGCCCGCGATTGCTTGTGGCGACTACGGATGCGACATCAATGTCGATGTTATAATATATTAAATTATCTATGTTTATGTAGAAACAGATATTTTGAACATCGAAGTATTAACATTCTTCAACATCGATGTTTTGTGATCGATAAAACGTGTAGGTTAAATTGAAGAGTTCTTCCTGTTTGTCAATATATATTTTTATTAATAAAACGTATCCAATGTTTTTTATGACAATCCTTTATTATCATCAATTATACGACGTTTAGTAACATGATTAGTTACATATACAGCTTACTTCTCCTTGTGACAAATGTATGGCGATGACCCTGATGAGACTGATGGATACTTTGTCAAATTCAGTAAAACGTATGGATCAAATTGAAGAGTTGTCAGTTGATAATAAAAGATTGTCATAAAAACATTAGATACATTTCGCGATCGATGTTTTTTTCTTTTTCGATGTTTTTTCTGAATGAAAAATTCCCACGATCACAATATTGTAAAGGTTAAAACATGAAATAATAACTTATGGTAGCACTGTTATTCACGTGTTGAAACCAAAGGAATTTTGTTGTTCTCTACCTTCCTCGACCAAATTCTCTCGCCTGTGATGACCTCCATACCCTCCAATTTCCCTCTTCCTATTCATTTCGCACATTGAGATGTGGTCAGCAGTACGCTGATATCCTAGGGTTTGCCCCCTTCTTTTCGTACGCATATTCGGCGAATTGATAAACACGAACTGGCAAATTAAATTTTAATGCACACGAATTTAATGTTAGATGTTACTAATCCAGTCTAAAACAACATCGAAGGTTTTTAGTCGATGTATTTTGAACATCGATGTTTGTTAAGATTGATGTTTTATTATCGATTGATGTTTTATTATCACTAGTGGCGACTGATAGCTAGGCGATAACGTTGGGTGCCTTTACTTGTAAAACGTATAACTATGGGCACACATAAACAATAACATGTTGGGTATTCCAGGAAAGATTTCGTGTAATGCGTACCTATTGCTTCCATATTGTAGGGCCATGGGTAGGTTTGTACTCACACTGAGTGCCGCACTCACGCTTCACAAAAACCTGCTATGGAGTACTATTCTCTCTTCTGCTGCTGCTCCTGCTTTTTGTTCTGCTTCTTGTTCCTAGAAAGCTTCAGTCCGTTTTTGCAATGCTACGAGTAGGAGGACTTTCTAGATTATGTTCTACCTCTAGATAGTTGGTCATAAGAAAGGCGAGATCACCCGATTCACGAACACGATGAACCGAGCAGTGACAGACGTAAAGGAAAGGTTCGCGCATGGTTTATCCCAATTGAGGGTAAGGTATTGACCCTGCATCGGCTACCGAAGTACCGATCAAAACGGTTCGCTCATTAAGGTTACGAAATCGAATATGCCAGCGTTTGTCACAAATCCTCTACTGATGGAACCTCCTCCCGCTCTCTAACTAAGGCGTCTACCTCTTGTATCTAAGACTCTACCTCTAGCTAGAGTCCCTTGACACAGACTAGCACAACCCAAACGGCTGCCTTCTCGTTTAATACCCTGCACTTTACAGACCCGCCAGGCAGAAAACAGTTGACGTAAAATGTAAAAACTGAAGACATTACGAGGGTTTTCGAATATAATAATATTGATTAAATTGATTTGGCAGTGGTAGTTCCCAACACAGAACACCTGACGGTTTAAAACCTCCCTGACGACAGGTTATAAAATGGAATCGGCGGTCGACCTCCGCGTCTGGGGAGTAGTTGCTGCGAGCGCGGCAGCCCGGTGATTTCCGATTTTTCCCGGGCGCGCGCAGTTTCCCTTTCTTTGGCGCGCGGCGGGACGCCGTTGGGCGGGGCTGGGTGGAGGGGAGGGGAGGGAGGCCGTGCCATTAGCCTGGCTTTAATTGAAGTGCTTCGGGGGAGGGGAGGGGGGGCGCCGGTCGGCGCGGCGCCGCACTGTTTTGCTCGTTACGCAACCGCCGTCGAGTGGTCTTTGCCCCTTGCCGTCGCCTTCGCACTGGCGAGCAGCAGCTGCCGCTGGGGACAAGTTCGCGCTGGCGGTCGCTATCGCAGAGTTGCATCTGACCTCAGCTCTTTGGCTGCGGGCGGTCGCGCACCAAATACGCAAACACTTGCAGCTGGACGCGGATCCACGCCTGCGGATGGGAAGGATTCGAGAAATCAGCTTGTCAACTCAAGCTAGTGGGAGTCTCACGAAAATGAAAATGTCGCCGAAAAAGATACCTTTGAAGAAAATGTTTTTGTATTAATATAATTTTGTATGCAAAATACTACATTGTGGTTGATGAGGATTTTTCTCCTTTTCGTCGATATCTCTATATATTTTCTTTATTTCCGAGTATTAATATTTACATATTTCCGATATTTAACGACAATTGAATCCCTCTGGAAGAAATAGTCGTAACATGCAAAAGAAACTTCCTTTAAACTGATTGCAACGGTAATATCAAGGGAAATTGTTTATTTCTTTAAAGTAAATAACTTGTAGTAATCATCGTTGTTTAGTTAGTCAACATTCTGTTGGTGTGGATACCTCTAACATAGTTACAATCCACTTTGCTCTGTGCTGATTTTAATATGTAGGTTACAACCTTTTAGATAGATATAGATAGATATATAGATAGATATATTTTTTCTACAAATGGGCTGATGTTGCCCGGTGGCAGAATACAGAAACATAAAAGTACATTTACAATTATAAAACAATTAACAATAAAAACCATATATACAAAAAACAATATAAAAAAACAAATTATCTTCGTCATTACCTAGAACATGCAAATGCATTTACATACATATACAACAAATGAAACTAAATTTAAGTAAATAAGCTTACTTACATATTACACCAACATTCATACATACTAACATACACGCTTACATATGTATCATACAAAGACCGAGGAACACTCGCATACACATCATCCTGCACGTATTCACTCACAATCATATTCAGTCAAAAATGGATACACATTTTTACCTACAACATAATAATATACAATACTTATAATAATTTTTACATTTCTAACACGTAAAACACTCGTAACATAAATCAATAAATACCAACTTTTGCCAGAATAGCCTATAAAAGGCGCTCTAGATTTGCAAAATAAACAACGAAATGAAATCACTTCACTGCACATCACTTCACGTCACTGCACGTCATAAAACTTTTTAGTTGACTACCCATAATCGCACCTTTCACTTCACTTCACTTCACTTCACTGCACGTTTTCACCCTATTGATTAATTTCTTATATTTTTTTTCTAAAACCACGCGAGCAAGGAAAGGGCTCAAAAACTGTCGCAGGTAAATCGTTTTGCCCGGAAGTATTCAATTTCGAATCGCATTGCTCTTAACAATAGCGTACATATATTTTGTTGCACTTAAAAGTGCCATGTTACTTGAGTCAGGTATCGGTGTTCGAATTCAAATGGAAACTGATATTCGTCATTGATTTTAGAAACTTCCTGTTCTGAAAGTGAGTTTCTATCTACATTTTTAAACTATTACATTTTAGTTCGTGTTTCTTACAATTGAAATGTAGTTTACCATATCTCAACATTTGATCAATTTCATCTCGTACATTGTTTCTTTTGTTAGTCTTGAAACCCGAGTGTTGCAAGATGCTTTTATACGTAGTGAACACTCTTTGAGTACAGCGCTTCCGAAGAGGCCAGCGATATGGGACGCGGACACTTGAATCCACGGCAAGTCAAGGATGAAAAAGCAACAGGCTTTATCTTCATAGCCTGGCGGCGCGCTCACGAGGAATAAAAAGGCCGAGGACCACCCAGCGCCGGAGAAGCCCCGCGTCGTCGCGTCCCTGGGCCGCCGACGCGACGCTTCTCGAGTACTCGACCCGACTTCACTCGTTGCGACGCCACTCGACTCGACGGGAATCGACTCGACGCGATTCGATCCGACTCAACGCGATACGATGCGAATCGGCTCGATGCGATGCAAGTCGACTCGAGGCAATTCGATGCGACTCGACTCTACTCGAATGGACGCGACGCAACTGGACGCGAAGCGACTCGACTCGACGCAGTTCCATGCGACTCGACGCTACTCGACTGGACGCGACACAACTGGACACGACGCAACTGGACGCAACGCAACTGGACGCGAAGCAACTAGACGCGACGCAACTGGACGCGACGCAACTGGACACGACGCAACTGGACGCGACGCAAGTCGACTCGACGCGACGCAACTCGACTGGACGCGACGCAACTCGACTAGACGCGACGCGACGGGACTCGACGTGACGCGACGCGACGGGACTCGACGTGACGCGACGCGACGCGACGGGACTCGACGTGACGCGACGCGACGGGACTCGACTCGCACCGACGCGACTCGACGCAGCGCGACGCGACGCGACTTGACTCCACGTGACTCTCATGCGAGCGACTCAGGCGCTCTTGGATGCGAGGCTGCGGGGACCGCGCGTTATTCGCTGACAAGTGACACGCGTTAAGCGGAGACGCCCCTCATACCCTCGCTCCTCGACCCGTCGCCCTTCCCTCGCCCTGAAAAGTTTTGGGAGGGGAAATTTGCCTCATTTCCCTCCCCTTGGATCCGTGCCTATCTGATCAGAAGTTTTCCATCGCTTATAGCATCGGTAGACGAATGCCGGAGCAGTACCCTAACAAGAGGACGGATCGCCCCTGGTTTTTTACATTCTCCGTTCATTTAATGACATCGTAGTTGACACTTCCGAAGAAACGAAAAAATTCCTCCCTCCCCGTGGCACCGCGCGTACGAGGCTAATTCTCCTTTTTTGCTATCACCACAGCCTTCATTATTGCAGTTTTTAATGTCTTGTAGATTGTATCAGCTGTTAATTTTTTATGTCAGTTATGTCTTGCGGATTGTATCAGCTGTTAATTTTTTTATGTTGGTTATACCGGGACCATTTCTTCGAATGCTGTTTTAACTCTATGTATGCCACTACGTTACTGTTGACTTTACCTGAGAAAGAATCATTACTGCGTCTACCACTTCTATCCGTCTTCATTTATTTTAGACATACAACTGAACAGCCCTGTTGGAGGCCACCATCACCAAACCCGACCAACACCAACCACAACCACAACCACAACCACCACCACCACCAACAACAACAACAACAACAACAACAACTAACCACACCACCATCGTCATCATCGTTATTTTCTTGCTACATCTCTGCTTACCATCACGAGACTGTCACCTCAGTGGTGTGCCGCGGCCATCGTTGTCGCCTGGTCTGGGAAGGCGCATGGGCACGCACCCCGAATGGCTGCGCTGTTGCGCCGTCGCGTCGCCACGCCCCTGCAAGGCTGCCTGCCCGGCCGACCAAAGCCCGCGTAGGCACCCGGCGCCCGCCCTTCCTTTCCCTTCCGCCGCGCCGGCTCGTAACAGCGCCCACTCGGCGAATTAGCTGCTCCCAATCTCACTTTTCCTTTTCCACAGACGCCACCCTCCTGCGAATTCGGCAATGGTCCGCCCCATGTACCACACATCTGACTGCGGTTGCTCGGAAGAGCTCGAGACGCTTTCTGCCGTTCGGAAGAAACATTGTAAATTCCGACTCACCTCCAGGATGGCAACTTTCTGGAAAACCTGGAAAACTGGGGAAAATTAGGGAGTTTCATTGCTCTGGAAAAGTCAGGGAATTTGTGTAAGAATCGTTTGAAGTCCTAGAAATTTGTGAGGGTTATACTATTATATATTATTCCTTAAAAACTTGAGTACAAAGTTATTTTTCCTCTATTTTTATTTTGGTGAGAAAATGTTGGTTCGTACTTTGCCGCTGCGAAATCAGTGAGCTCACACTCTAGTATCAGGATAGCTTTGATTTTTTAAGTGTGAAGTTACAAATCTTATTAAGAAAAAATTAAGAACACACTGGAAAAACGGGAAAAAACAGGGAAATTTATTTCAGTAAATGAGTGGCCACCCTTTTACATCTAGAAAATTTTGAAGTAACAGGGTTAAATTTTGTAGAAAATTTTGTAGCAAACGAATGGAAGTCAGTTTGAGAAGAAAAACTTGTATTTTAGTTACAGGTAGAACACTACTCAGTACCTTGAACCGCATCAAAATTGCTTGTATGAAACTCAGAGAGATTTTTTATGTAACTTTTTTTTTATACATACTGAAGTAAAATTCCCATATTTTAACGAAATTTCACTACAAGCGCGCTTCCCAATTTCACAATCACCGATATTCAGAACGCCTCATGCTCCGTGGGAATAGCCGTGCGTCCTTCCAAACTTAGCGTAAGTCTTTTATTTTTGCCTTTCAACTACACTAACGAGAAACAAGACGTCGCTGGGCAGTCGTAACTTGCAATGATACAGGCAAGGACTCAATTTGCATATTGAAGTATCTTTGTTCTTGATCAGGGTAGCGTGAATACATAAAATGTTACTGACGATTCGAAATCTTCGCTGCTGTTCTGATTAGGATCTATGAAATCATTTGTGGCGTTTGTGCTTCGTTAACAGACATAAAAATAATGTTTAAAATCAAGATCTTTGTGTTTTTTGAAAGCACTAGAAGATAAACTTAAGCTTCCCGTCATAATGTTTTTGTTAAAAAGTAGAAGAACGAGATGAAATCTTTGTGTTTCCTTATTGTGACACATTGTTGGAGTTCTAATGTTTGCTGCATAATTCTTTTTGATGTGGTCTTTTCGTAGTTGTTCTCAGTGGAATTCTAATGCCATTGATAACTGTCGAGATATGAGACCATAGTCTTCCTTTTAACTGTGGACTCCTCACATGCATATTTTCTCATAGAACCCAAGATGGCCGATAGAAGATTTTCTACGCCAGGTTAGTAAATAGTTTCGCGAAACTATTATTATTATTATTTGAATTTAGAGACAGACCGCATTGTTCCTTTCGATACTTCAGCTGGACCTCTTCAGCGATTTTTCCATCTTATCGTACTCACATCCTTGTATGAACCTGAGAAAGGCTAATTATAAAACAATCAATGTCTGGTAGATACAAGAAAGCCAAGTATGCAGACACTATCATAATGGCACAAATGTGAGTGAAGGGGGTTGAGACAAGGAAGAGGGATGGTTGCTACGCTCGGTAAATCTTCTTCCTGATCAAAGGACCGTAGGCATATTGGTGTTTCTGTGCCTCCACCAAACCCCTCACCACTTTCTATGCCTCCACTGACCACGGCCTCACATCATTCACCATCGCTCCTTCCCTCTCCTAGCTCCTACCACCCTCCCCCTCACCGCTAGCCATCACTCCCGCTTTATCATCACCAGTCTAGACATCTCCGCAGCCTTCGATCCCGCCACACCCATTCCCCGTGCCCGTCTCTTTCTTCGCTGTAGCCAACTCCGCTTCCACTACCGCAGCCACTGTCATTTCCACCACCAACCTATCCATCACCTCCGCCGCCAACTGCGAGTCCGCCTCCTTCGACCCCAAAGCCACTGCCACCCCGCCCCACTCACCTACATCTACATCTCCTCCTCTACAGCTCCCTCTACCTCTATATCCTTCTACACCTCTACATCAATCTACACCTCCACTTCCACCTTCACATCCATCTACTCCTCTACATCTATCTACTCCTCTACATCTATCAACACCTCCAAATCTGTCTACTCCGCTACATCTATCTACACCTCTTCTTCCTCCAACACCACCACACTTCCACATCCATCTACAGCTACACCTCTGTATCCTTCTACATCCCCACATCCATTACACCTCGACAACCATCTACACTTTTACATTAATCAACACCTCCATATCCATCCACCCTCCACATCCATCTACACCTTTCATCTACACATCCACCTCCACCTCCGTCCATCCATCTATACCAAGTACTCCTACACATCCACATACACCTACAGCTCCTCATCTATCTACGCTTCCACCTGCACCTCCACCTCCACTTCCACCTCCACCTCCACCAGCCACCGGCGGTGCTGTTTGCGGGGGCTCTGCCGCGCGGAACGGCTGGAGGGCGACCGTCGCATTCCTCCGCCCCCTCAGGGAATCCTTCCCGGCCGCCCCGCCCCACCCCACCCCGCCCCGTCCCGTCCCGTCCCTCCTCTCCCGCGCCGCGCCGCGCCGCTGGGCTTCCCCACGACACGTCGAGATGCTCATTACGGGCTCGTTTTTGGAGCAGCTCCTTACGTCACGTCCGCTTCCGTTACGTTGGGAACCCAGCCCCGGACATCGTATTCATGGAACCTGCCTGGGAGCTCCTCCACAATCAATCGGGGCTCTTCGGAAATTGAAATTTATGATGCATTGATAACAGACTTTCGGCGTAGATTTTACGTCTTCAAAAGTGTCAAATGAGGGAGAGGAAAACCTTTAAGAGGTATATAACCTCTATAAGTATAACTATAGTTACACATACGTGTATGATTTAGATGGTTTTCACAGTTTATAAGTAATGTGTAATTTACGTGTAATTGACTACCACGATGTGTGTCTTTCTATGGATTTCGAATTCCTGCGACTTTAATAATTATGTAAAAACGATTTTTCAGTAATTTTTTTCTTCTCATTCAGAGTTGTAAACGTCAAAGTGAATGACAAGCGCTATCTCATCGTCTTTGGAGTAGTTTTATATATTCACAAGTATTTTGTACTTCAATACTCAATCAATAGCTCTAGTTTACATTCTCCTAAGCCAACTACTTAAGATTTCCAGTTAAATCTACTGAATTGCTTGTACTCATTTGTCACCCCCCTTATATGTTGACCACATGGCAGTGATCCAATAACCGTCAGAAGACATG
Organism: Acheta domesticus; assembly: GCA_031308135.1. Lineage (NCBI taxonomy): Eukaryota > Metazoa > Arthropoda > Insecta > Orthoptera > Gryllidae > Acheta > Acheta domesticus. Next base: position 35,026,026 of record JAHLJT010009355.1, read on the forward strand.
AAGATGTCGCTTCTAGGTTCAGTGCGAAAGTCGAAGAGGCAACCAGTGATATCATAAAAATGTTAATGCAGTGAATTAAAAACAGATTTTTTCTGGAACTAATATGAATTACGTACACATATAGAAAATCTATATACAATGGTTCCAAATACATATAACAAAACTTTTTTAAAATTCATTTTTGCTTAGAAATCAGACCTCTTTACGGTCGAATACAATACATTTATTGTAATTTAAAAGCCATTTGTTAGCATTCGATTTCTTATAGGAGTGTATGTGTTGATGAATTTTATGTGAAAAACTACAGTAAGTGGTTGCGACCCAAGGTGGGTAAATAAATCCCTCATGAAGTATGGGAATTGGAAAATACCTTTGTAAGTTAGCCAGTTTTGTTTCAACAATACGACTAGATTACGTTGACGTCGTCTTCTTTCAATATTCTTTTACAATTTTTGGTTTAGAAGTGATCCAGACAGTTGATTTTGCGTTGTTGTTTTTAACTTCACGCGTTTACTAACACCTCGCAGGCGATTTCTCGCTGTCCGAATGAGGAAACAACGGCGCGGCGTCGCGGAAGACCGGAGAAGCGCAAGACGACGCTGGGAGGGGAGGCATTCCGCGGGGGTTTAAGGGGCCGAGGCAAAGCCGAAGCCAAAGGTCACATGCGCATGCGCGCGACACAGCAGCCGTACGACGCCCGTGGCCACGGCCGCCCCCGCGCTCCCTCCCTCTCCCCCACCCATCCCTCATCGCTCATTCTCCCTTCACCTTCCCTTGCACATACCTTCTCCGCCCTTCCCAGATACTCTGTGTGGCGACACGTCCATCCAAAGCATCGATGTTGTTGGGAGACACGCCCACGACGACAAGTGCTATGACGACGTTGTATGTTGACGGGGAGAATAATATCAAGAAAATAATAAGCTGAGTCAGTGACAGACAGGGGAACTCCTCCTCATTAAAGTATTAATCCTATGTATGTAATTCAGCAGTTATAATTTATTCGTTTACAGTTATATCTTGAATATTAATTTCTTCTCTGCAAGAAAGGAACATTTTAATTACGAAGCGAGGCAGCGCCGACATAAACCTAACGCTCGCCTCACCCTGCATCACAAGCTTTTCCCACCCGCACTGCCCTCTCACATCCTCACCTACACTCCCTCCCTCCCACCCACTCACCCCACCCTCCTCTCTCATTATCCCATCGCATCCCCTCTCCGTCCTTCGAACAATCCCTCACAAGCCTTTCCCATCCACACTGCCCTCTCACCCCTCTCTCCCTGTGGCGTAGGCACCTCCCAGATACAGGATATCCATGTGTTTTCGGTCCAGAACGTAGCCCTTAGGCGAAATTAGGGGTTATAAATTTTAATTCTTAAGATGAATTAAAAAACTGATATGCAAATAGCTTTCCTCAGTGACCGGGGGCTTCGAATTCTCATAAAGTGATTTGCTCACTGACTTGCGTTTTCTCCTATTTTATCATTAAGGCTTTCACTGTCCGTAGTTCTTTATTAGCATTACGGTCTCTGATGCATCCAGCGTTCAAGTATCAAATTTGTAGTTTGTATATCCTTTTACTCAATTTTCAAGAGCCTTTTCATTGTTCTACGTACAATATGTAAATGAGATTCTCGAAGTCATCAGTTGTATTGTTAAACTCGTGTGAGAGTCTCTGTTGATTCCTGAAATGTGTTAAAATTAAGCAATATTTTCTGAGGAGCATCTCAAATGTACTTTCTTTACTCATTTTATGTATAACTTTTTTCGCAATTTATTCCTGATTACAGAAAAGGATGTTGAGTTCTATAATAAAATTACACTATCAATCCTGTCACAAATCAAATGTTTTGTGAATTTGTCCGTGATTTTTCAGGTAGGGAGTTTTCATGCAATTAAGTCACTCTCCACGACGTTATTTTTTTAAAATAGTTTCATAGGGTTTGAAAATGTTCTTAACATGAAATAAATCGAACCCTAATAGAATATTTTACTTCCCTAACGGAAACTCATTCCGTTAAAGAAATCTTGCGTTCGATTCTTAGTTTTCCATATTCTGCATTGGAGACCGGTCTCTCGTGTAGACAACAGCAGTCTGCTGCTGGCTCGCGTTGTTTCTTTTGCGCCAAGAGCTCTGGAACAATGCCTCCGTCTTCCCCGACCCTACTCATCCTCTCCTCCTTCCGGCGTTGGCGTCGTGCGCGTCTTTTTAGATTGTGGGAATAGCAGGAGCTAACGGACCAGGCCGGGCCGGGCAGGGCAGGACCCATCGGGCAGCGAGTGGTCGGAATGCTCGGCTTCTCCGGTGCCCTTCACCCTGGTCGAGTTCGCACTTTTTTCGGCTGCGAATTTCGACCTCCGAAGGACGTTCCAGCTAACGTTCTCATTGTGACGCCGAACGAGGACCGGAAAGAGGCGAACTGTGGCGGTTTCCAAAGGCGAGCTCGTAACGAAGACGACGGGACAACCGTGTTATTTGGCTGTAAAAGCGAAGTCCTCCATTATTCAAAACATTAATTTCGTTTAATCGCTTATGCTTGGAAGATAATACTACAATTATGTTAGAAATTCATCGAACTAGCGATCTTAATTGCGATCTCGGGTATTGTAGTAATAGTAATTGAGTAAAGCTGATACTCCGAAGTGGATAACGTAATGGAGTTTTAAACAGAGTATATTGTGTGGAATATTGTAACGCATTAATGTACTTTAATTTTTAGCAATATCGCTAGCATTTTCTGCAGATACCGTGAGACATATTTGAAAGAAAAAAATGTGGTTGGCAGTGAGAGCGGAACAACACTTTTCTTTTATTTCAGAAGTGTATATAAAATGTAGGTCTATGTATTTTTCAAATATTTATATTTAAGTACTTGTGTGTAAATGTAAAAGCAATTAGTATTCATTTCAATAACTTAGAAGAGTAGATTGTGTTGTTGTTGTTTTTATTTCTTCCACAATATTTAATCTTAAATTTTCTAAGTGTATAATTTTAATTTTCAGTCTTCTCAGAATACAACTTAGTTTGCGGATTTTTCTTACAGAAGTATTTTTTTCATTAGCCGTATCTTTTCAAATATGTAATATAATTATTGCAATGTATTCGCTTAAGAAAAGAGGATAAACAAATGAATAAAATGAATTTCCACTTCAAGTTTTGTCGTTTCCTAAGTTTTGCCTTTTTGGGCCCTTTATTCCACCAAAGGATGTACCTACCGATTTTTACAGACTGACATGTACACTGACATGTACAATGTCACACACTGTTTACTTGCTGTACCTTCCAAACTGGAGCACATGTCCCTGCATTATGGTATTTGTGGAGTCACAAGCCGCAACAATGGCAAGGCAATTCCCTCCACTCCCGTGGACTCCATACGCTCCTGCACATGCCTACCCTGCCCATACCATCCTGCCCATACCCATCCTGCCATACCCATCCTGCCATACCCATCCTGCCCATACCCATCCTGCCCATACCCATCCTGCCCATACCCATCCTGCCCATACCCATCCTGCCCGTACCCATCCTGCCCATACCCATCCTGCCCATACCCATCCTGCGCGTACCCATCCGCCCGCGGCTTTGTCTCTCCCAGGGCCGCTTGGTTTTATTAGATATGATTTGATTAGATTTATTTCTCTCAAAATACCGGTGAAAACTGTATATGATAATAGGGACAAGTTCAAATTGCGCACGCTTTCGTGAGCTCCAGAATCCCTTTTACTACACATAGCTGAATAAAGAATTAAAGTACAAACAAAGCAAATTTTGCAACTTTTGAAAACTGCTCATTTTCGTACCCGAGTTGTGAAAAACTTATTTGACCGGTGAACAAAATACAGAGTTTAATTTTTAGTATTGCTAACAAAATAGCTATCCACACCCCTGATTCTTCTCCAAACACATCTAGAAAACGAGAGCTCAACAAACGTGCGCGTAATGAAGTAAAATTTATGTTCAGAAGCAAAACTAGGAACTCGGACAAAACAAAGAACCATCGCGGCAGTTACTTCATGGGTCAAGGAAACTGGAAGGAAAATATGATCGTTCTTCTCTTGGAGTATCCTATTTTGCCCCCACCGAGCTGCTAGAGCTCGCAATACTTGGAACTGCGACAATAAAAGATCATGCGAAGAAAGCATGGATAGACGGCGAGGCTACAGTGACCAGTGGCATTTAATCAGGCACTCAGAGAGATTTAAGAACCAACGGCACTTTCTTAACCCTCCTAATACCCGCAGATTTTTTGTTATACTGAGTACCACTGGGGTCACTAGAGACCCCAGTTCTTTTTGGGCAACAAAATACAAATAGATGTACATTTTTGCACTTTTTAAACCATATTACATTTTAGGACTATTTCCTCTAACAATTATTCACATGCAAACAATTATTTGGAACGCAAATTTTGCATAAACAATTTATTAACAAGAATTAATTCAATGGGAAGAATAATAAAACGGCAAAGTATTATGTAAACTTTACAGTAACAATCAAAATATTCTTGCTAATTATTTATTGCACTTTGGGCAAATATATGATTGAAGAATGATTTTTGCAAATTGGCACTTTACAACTGATAATACTGGTCTGTATTTCCACGAATGAACTTTTACAAAATGGGCAGCGATCACGCTTTTTTGTTCTTTGTTGTTTGTTGTTGTTGTTGTTGGGACCGTCTGCTGTGCAGAACTTTTTAGGGTCACGACAGATTAGATGTCTTCTCATTTCTACTGAGAATATTCTTCTCATGTAATCGGTCTTTTGGATTGAAATACAAACCAATAATAAAAGAATTGAAATGCACTAATGTCAATAATATTATAGAAGAGAATCATTGCCCATCTACTCAATATTTTGCAACATTTTTCGGCCCTGTGGATTACTGAAAATCTCTGGCAGTTACACTTGTTATCTTATAGTTCCTGGCATTGTAAATATCTATTTTTTGAAGATCACTTGGTAGGTTTACGCTAGCGAAGAAGTCAGTTGTTATGTTCCTCCTACTTTTTTTCAAACATATTCATCGTATCTAAAACAGCCCTTCTTCCTCGATTTCACGAGGTTGGTTTTACTGAGGACCTGTGTAAACTTGAACATTAAAGGCATAAATAGTGGTACTGTCACCATGCAACGGTTAACTTGAGACCATATTTGTTTGATTTTGAAGGGGTATTATACTGCCAAACAGGGCAATCAACCATGAAAGGTAACAAGTTTCTATCAACTGTGATGTTGTTGTGCGGTATGTTTGCATCTTGAAGTGTATTCTCCTACATTTCTAAAATATATAATAGGAGCCAACTTATCCGAGCTCGATTACCACGCCTATGTACTGCAACATTAATCGAAATCACCTAAAAATTTGTGTGAAATATTTCTAACCATTGCTTCATTTTGAGATTTGTATGCGCCAGCTAGAATCAAAACGCCTAGAAAGCATTTCAACAAAGTAGCATTTAGCTATGCCCATTTTGAAACATACACAAAAGTTACTTTCTCGTTGGTCCACATCACACTTTCATCAATTATATTTTGTTTCGTAAATACGTGGAAGGCTGATTCTATACCCAAATTTTTTCTTTGCATATATTATGAGACCTGTACTTTCTCATGTAATGTTAGATCTCCGTGTCCTTCCACACGATTCTCTTTGCACATCCTTACACCATATTTCTTCCTAATTCTTTTGGATGTGTAGATGACAAGCAAACCCCAATATTTCTCACAAACATTGGAAGAAATGGATACAATTTTGTAATATAATGCAATACGTACCTCTAAAAGCCAGTTTCTAATATTCTTCCCAAAACTATTTCACTACTTTGGTCACAAACGTCTGATTCAATGTCAAGTCATTTCAATTGAATATATTTCTCCATCACTGTCTGACATATCTAATTGTAGCACGTCGCGCATCTCACCTACGGTATCTCCTGAAAAACCAGCTTCTTCAAGTAAAACCCGATTAGTATAACCAAAACAAAAGAATATTGAATTGATATCAACCTATGCATGTTACGAAAGAGCTGTCAACATTTACTATAGCAACAAAAGAAAATTAGCCATTACTTTCACAAGAATTAGTGTGGGGTCACATAAGACCCCACTGGTACTCAGTGTTGCAAGTAGAAATAACAATGAAATAACAACAATGTAAAACATTTGCATACCCAATCGATGTGTAGGAAATGAATAAGAAAAGTCAATTTTTTTCAGATTTTTTAAGTATTCGAAATTGGAAAAATTATTAGAGAAACATGTTGTGGGGTCACCAGAGACCCCATGGTATTAGGAGGGTTAAACGCACCACAAGAACAACAAGAATAGGGGAGCATGTGATTCTGCCAATGTCAATGAAAGTTTCTAAGACATTGCTACCCCATATTTTTTCTTGACCCCTGGTGGAACACCGTCCGCTCCCTTCCACCGCTCCACCGGCGACGCCTCCGCGCCTTTCCGTTGTTTCCGCGCGGAGGCAAAGTGGGGAAGGGGAAGCGGAAGTGCAGTGTAAACTCCGCGCGAGGAAAATGTCGACCCGTGGTTTCTCCCCGACGCAGCGCTGGGTCGCTGCTGGCGCTCCGCAGGGTCGTCCCGCGTCACAAGAAGTTGTGCCCTCAGGAAAGGCGAGCGAAGGATTAGGCATGTCAGAAGACGATAAAGCAGACGGAAAGAGAAAGTGAAGGTTTGTAGAATTTTTTGTGTTATTTAAGGTCAACAAGGTAACAAGATATCAAGGTATAAACATCTAGATCATTAGCGACTACTATTGGGTTTCACGTTATGGTAACTGTGAAGATGACTTGATATGGTGATGATAGGCGGTGAAAGGACGAACACAAATACAACCATGCCCGAGGCGAGACTCGAACCCGCGATCTTTCGGTCCGAGTTCGCTATGACACTACTTCTTTAGCGACCGGGGATTGGTCTTGTAGAAGTTTGTTTGGGGTAATAAGTCAGGAATCCATAATAGAGGTGTACGAAGTTCCCCCACAACAGCTTTTTAACATTTTTTTTGTTGATAATTCTGTATCATTCAGTTTTCAAAACTACTGTTACAGATGTTTTCGGAAGGCTCTACCTAATTAAATTCAGTGCACGTAAATATTTCTTACTTAAAAATTATACATTTAAGTACTAAACAATTTAGAAGGTAACTCTAGAGGGAAAACATTAGGAAATCTATTAATTTTACAATATTTGTTTAATTTAAAATGTCTGTAGTCTCAAAAGTAAAGAGAAGGAATCTGCTGTAAATCTTTTTTATCCTAAATCTTGTTAAATAATGGTGGCAACATCTGGGCGGATCAGGAGTGACTTTCAGGTCCAAAATGATGTTTAACTGGTAATTAAATACACCACGGGTTAAAAATATTTAATGCTTGAAATGATTTGAAGCATAAATTCTGTTAGAATGTTGATGCTTTTTACTTCCACGTCTCTGGTAACTTGTCTTAACTCGGGAAACATTGTTGTTTTTTTTTTGTTTATTTTATTTATTTATGTTTTGCTTTCTTACACTAAATATTTTTATCTGAGAAAAAAACGGTGTTCGGTTGTTGTGAGATTCAAAGAAATTTATTGCTAGAATATATGTTAGTTTTTTTACACTTTACATGTAAGCTGTACATGTCTAAAACATCACATTTTCTTGACGATCTTTATTCCATCTCTTGCGTGAAGTAAAGTACAATATTTCGTAACACACATGATTGCCAGTGGCGTAGCGTCAGGGGACGCTGAGATGCTGAGCATCCCCGTATATAAGAACCTTAAATACTGTATTGATAATCTTACAAGTGGTATGTTGAGCGAAACACGTTTTGTATTAATTTAAAAATGATTTCCTATGATTGAATTCGGCGGGCTGTTGAAGCTGGCCTCTGATTGCTTGAAAGCTAAAATACTTCAGCGTCTGCCGCCAGATTGCGACGAGCAATGACGCATGCGCAGATGGCGAGGTCCCCCTCTCCCCTCTTCATCCCTGGCCCAGAGAAACCCGACTGCTTTACGCTAGCGTCTACTGCGGAAAGAAGCTCGTTTGTGCACGAGAGCGCAGCACACTTCAGGCGTTCAGTAAATTATCTTTCTCTCTCTCACTCGGGAGTCCCCGCTTGGTCATGGTACAAACTGTAGAAATAGTGCCTGACTACTATTTCTTAATTAATATCCAAGAAATTGTATTATCTCTTAAATAGATTACATATTATTTAAGTCTGCAATGTATAAATTAACAAATGGTCTTATTGCCATTCGCGTATAAGAATTAAAGCTGAGCCATTGTATAATTTGCTTTCAAGACATCGGCAGTCCTGACTGCCTGTGAGGATTTTGAGGGAAGCGCCTACACCGTCGTAAGCAATCGAGATCGTGGAAGTAGTCCCAGAGTATCTGCTTTGTGTTGCGTTCGCCTGTTAGACGAAGTAGTTGATAGTGACTGTGACTAGTGATTTTGTGTGTTATTGTTGAGCATCCCCAAACGTGTGAGTCACGCTACGCCACTGATGATTGCAGTCTTCTTTTCTTAAATAATAATGTCGGAGAAAACCTAAATATAACTTAAGAGATCAGATGATTTGTCACGCAGGATATGTCATGTACTAATGGATGTTTGTAATTAATTCCGTACCTAAAAATAACTTTTCATTAACTTGCATATACACAGAAACGAAAAAAAACCGACGAAGTTTTGATTGATGTAAGGATGACAAGCGGAGCGGACCTCAACTTTTTCCGCCGACAGTGTTGGGCTGAAGGCTGCAGAGCTGCGTTAGCTACGAAGCCGAGGCACTTGTCGGTGGGGATGACACATTTACACGAAAGGAGTCCCTGAGATGTCTGGCGCCATCTGGGCGGAGGAAGGGGCGTTCTCTCTCGATGTCCACCTCAACGACCAGCGAATATGTTTTTGCTGAGGGAAGAAACCACTTTTCACTCTTGCGTTGTGTCGGCCAGATCACTCTCATTCCGATCGAAGGTATTCCAGGAGGTTTCATCGGGGTCATCTGATTGCCCCTGCCTCTCAATCCCCTATTCCTTCATTACCAACAAACACACATCCACAAAAATCATTAGTCTTCGCTATGGCCGAAAACGTTTAGCTACTGAGCTAAAATTATTATTCCAGTTATATTAGTGTATATAAAAAACTATTATTCTATAGATTCATTCTGCTTACATTCGTTCGTTTCATTTCTGCTTATTTTTCACCGTTCCTTTTTTCGTTTTTTTTCCTCTTTATATTCCTTGGCATTCTGGAGGTATGGTTTCAAGTTTGTATTTTTAGATTCTTTAAATTTTCCTCGTTTTCTGTTATATAGGACTGCTTTCACCACATGGACAGTGTAGAAAAAAAATTGCATTTATTTGTTGTTATAGCATTAAGCATTAGTAATTTCTCCAGGAAATAAATGATTTCGACAAATGATGGAGATTTAAAAATGTATGGCGAGGGTATTGTGACGCAAGCAAGATCCTGTAAGTGGAGAATTCATATTTTTGTACAGGATCCACTGACCACTCTAGCCGAATGATTTTAGCAATAGTAAAGATTTTGTGTTAAAATTTGGCGCCGTTCGTCAGTTGTTTTTTTTTTTCGCACTAGTGGCACTTCACTGTCATCGAAATCTTTCCAAACGGCCTTGAGCTGCTGGAGGATACTACTTTTAACAGTGACTGCGTAAAAACATGTTTGCATTACTTTTTTCTGCGTATTGTATGTCGGGCGCTCAAATCGGCTTCTGACAGCGCCGGCGTCGGCCGCAGAGACATGTGGCCCCCCAGGAAGATGGGGGGGATGAGGGGGGGCGGGGGGAGGCTGAGTGCATGCCGGTGCCGTGTGCGCGCGCCCACACGTGTCCTCGCGGGCGCCGGGGGAGGAGGGGGGCGGTGCCCGTAAGCGGCTTATGCGCCACTTGCCGCCGCCACTGGCATCGCCGCCTCCTCATCCTCCGTCGCCACCGCCACCACGCCGCCACCGCCGCCTCCGCCGCCGCCTTCACTGCCGCCTCCGCCGCCGCCACCGCCGCCGCCGCCGCCGCCGCCGTCGCCGCCTCCGCCGCTGCCACCGCCTCCGCCTCCGCTGCCTCCGCCGCCTCCGCCGCCTCCGCCGCCTCCGCCGCCTCCGCTGCCTCCGCCGTCTCCGCCGCCGCCGCCGCCGCCGTCGCCGCCTCCGCCGCTGCCACCGCCTCCGCTGCCTCCGCCGCCTCCGCCGCCTCCGCCGCCTCCGCCGCCTCCGCCGCCTCCGCTGCCTCCGCCGTCTCCGCCGCCTCCGCCGCCGCCGCCGCCGCCGCCGCCGCCGCCTCCGCGCCGCAGCCGCCGCCGCTACCACCGCCACCGCCGCCGCCGCCGCCACCGCCGCCGCCGCCGCCGCGACTCGCCGCCGAGGCTATACTCGCTTCCTCGCGCAGAGGTTTCAGGAGCGCAGAACGGGTTTCCACGACTGCATTGGGCGTTCACTGGAACGATTCGGCAAAAAAACAGCTCATTTGCAAGTTTCAGCTGACACAAAAAACGATTTAAGATATCCACCGAGCGTCAAGGTTTTTTCTCATGTGGGAGGAGGAAATTCGAAGCCGTATTCTATTTGAGGATACATTTGTCCAGCAAAAAGGTTGTCTTCCTCAACTTTTTGTTTTGAATAATTCATAAATAGCATTATCTCAATGCTACAAAAATGAACAAAAGTAACCCTATCGTTTTCTGACAGATTTTGAATCTATTTTAACTTTTTTAAATTCAATTTAAAATCGCGATGTATATTTTTAAGAAAAAAACTTAATTCACCATACCGTACCACGAAGTTTAGAATATTTCTTTTAAACAAAATGCGACATTTGGAGACTGGACAAGTAAATGTTGACACATTTTAATGTCCTAGGTTTGTTAATACGAAGTAAAACTGTGTTTATGTACGTTAATGATACTAAGCAGTACAAGCAGTACATGCAGTACATGCTATCAGCAGTACACGAAATGGAGAGGACATCGAATTTTGTGTACATGATATTGCTTTAAGTATTGAGTTCTGTGTATTCTGAGAGTGAATCTCTATTTTTTCAGTTACTGGCAAATGCTTTTTTTTGTGGTGTAGATACCGATGTTCTGTGCTTCTAGAAAAAAAATACAGGAATTAGCGTAGCTAAATCTTTGTGTTAAAATTCCGCTTGAAATATGAATGGAAATAGAAGGCACTGTGCGATGCATCTACCTAGAAAATGTGAATACAGGAAACAGTTCCGTTACATATCTACTCGTAGTAGTTGACCTAATGTTCTCGGCCTTGGCGTCACCCCGGCGTTATGCATTGAATTGCAAACTAGCATGTGGTTTGTTTGAAGAGGAAACGAATGGTTGAGAAAATGATATTTTTGTAGGTAATTGGCCGGTAAAACGACTACTACTAGCGATCAGTGGTTGGCAAAAAGATTGAACTAAAAAGAGCGGGGTTGGTGTCATTGAAGTAAATATAACACTTTCTACTTACTAATTATCTTGGAGAGTCTCGCTAGTGAAAGACGCACTACAGAAGCTATATCCTCACACTATTTAAAATATCTATTCACCTGTTACCATGTACTAATTGACTCTGTTCATCACGTGTTACTAGTTGATCACTTACTCGAGATATGCTTAATATCAGTACAGTGGACATGAATCGCTCTACGATTGTTCTGCAAAGTACCAAAGCAAATCAAAATTAAGGCATTATTTTGATGTGCATGTACAGTGTTTTATTCTTTTCACGCTCTTAGATGCGGCATGCAGAGCTTTTTCATTGAAATGGTGCTCTTTGCCTTCACGGACTCTTTGCAGTCCGGGGTTGTACTCCGCTGATTAGATACTCGTATACGTGGTTGGGGAAACCCCGGAAATCCTTTGGGTAGGCCGGCTCCGGTTCTTTTCATCCAATGGGGAAAGATCACCATCTCCCGCTATAAAAACATGCAGTACACTTTCGGGACTATGACCTTCAAGTTGTCACGCACGGAATCACCAATCAATCAGTCACTCCATTATCCTCCGCCCCCTTTCGCGAGAGCTACCGAGAGAGAGGATCGTTGGGTGGACGGCGTCCTGCCACGACGCGACTTCCGCCGCCCTCGCTCGTCTAACCGTCCCTAACGGAGCGGCCGAGCTTTGTCTCATTTAGGCGCACGCAACAATTGAAAGCGCCGCGGCCTTGGAGGACGTCGCGGCGCCCGCGCCCGCGCCCGCTCCGCGCTGCGCACTGGACGCTGAAGTGGTCGCTCGCGCCGCGCTGCAGAGGTCGCTGGCACAGGCAGGCGGCCGCGCTTGGTCCACTGGACCGCCGGCGTCGGAATCGTTGCGCTCCGTTGAGGGAAAAGGGACGCGGCGCTAGAGGGAGATCAAACTCGCAATTGGCAGTTTTCCTCGTGAACTTAAATGCGATGTAAGGAAATAATAATCGATACTTACGCCTTTAGATGGCTCCACGGAGGTCCACATACGAGCCTAGGGTGCATCAACCACAAAAATAGCTGGGCCAAATTTTACTATTGGTTCTGGTTGAGAGAACCATATTTCAGGGTACGGCAACCATTATTTTTTCCAGTGAATTGTTAAACTACAGTTACAACGTTTTTCGACGTATTGGCTTTAGGGGCTGTGTCATTCTACTGCCAACTTTGCAATTTGTGCGCATCTTCTAATGTCTGTGTGTTGGTGTCAGGGTTGCAAGGTTGCAACTCGTAGATTATGAGGTCCTAGTTTCGAGTCCCTATTGTGGCGGATTTTCAACAGCAGCTAAGTTCATTTGTGAGTCGTCTCTGTCTCGACGAGAATTCTTAGCCAGCGGCTGCTTTGGTCGTTGCAGATGAGAGTACTTACAATTCCCTGAAAAAATTTTCATCTGACTAGATGAGATATTCAAGTTACTTTTTGAAGTCGATCCAATAAATTGTGCAGCGCATATCGAGCCCTGTATCCAATGCAATAACAAGCAATAACGTACCAGTAAAATCTATTTTCTCATTGTTTACGGCAACATTACAACAAGAAAGTAATTAATGCAATTTTCATGTGCTCTCAATTATACGTAATGTCAATCATGAATTACAAAAAAAATTCTGGCTATTGTTCATTTTTCCTTTTCTTTTGCCAAAACTGGTAACACATAGGTTTTCGAAAGACATTTTATCTGCCTGGGGTACACGATTTGTAAATGTTCCATGTTCCCTGTAATGCTTGTTCTCTAATTAGTAATGTGAGCAAATGAAATGTCTTGACAAAAGACAATTGGTCCCAGGAATTGCATTGCAGAACTGTAGACTCTGCTGTGTTATTCTTAAGCTTTATGTACATGTGTGGTCGTAAAATAACACGTTGTAGCATTCCTTATACGAGGGCGGCGTTTGTAAACCGCACGTGGCCACATGGACCCACGCGCTCCACCCACCGGGCATCGACCCACCACGCTCCGCTCACCACCCACAGCTCACCGCCGGGCATCTCCACCGCCCAAGCAACAGTGGAGAGTGGAGGATATGGATGGCGAGGGATGCCAGTACTGGAGGCGAATACGCAGTGGCTTCCCCCGCGCGCGCGCGCGAATTTGTGAGTGTGAGTGTGTGTGTGTGTGTGTTGTGTGGTTTGTGAGTGTGTGTGGTTTGTGAGTGAGTGAGTTAATGAGTGTGTGGAGGAGGGGAGGGTTGATGGCTGGGGCGGCTGGTGGCGAAAGGGTGAATGCAGCGAAAGAGGAGGTGGCTTATGTGGGTGGACGGACGGTGGCCGCCGCTGTGGGTAGGTGAGTGGTTGGTTGGGGCACCTGGTGGAATGTGTTGAGTGGTGCGAAACAGAAAGTAAATGGTCGTGCGTGCGAGGGGTAGGGCTGAGATGCTTGGTGGGCGAGTGTGTGTGTGAGTGAGTGAGTGGATGCCTGGTGGGCGATGGGGTGAGTGGAAGAGGACGTGGATGGGTGGTGACCGCCGATGTCCGAGTGTGCGAGGGGAGCGGAGGTGGCTTGTGGGCGAGTGGATTGGATGGGGCGCCGGGAGGGGGCGTGGCCGCGCCTGAGCGTGGGGCGAGGGGGGGCGGTGGATGAATTGGCGGAAGGGCGAGCGGCGTTGGTGTAAGTGTACGCTGTGTCGGGCGTGTGGGCGAACGGGCGAGGCTGTGGGTGGTCGCTTGAGCGGGGCGAGAGAGAGGACCAACGGGAAGGCGTTTATTGGAGCGCGTGGGAGAACGTGCCCAAGGGCGAGCGAGCCAATCCAAAGCTAGCGGAGGGATTATATGGGCGAATAGAGGAACAAGGTGCCGAGAGTGGTATATGGATAGATTAGCGATTTCGGGGGAGAGGGACGTCGTCGTCGTCGTCGTCGTAGTAGTAGTAGTAGTAGTAGTAGTAGTAGTAGTAGTAGTAGTAGTAGTAGTCGTCGTCGTCGTCGTCGTCGTCGTCGTCGTCGTAGTCGTCAGTCCCGTAAGCATAGTACATGTTTTATTGCAACGGAAATTGTGATATTTTCCCCTCTGAATGGCTTGACCCGGCGCCGACCTAAAAATCGCCTAGCGTGGTTCTTCCCTAACCAGGTATCACCAACAGCGGGGCACCGCCCCAGCCGGGACAAGTTCTAAGCTCCCGACTGGTCTCCCGACATGTGTGGTAGTACAGTGCATGCAAGTGTAAGTGTGTGTAAGGGATGATGAAGGAAGGATATCGCGCGGTTCGTGGCACGTTTGTCAGAGTACAGCTCGGGCATGCGCATGAGGTTAAACTGACAAACTTGCCGGGCTCGGAAAATTGCCAAGTTGAGCAGCCGTCCCTTAGAAAAGCCCTCCAAGAATCCAACCTATGTAGCTAGTCGGAAATCCTGCTACCGTAGACCTTCCGGTCATAGACAATGCAGTAATATCAGTTGATGCCCTGAGCAGTGGTGCGAGGGCGTAGAGATGCAAAAGAGGGGGCGAGAGGGGATTAAATTGATCAAAGCGAGTGTTGGCGTGGGAGGGCGAGGTGGAGAAGGCCGGGTGGTGAGCGAGCGGGTGAGTGCCGGGGAGGGGGGAGTAACCTACTTGCGGTGGGCGGTGGGCGGAGCAGGGCGGCGAGCATGGCTGGGATATTTGGCATTCCTGCGTCAAGATGGCGTGACCGGCGAGCAGTTGCCTCTCGAGTCGACAAGCGGGCCTTTGATTATGAGGCGGCAGCTGCACAATTTCCCGCTGCAGACAGCCGCCCCGCCCCGCCCCGTCCGCCCCCGCGCCGCGAACGCTCGGGCTGCAGACGCGCTGCTTCCGCCTCAACGGGATCCGCCGCCGGTGCCCCGCGGCTCCGATTCGGAGCTCGCGCTTTTCTTGTGTGCATTCCCATCAGTGCCGAAACTAGTCAATATTCGGCCCGGGGAAACGCTGAAAAAAATAAAATTTTAAAATTGTACCTTTTAAGTAATTACTAGAACTATTTAAGTTAAAAACTAAATTGAATTTTTTTTTAAAATAACGAGCTACTTTACCGCGACTTTTAAAAGCACGATGACGATTTTTCGATATCTAATTTCTTTTGCAATTTGTTACAATTTTCCCATCAGTCCCATCATGTGGCCTCTGTGCGATCGCGTGGTCTGCACATGCCTAGCGCCACTGTGAATCTCATCAGTATGCTTAGCCAGAAACACCGTGTGAAAAGTTATTTGTAATTAATACGTGCTTCGTGTTCGTCTGATGAATTGATGATATCAAATAACTTTTCATGGATTCGTTCTTTTCTCTTTTTTAACATTGTATATTTTCTCCTTCTTCGTGTTGCTTCCTTCGTGCAATATTATTCATTTAAGATTTCTGTGCAATAGCACTTTGTTAATTTCGGAGTGTTTTTATTGGGGGGGGGCGTAACATTTACTTTCCGAGTTGTTTATGTTTAGAAAGGGTCATCAATGAATTCCAAATGAATAATAGTGGTAGATTTCCGGTAAATTGGAAACTCAATCCTTTTTTCAACTCGCACTCAATTTTTTCTGAGAAATAGATTGCTATACATTCGATAATGAAAAATTCAATGTGGACACTCTTCCGCATGGACAATGGACAGGAAAAAAATGAAAAGCGGATGAGGATGGAAAACGTGGGATCGAAGACGGGAGAAAGGTGTAACATCTTTATAATGAAAAACGCCCACTTCCTGTACCAGTTTCTCACGCTCTGCGTAAACGAGGAGCATTTGTTGCGAATATTAACCAGCGAATCTTCTTGTAAGTATAATGAGACGCACTAGCTTGAGTATTTGTGTATTCTGTCACCTCTTTCAAGTGTTGCGGTTGAAGTGGTCCACACCAGGTTGATTATTTCGTGTTCCGGGCTCATCGAACGGCTTCTATAATTAATCCTGTAAGTTTAGTGGATCCCTTCTATAATTAATCCTGCACGGTGGCGGTATTCTTCCCGCCTGAAACTTGAGATCCAGCACCGACAGATAGACAAGCACCTGCATGTCGACTTGCGGAGTTTACCCTCTGCTGGGCTAACACTAACAATGAGTTCCCGTCTGCCCTCCCGACATGTGTGGTAGTGAGGTGGTCATTCTTCGGACTTCTTGTGTGTTTGTGAAAGGGAGATGGAAGAGGAGGATGGCGACCAGGATGAGGAAGGAAAGATCGCTAGCGGACCGTGGCGTTTTGTTCTATCAGCTAGAACAGCGGCCGCTTGAATGCTCGTCCAGACAGTGGTTGAACCAGCGAATTATCGAACTACGATCGGCTCTCGAAACCTCGTACCTACCGGTCAGAGACGCTGCAGTGGCAAAGCGGTTCCCCTGAGCTATCTCAGTTGGTGCGCACACCAGGAAGAGTGGTGCGTTTCTTTGCCCTCCATTTCGCGCCCATCGGAGTCCGCGAGCGTCGTCTCGCGGGCAGTTCCGGGCCGCGCGGCGATCGTCACTACGCCAAACGGCTTTATTATGCCGCAAACTCCGCACGTCCAGACCTCACCCCACCCCCACCCCTACCCCGCTACGCCCCCGCTCCACCCCGCCTCGCTTTACTCCGCCTCGCTTTACTGTCTCGCTCCGCTCCGCCCCGCCTCGCCTCGCTCCGCCTAGCCTCGCTCCGCCCCGCCTCGCTCCTCCCCGCCTCGCCTCGCTCCGCCCCGCCTCGTTCTGCCCCGCCTCGCTCCGTCGCGCCTCGCTCCGCTCCGCCTCACTTTTCCCCTCCTCACTTTACCCCGCCTCGCCCGCCCCGCCTCGCTGCGCCCCGCCTCGCTCCGCCCCGCCTCGCTTTACCCCGCCTCCCTCCACCGTTCCTCGCTCCTCCCCTCCCGTACTTCCTCTCCGTGCTCCGCCTCGGCTGTGGATTGATATGCTAATGCAAGGAAACAAACGCAGAGAAAACGAAAGTGACGGCCACGCCCTGCAAGGCGGCGACGGGGACGATAGCGAAAGTGAGAGCAGAAGGAAGACAAGAGGAGACGCTTTACTGTACAATATTCGCTATGATCTGAATGCCTTTTAGTTCAAAATTGGACGCGTATGTTTATGGCGTTTCAATTTCTAAAATGATTACTATTTTAAAGAATAAAGGTCATTAAGCCTGCCTGAAGACTGTATTCACACTCCTATTCACATATCACATTTAAACTCCGTCGATTTTTATAACTCGTGTAAAGATTAATAGTATTTCTGTTTCTTCACAGTTTTTAGGTAATTGAGAAATCATTTCCTCTGATACTCGAGGGGAGTTATCCTGTTTCACCCGTGTTGTCCAGTAGGCATAGTGCTTATGCATCTGTTGTTTATGTGTGATGGTTCGAGGGATGTGGGATAATTATTCTTCAAACATATGTTTACAACAACCGTTTCACGCCTGTAATGTGCAACTGCTAATATGTACGAACTGAAATGCATGGACCCTTTTTGATTTTCTGTAAAACATTTGTTAAAGGGTGGGTGGATGCTAGCGTTCTGGTGAGGAGAAAGTAGAAAATTGAGAACATTTTGAGCATTTACTACAGTCTAGTCTGTTATTTCTTTCGTTATAAATGCTGATCGGATTTATATGTTTTGTTACACCTTTCGTCGCCTTTAGAACGACATTCATTAGGAGCTAATGTTTCAGAGGACTTCAATCAAAATACGGTTCTGTGCAGCGCAACTGCTGTCATCAGAGTTAGCTTCATGAGATTATGTTGCTTTTAATTTTCTTCCATTCTATGATATTTTTTGCTTTACGCTAAAAAAACTATAATATTTCACTACCTACAATTTGGTGAAAGTCAGTATATTGTTTTGTGGCATTAGAAACAGACATTTATTATATTTATATTTATACCGTGTGAAATGTGGGAATGTTGATGAGATGTTGACATTTTTCAAGGATGAAATGTACATTTTTACGTGAAGTTTAACAGAATATATTGCTTTACTTACCATTAACATCTATATGTAATTTTCAGTTGAGGTGGAAGCGCAGGTTTCAAATTTATTTTGTTGTATTATTCAATTTGTTTAAACCCACACATGCGTGTAGAAGAAACTTTACATCTACCAAACTGTAAGTTAGCGCCGTTCCAGAAAGCCGTCCTCGGGATGCGAGGAAAGCTTCGCTAGTGTTGTTGAAATAGGACGATCGATTCTTGAGTATCTAGTCTAGGTCGCTCTGCCGTCAGTATCCTGAACGGCCTTATTGCGGATGTGGTTCGGGGCCTTCAGTGTCTGCGAGTCCACGTTTCATTTCCTCTCCGGTTCGTCGTTCCTCTCTAACGACGCGAGTCCCCCGAGCGCCGATCGCGCGCCAGGGCAGCTGGCGGATGATTGACGGGGAGAAACGGAAAGTGCGCGGCGGCGCCCGAGGCCGCGGACCGCGCGTAAGAAAGTAACGCAACGCCGCGAACGCGTAAGACGAGCAGCCGCAGCCGCACCGCCGCTGCAGGAGAAAGGGCAGCGCTAGAAAGTCCCTTCGCGTCACGTGCTCCTTGGTATGCCAGCGTCACGCCGTGCTGCGCGTCTCCTAGCACTTGACGTAAGCCGACGCGATTTAAAAGGGAAGCGGAACTTGTCAATTGCATCGTCACTTCGGCTTTTTTTCTTGTTGGAATCGCTGCTCGTTTATTCGTAATGGATCCTATTTGGCGACTTGAACGAAGTTGAATTATTTTTAACACTGTACTGTTATATGATTGGTAGTGATTCCGGATGTGTCAACTACTGAGGTCATTAGACCCGAAAGTATAGTGCATGTGTGTTTTTTTTATTTGGAGGAAGCGGTGATCTGCCCCCGTTGGATGGCGAGATCCGGCGCTGACCTGCCGTCCACTAGCGGGGGTTTCGCTAAACAGGTATATCCCACTAGCGGGGCACCGCCCCTGCCGGGACAAGCTCTAATCCCCCGACCGGTCTCCTGGCATGTGTGGTAGTGTAATGCATGCTAATGTGTCAGTGTAAGGGCTGAGGATAGAACAAGGAAGAGGAAGGAAAGACCGCGCCGCGGTCCGTGGCTCATTTGTGAGGGTACTGCTTCGGCATTCACCTGGTGTTCATCGAGAAACCACGGAAAACTATCGATCAGAGCAGCTGACTGCTAGTATTCTCCTCCAGACAGAGATTGAATTCCACCTAGCTGACAAGCTAGTGGCGAAAATGCTGCCGCCATCGGGACTCGAACCTAGGACCTTATCAGAGGCCCTGCAGTGACATCAGTTGACACACTGAGTCATCTCGCCCGGTACTGTTATATGGACTGAACAAACAAAAGAGAAGTAGAAAAGCTACTTAACTGCCAGTGGCCGTGAATGATTATCAGTCCGCTGTCTGTTACGAACAATCGAAACAAAAGAGATGTAGCTAAAGATGACATATTAGTATACTTATTTCAAGAAATGCTATTTGTTTATATGATTTTTTTGGCGCAAACTACTAATGCAGTACAGAGAAAGTACTGTAAAACGGGATTTAAATAGCCACCAATGGTTCCGGAAATAATTGGCCGTTATAGAGGTAGCAGCTTAGCCAAGGTCATGAGGTTTCTGGAACCGTAAATCAAATGAAGTTGTGCTACCTACTAGGAAATAAAGTAAGTTTTATTCAAAGTGTTTATTTAACTTAAATGACAAAATACGATTTAAACAATGCATTAGGATGATTTACCTCTTCTCGGCTACATCAAAACACATCCTTGACTTGTCACTCATTATCTTAATTGAGATATTCACTTCCCTCGGCAATCGTCTCGGTTAACAAGCTTCAACTGTCTGTTGTTTACTATTTATGAGTATAATGATTTAAGTAACAATAGTGATTTTGTTCATTTAAGCAACGGTGTTACTATGAAGTTCAATTCACAGTATTTGAAGACCTCGTGTATTATTTATGTCGATTGAAAAATTTCCCAAGAATTGTTTCGTAGAATTACTTTTAGATACATAGTAATTGCTTCGCCATTTTGCAATTTGTGTATGGTGAATCTGTAACAGGCTTTTAATTGATTTTAATTTGTATTTCAGGTAAGCTGTTTCACCTTACTGTGGCATCAGATGTTCCAGTGTCAAATTCCGTGAGTACATTTGTCTCCGTTCCCTTTTTTCGTATATCTTGGGATTAATTAATTTCGGGCAATTTGTACACTTGATATAATGGATACATAGAATTTTGAATCTTTTTATCTTATGGTAGATCATTTATGAAAATGTGTGCTGACTGTACATTGATGTTTTAAATACATGATGTAAGAAGAAGCGATGAATATGGCGGTTATTCATTATCAATTATTAATATTCCAGATCTATGTACGTGCAAGAATTATACATTATTATTAATTATAATTTATAATATATTATCAGTTCCTTGCTGATCGGTCGTACATATTTGAGTGATAATTCCATAGAATCTTAATAAAAGTTTTCTTGCCAAGTCACTTTCTTGATTCTTTCATTAACTGGGGAACTTTGTTCGTACTCGTTGACCTTCGTTGACCGAAACGCGAACTCAGTGTTCCTCAAAGAAAATTCCTGGGATGTCTTTCTCCGCGAGTCATCACCGCTAGCTGCGGGTGTTAGTGGCCGCTGATCGTAGAAACCACTTGGCCGTTGAGCAATATATTTCCAAATGATGCGATTGGCAAAGTTCTTCGATCAAGGCGTGTCCTCCAATTCCCTCACGACTGCGAAATACTTCAGCCTCGCGTCTGTCGTTATTGCCATACTTTTATTCAATTGGGTCGACGATAAGTCTTATCGGACTTTAGTTGACCCTGGTCGTCAAAGCAGTTAATTGAAAACCGAAAATTGTTTATGGCAATGATGCCTAATGGATTTCGTAATTGAAATCAAGTGCGAAAAAATAATAAGAAAGATGGTCACGTTTGACTGGTTGTTTAGCCGTTTATGGACTTATAGCTTGATTGAAGATATGTGTAATCTTTCGGCTCAGTTCAAGCGTTCTGCGTCAAAGATGATAAGAGCTCATTTCTACAGTAAAGAAGCATGGAAATGAACTTGAACTAGGAGTGACGTATTCATTTGTAACGGACGATAGGTTTTATTTCTATGCACATATAAGGCATTGTTTCTGTGAAAACATGTCCAACATATGAACGAGGCAGTTCAGTTTTTTATGTATTTAATCTGAAATCGATGCATTATATCGTCGTGTTTCAATACATAATTTGTTTCTTTTTTTTCTTCTTGTTTCTTTTGCGTTTCTGTTTGCGCAAACTGAATTTTCGTTTTTGAAACCGTCTTCAATTTCTTTAAGCAAGCTATAATATTATTTGTAGTTAAATTAACGTGAGTGCTCCTTGAATCGTTCATAGAGCCTACGATTTTTCAGTGTAGTATCTCATTAATACAAAACTCTTTTGTTCTAATCCGGGAGCGATAATCGGACAGTATCTAATTCTCCAGCAATTCAGTACGAAGGAAAAAAATACGGATTGAATTGGGTATGGTATTATTCATTGTATGGTTTTGAACTCAGAAATCTCTACAACCTATTTCCTTTTTTAAATAATTTTTAATAAAATAAAAACATTGTTTTGGATTTTCACATGGAACAATACTTTTTGTAACATTCATTTACGTTATTGAATTGTCGCAGTTCGAATTTGATTAATATTATTTAGGCGGAGATGATTTGGGAGAATCCCTAAAATAAGTAAGAGCGGTTTTGGTGGAAACTGATATGCGAGAACCTTCTCTTTTCCTAAGAATCCATGAAACCTCCAGATATCACTTGACTTAACAGCAGCTCCTTCCTTAACTCCTTACTGTCCATAAGAAACTCTTTCTTCTTAGGTATTCACCATTATCCAACCATCCACTAAATAATTTCACTTCGCTCCTACAAACTCCACTTCGCCGAACCCTAATAGGATAATCCTGAATTACTATAGTAAAATTCTCTGTAACTAAACAAAGGAAACCACATAAAGGAACCGAAGACTAATCAGTGAATTTTTCGTTTCTAGCTTGGATAGTCATGATTAGAGTCCGGATGTTTATGACCTAAAAATGTTAGAAATATGCAAACATTTATGGCCAAATAAAATATGAAAGTGTGACCATAAATATGACTTAAATAATTTTTGGTTGTATTTTCGAAACTTTCAAAATGTTCCCGCTGTTTAAGTAACCATTATAATGAAAATATTCTTTAAAATCTAGCCCATTCACAATTCACACCCTCACCTTCGGCACCTCGTGAAAACAATTATACTTGCTAAAATTAATAAATGTTATGGAAGCGGTTGACCTTGGCACAAAACCGGACAAAACTAAACTAACATTTCCTTCGCATCTGGTGCTTTCTACGCTTTCTTTCCCTCCATCTAAATAACTTACCCTCCTAATTCACATACATACGACTATATATTTATAGAAAGGGCAGCCAATTATTTACAACAAAAAATATAAGAAATTACATAACAATTAGAAGATATGACAAATATCTTTGAGATGCTGCCCGCAAGTATGTCAAAATGGAATCAAAAAGATAAAATATGACAAGAAATATGACCATAATATGAACTATTAACGGAAAATGACCAGGTTAAAAAAGCCAAAATGTGTCTTATATGACACAGGAAATTTGCATAATTTTAGCCATTGTAGATGAAATCACGGTTATCTTAGATTCTGCATGGAAATAACACAAAGAAAATATATATGACATGTCATAAACATCCGAGCCCTAGTCATGATAGTTAGAAATGACTTAGCATGATAGTTAGCAATGGCAACATTACCTAAGGCTAAACATTCTTTCACCGTAATACTTCAGTTTTAGCCGTGAAGCTACACACTTCGGCGTATGAAACCTTCCGGCGACTGCAGCCACGAGGGCCTTTCTGTAAAAGTCTCATCTCAAATAGGTTTCTGCATATAATTACATGAATCTGAATTGTTTGTGTGGTAATGCTGGCTGAGCAATCGACCACGTGTTGTTCATACAGTACCTCCTGCCCCTGGAAGTGGAAGTGCAGTGTTGACTTGGCCGGAGAGAAACCAGTGATGTAACGCAGGCGCGAGCGGCCAGTGCCCTTCACCATGACGAGCGCCTTCCGGCGAGGGCTTTGGGGATTGACTTTCTATTGGGGGCGATAATCGGATGGAATGTGCAGGGCGGGGCGACGCCCTTCGTCCCCCACCCCTCCACCCCCAACCCCTTGGTCGTGCAGTGGAGAGCGGAAGCGGCCATGTTTCGATCACGTTTCTCAGGAAGTGCAACAAAATGAGTCTCCCGCTTCTTTTCGTTTTCTTACCCGTATTCTTCTCATCTTTTCTTTTGCTTCTCGGGAAGTTTAGCCAGGAACCACGCGCCAATTCCAATAGTTTATCCTTTGATGGTTTTTGTTTTTCCTTCCCACACTCCGTCATCCCTTCTCTCTATTTCTTCCTTACCTCATCTTACCATTTTGCATCAATTTTCTTTTCTCTTATGCTCTGAAATGCTTTCATATTTACCAATTTCTTTCTAAAGACATCAGTTGCAGAGTTTATTCACCTGAAATATAATTTCCTTCGAATTTTTTTAACCTCTGCTATTAGTGCAGTTGTAATTCATTATACACTTCAGTTAATACAGTAAGTTGAACATAAAAAAACTGTTAGGGAACAGAAAAAACAGAATCCGGACTGATGAACACTGTTGTTTTCCTGGTTTCAAATTTGAATATTGAAACGTTTACTTGTTAAATAGCTTATTACTTGCTTCACTGAGGAATTTATTATCATGAGATAATTGCTGAAGATTGGAGATATTCAGTAAGAGAATTTTCGTATTACAAATGTGTTTAATGTAAAATAAAAATATACGAGGTCGAGCACATCTGCTACTCAAATGCTAAATACAGCGAATTCAGGGTTTTATAGAAAGTTGTCGGCTACTCCTGCCGCAGCAGCAGAGCCCAGCCAGAGGTGGCGTCGATCGGCATATAAACGATTGAACTGTCATGACCCGGACGTAGAAAAACGTTTTTCTCTGAATGTGGGTCTTTTCATTCTTTATTGACACCAACTATGGAGATCCTAAGAGAAGATGTGGGAGTATTTCTGGGCAAAGAGCTCAAAAGTTCCCGATCTCAGTTCAAAAATATGTTACCCTATTCGCCACTTATTTTTCATCTATCGAACTTGTAGTGTAGAATGGACGTCTCTAAAAAAATTATTTAGAACATGTAATAACCGCAATGGAAGGGAAAACAATGGAGAATAAAACTAATAAAATGTGCTTATTATATTTATTATATTAAAATACAATTGCAACCTACCAAGAAGAATTTATCCTACATGTACGTAATTCTCAATATTCACATGATTTCTCACCGTTATTTCGTGCTAACGCTCAAACGTCCCTAACATTGTTTTCCTCACTTTTACGTCAATTTAGACACGTCTTATCGTTTTAATGATTGTGGAAGTTAACACTATAATAAACAGTCGCACTGTGAGGGGAAATGAAAAGGTTTGCATTGAAATCTAAAGATGTATCTTTTGCTGTATTTGCGTGTTCATTTTATTTTTCCACCTCAAGTACTCTTCATAACTTTCTGTAGACCTGACGACGTATAAGTCATTCGAAGCGAACAGACCACACTTTCTTGTAATCGCTCTTCGCGAGTGAATGGGCTGCTGTTGGTGCGTGATGCGTACACCTCTTGTGTGCGTGTTTCAGTGCTATGTTCCTCGGGAACGTGAGGCAGGGAATCTCGTGGGGGCGAGCGGAGAAGCTGTCTGCGGCGGAGGCTGTTTGAAGAGGACTCGCCGCTGTCCTCGCTGCCAGCTCAAACTGCTCTTCCCGCCTTCTCCCACTTCCTCACCCGCTCACAGTCCCTCAACGGCGCCCAGCCCTGCCTCCACCCCTGCTTCCGCTCCAGGCCCCGCAGCCGCCGTCTGGAGGAGAATGCTAGCGGCCGACTGATCTGATCTGTATTTTCCGTGGTTTCTCGATCAACACCAGGCTAATGTCGGAGTAGTCCCTAACAAATAAGCCATGAACCGCGCGCGATCTTTCCTTCCCCTTCCTTGTCCTACCCTCACCCCATGCTTACACATACCACACACTTTCACACTTACACTCATGCGCACTACACTGTCGGGAGACCACTCAGTGCTAAGAGCTTATCCTGTCTGGGGTGGTGCCACGCTGATTAGAGAGCTCAAAGAGGAGAAAATCCCAGCTATCCGATGTAGGTCGGCGCCGGATCTCGCCATCATGCGGGGAAGATCATCGCCGTCTCCCGCGATGAAAACATGCGCTACTCTTACGGGGCCGGTGGCCATAGCTGTTGACATCCCGGAAACACGAATCAATCAAACTGTACATTGTTCAGATTCGGCCCCGCTCCGACGCTCACCCGACACCCACCCGACCTCTCCGACTTCGCTTACCTGAACGTTTAGAGTAGATATACTGCGATATCTATGCGGAGTGACAGCGAACGTATGTAAGCAGTTCTGTTGTCTTAGTTGCCGCCGCTGAGCCCTGTCGTGGGCGGCCGGCCGTGAGGTCTGAGCGAAGGGTCAGGGCGAGGATGAGCCGATGTTTGCCTGCGAGAAGGGACAGGTATCGCTGGCTGTCGAAGGGCAGATGCCATAGGGCGGCGTCTGTTTATTCCCGCCCGAGCGACGCACCCGCAGCGGGGGGTTTGTGTGGGAGATAAGGGTACGTCACGCCTCCCTTCAAAGGGCGCCCCCACCCGCCGGCCCCAGGGGCAGGGGGGAATGTTGAAAGTGGTCCCGAAAATTTGTCTTTGACCTCACATTCCCCGAATGTCTATGTTGATTGTCAAGTCATCTGGACTTGATTAGAAAAGCGACATTTTTTATGAGTGTTCGAATTCACGACCTATACTATTAATTCCAGAATAGTTAATGGGTGGTGATCCCGTAATTAAACTACTAGTTTACCCACATTTCAGAACTTTATTGTTCCCTCCTCAGGGCTATGGGAGACATAATTAATGTTAATATGTTGGTAAGTTACAGAGTTGGATAGAATGCATAAAAATGATATACTATACTTGAAAAACAGGCACTGTAATTAAAATGAAATTAATTTATGCTAGATTATGTAACGGAGATCTACCACACTGAGGTTGAATATTGTATATTTTCATTTTTCCTTTCAGAATAATAAAGTTCAGAAACGTGACAAACTGGGAATTTAATTAAGTTACCAACATCCATTGCAAAACTAGTAGAATTTCTTAAAAACCTAATTTTCGTGGTGAACTTTCAGTAAATGCGCCTGTTAACAGTCGATATATTATTGGAACTTTCGTAGTTTTTTCTGCCTTTAAAATATGAGATTAAAGACTATTCTTAAACACATTTATATTCAGAATGTGGCTTCTGAAAGAATCTACGTGAAAATTGAAGCTTCTTCATTTTCAATTCACAAGAGCGATGCAGAAATCTTTCCTGAAAAGCGAGATGGTACAGTAAGAGCCCTATTTGTACGTCGTGAATTGTATTATTAGAAGCACTACTTTTGCCATCTTGTCATTTTTGCCTGAATCATGTTGAGTTAGGGTTTCCCGTTCACTCCATTTGTAGCCTTTTCTTCTCGTTGCCGACGAGTAGGGTATTTCTGATAGTACTGATTCGATTCCGGATTAGATTATTTTATTTCGAATCCTATGGAATCGGTATTCGATTCCTTTGCTTCCGATTCTTACTGGAATGGATTCGAAAATGTCGAATCGAATCAAATGACTACCTTTGATTTATTCCACTTCTCACTAGCAAAGAACATTTAATTTACAGCAGCAGACTCAATATACTAAATTATTACACAGTATATATAGAAAAAAATAATTCACTCAACTTGGTGATTGACGGACAAAATGAGTACATGGATTTAAAAGGTTTAAGAAATTAATTTTGAGACAAAATTAATTTTGAGTATGCTTGAGCTCCATTTAGAGTAAAGAAAGTGTCATAATTCAAATCAATTCCTTATAGAGTGGATTAGGGAGTTTTTGCCACCTCGAACGTTGAGCACTATCGATCTACGCATGAGCAGATGTACTAAACTGATGCGAAACTTGAACTATGCATGAGCAGAAGATCGATAGTGCTCAACGTTGGAGGAGGCAAAAACTCCCTAATCTTTTCTTTTGATTCGATTCTAGAATCGATTCCAAATATTCGATTCCGGAATCGATTTTTTTTACAGGAATCGAGCGTCACCACCAACGAGTGTTTGTGCCTTGTTCGAGGAAGTTCCTGCCTCGCGTGCGCCTGCTCAGGGCCTCCCCTCCCACTTCCCGCATCGCCGCGCCGCGTTGTCAAACACGCGCCCTCCACTTCTCCTTTCGAACGCCGCCACGTCACAGTAGGCCTTCCCAGAACCCACCTCCCTCCCCACCCAGCAAGTTCAGTCGCCAATGTAAACAATGCTTTGCGATTATTTCAATAACGGAAGTGACACATCCCCAAGAAATGCAATTTTTTTCAGGAAGCGACAAAATCCAAATTCAATGTATTTTTTCAACCCCAGATTCAGTTTTCAAGTTATAATGATTATTATTAATCATATAATTATAATATAAGTTCCATATAAGCGTGGTGTAATTCATTAACTGATTTTTTAATCATTTAATAATTATTTTAAGAAATGCTGAATTTAAAATGGCGCTGTAATAACATTTTAAATTCATCCCATGTTGTATGGATGTTTTATTTGTGACAAGCATTACCCAAGACTAAAAGAAGTTTGCGTCTTATTAAGCAAATAATTTTTCCTTTAGCCAAAACGAAATTACGCACTCCTAGTGAGATATCAACGGAAACGTGTTATGTGGGAAGTGGGTGTTGATTGTGCTTTCCAAGAATTTGAGAACGTTTACTTTTATTTTACTTAGAAGGAAATACTTGGTCCCTCGAATCACAATTGAATGGGATATTTTGAAAATGTCACATTTCCAACAACTGTTCGTGCACGCCGGTTGTTGGAAAAAGCCCGGAAAAGTGGCCTATTCGAAGTAAACAACAGAAACCATTGGTGTTTAGATTATATGATGTTTTCAAATATAACAAAGCAAAAAGCATATTCCGAATAAAATGATAAACTCAACCAAATTTCACTAAGATTGGAGATCGGGCCTTTTCGAAATAACAGGTTCAGTTGCTACACTTCGGTTTTTCTTTCTTGGCGCACGGAGGTGTGTCAATAAAATGGAATATCTCACGGTATTTCGCATTGTTCTCAGTTGTGCCGCCAGGAGACGCACGATCGCGACTGTATCGAGCAATGGTGGCGATCATGCGACTCCTGGCGACACAACGGAGAACGACGCGAAATACCGTGTGATATTCCATTTTATTGATACACCCCCGTGCGCCAAGAAAGAAAAACCGAAGTATATACTGCGATTTCTGTAACTTTGTCCCTCACGGCAACTCAAATCCCATCTTCGCGATGGAATATGTCACGGCATTTCGCGTCTTTCTCGATCTTGGAGGTAGAAGTCGCATGATTGCAAACATTGCTCTATACAGTCGCGATCGTGCGAAATCTAGCACAACGACTGAGGAATATGCGAAATGCCGTGACAGATTCCATCGCGAAGATGGGATTTGAGTTGCCTTGAGGGACAAAGTTAGAGAAATCGCAGTATAGTACATAGCTCCAGTGGGTTGTGCTGAGCGCAGCTGTGCGTCTGCTGTGGCGTGTGGTTGGAAGGGGAGGGGTGGGGCGAGGCCTTCGTGGAAGCGGCGCCTGGCACCGAGTGGCGCCGACCGCTGCCCGCCCACGCGGCCAGCCACCCGGCGCCACACCTCCACCCACGCTCCGATTACACGACTGTTTATAAACAGTACGCCTGGTACTGTTTCTTACTAGGGGCGGATTTGATGACCTAAACCATCGCCAAAAATTATCAATAAAATGCTCTTAAAATGTTTTCAATATGCTCTAAAACAAAAAAAACAACAACAAAAAACATTAAAAATTTGTTCAGATGCACAATTCAAGCTGTTGGAGATGTTACTGACGTGATCGAGGTTTCTTCTTTTCGTTCAAGTAAACACAGCTTGCTATTTTTTTTATTTGGACTATTCTTTGCCAGGAGATCTGTCTTTAGTGATCACAAAATCGGCCGAACCGAAAATAGCGCTGATTAGCGTCATAGGAACATTAGATTACGTACTCAAACGGCTGACTTTACAATTTGTGAAGGAAACAATCGAATAGGCTATTAGACAATTCTGGGGAGAACATTTGTTGCAACAACTGTAAAAATTATTTGAAGTAAGTACCATTAAAATGGTATTAAAACCGATAAAATCAGCGAAAAATGCTTTAAAAATGACGAGAATGTAAGAAATGGCTTATTAGCGGAAATGAACAAAAACATCATATAAATGGGTCATTTCCTTTTGTCATAACATAAAATGATTGTGTGCTACAATGCATTGTTCTAAAGTGAAAAGAATTAAAATGATGTTTCATTAAAATCCGCCCCGTTTTAATCACCATGTTATAAGTACTTTACGTACTTTAGGCTGCCTCTTATTTTTTGATGTCGCATTTTCTTGGTTAGTGGGAATTCTTCACAATTCACCTTCTTTTGGTTAGAATCCACCAAACGCGGAATTTTGAACTGTATCATTGTTAAGAGTGTCGGGACGGGACCCGGTTTTTTGACGCCGTATGAGTCGAGGCCTGTGTCGTTGAGGATTCCAGAGGCCATATGCTTGAGCGGTCCAAGAAATACGAGGAACAGGAAGCGAAAATATTCAAATTTAGCCGTGTTCTAGATTGGATTCGACGGTTTCGGATACCAATTACCATAGAATAACCGTTCCCTTTGAACGCAATATTTGGCAGCATGGTGGAGACGTGTCTTAAGACTCTATTGATAAGTTGAACTAGAAAACCAACGGAAACGGATATTCGATATTTCAGTAACAATTTCGCTCGTAATTGAGGCTTATATATAATGAATATTCGTAATTGAGGCATTGCAAATGGGGGGATACGCCCTGAGACCAATACGCAGCACTTCTCTTCACTTCACGTCACGTCACTTCCTCGACCTCTTTGGATTCGTGCGCGCAGAAGAGCCCACGCGAGGGGACGCGCAAGAAAGCGGCCTTTGCAGCTCCGCTTCACTTTCTGCGCATTTCGCGTCCTCGCGGCTGCAGCCTTTGCGCTGTCTGCCACCGGCCAAGGATACGAACGCGCCTATTCGATAAACAGGTACTGTTGCATTATTTTTATTCTCAAGGCTCCTTGTAAAAGCACCTGCTTATTTTCTCTCTCCACGTCGCCGTCATTGTTTTCCGGTTCATTATGTAATCGTTCGATAATAGTGATTGCTTTGTGATTTGCGTGTGGAACGGGGCGATCCGCCCTAATAATGGGTTGTTCCAGTTTTTTGGGAGAGGAAATTTGTGCGGTAGCAAAAAGAGCGGTTGGGGGGAGAGGGAGAAGTCGAGGCGTTTGGCGAGGGGGCGTGGCCGTCAACCACCGCAAGTCACCACCCCGAGGCCTCCTGGGGGCGAGCAGCGAGGGTCGCGGGCGGGCCAGGCAGGGGCGTGTAGCGGCGGAGAAGAGTATGGTGGAGGGGCGTGGCGGAGCAGTGCGTACCGGAGGCGGAGTGTGATGGAGTAGGGCGTAGCGGAGCAGAGCGTTGCGGAGGCCCGGCATGGTGGGTTGATTGATCCGTGATACCATGCGCGACAACTGCTGAAATCGTTAGCACCGTAAGTGTTGTGCGGGTTTTATCGCTGGAAGTGGCGGTGTCCTTCCACAGGTGGATTACAAGGTCCGGCGCCGACCTACACGGCTCCCAGCGGGGTTTCCCTAACCCCATATTTCCCATCAGAGTGGCACACCCCATCAGAGACAAGCTCTATGCTCCCGATGTGTGTGATAGTGTAGTGTATGTTGGTGTGTGGGTAAGTAAGAGGTGAGGATAGGACAAGGAAGAAGAAGAAAAGTTCACGCGCAGTCCGTGGCCCGTTTGTTAGGGTACTGCTCCGGTATTCGCCTGGTGTTCATCGGAGAAACCACGGAAAATACCGATCAGAGACGCTGGCCCTAGAATTTTCCTCCAGACAGCAGCTGAATTCGGCCTAGCTATGCAGGTAGTGTCGATAATGTTGACATCTGGAACACCAGGACCTCCCGGTCAGGGTCACTGTAGTGACATCAATTGATGCCCTTAGCCACCTAAGCCGGTATGGTGGAGCAGGGCGGAGGTGGGAGAGGAGGAGCAGAGCTTGGGGGAGTAGTGCGTGACGGAGCAGTGCAGAGCGTAAAGGCGGCTCCACACATTCGCTATTCGGCGAACAGCGAGCAACCGCTCGCCGAATCCCGAGTAGTGTGGATGAGTCACCTGCTATTTGCCGAATGGTGAACATTCGGCGCTCGCCCTACCCTCCGCGTGTCGGTCTTGTGGACGCATCAAAGGCAGCGAACATTCGTCGAACACATCAACTGGTCGGGATTGGGCGAGCTGTAGCTCGCTGGTCGGCGAATGCCGAATGTGTGGAGCCACCTAAACGCAAGCGAGGCATGTTGGTTGGAGGGGCGAAGGTAGGTGCAGTGCGGGATGTAGCACGCAAGCGAGGCATGTTGGTTGGAGGGGCGAAGGTAGGTGCAGTGCGGGATGTAGCACGTCGTGCCTGAGCGGAGCGGGACGTGGTAAAGTGCCGCGCGGCGGTGTTCACCGGGGAAAACGTGCTGAGGTGGGGCGGAGAAGTGCGCGGAAGCCGGTGATGAGATTTAGGATGTCTCACAATGGAAGAGAGGAGACGAGACGAAAGCAAGAGAGATGTAGCGATTTCGTTTGATGCGCTCTTTACAACGCGAATGTGTCCCTCCGTTTAACTGCCAAGCGCTCCTTGGTACTTTGGTGAGAAAAGATTACGGCAAATCGAAAGAGTTACGAGAACAGAATAAGAAAGAACATAAAACGTAAAAGGGAAGGTATAAGGCCACTGAAAGTAAAAATAGGGAAATACGGATCATAATATTCAAAACAGGAAACACCGCAAATAAGTCAATTTTAAGCAGTAGCGTTACGTGTCTCTTTCTGTTACAAACAAGAGTGTCAGGCGTT
Source organism: Acheta domesticus (assembly GCA_031308135.1). Classification (NCBI taxonomy): domain Eukaryota; kingdom Metazoa; phylum Arthropoda; class Insecta; order Orthoptera; family Gryllidae; genus Acheta; species Acheta domesticus. The sequence goes on from JAHLJT010009355.1 coordinate 35,058,543, forward strand.
GAGAATCTGAAGTCTCGTACGATTCGTAGCATGGTTACTTTTGCTCTCACCTCACGTTACTTCACGTAAAGCGTTAAAAAAAGAAAAGGCTACAACGCAACACTTTTTAATGGCACTAGGCACAAAGCCTACCTTCGTTTACGACGTATTATGAAAAGAAACTCATTATTAATATGCGTACTTTAGATCTCTTGAAAATTATTTTTTACTAACACTCGCAATAATTCACTAATTATGCAATTGAACGTAGAATGCAATGCCATTTGAATGCAAAAGGCCACGTAAGCTCCTCGAGAGCCCCATGCGGAGCGGCCGGCGCGGCACGGCGCTGCGCGGGGCGGCGGCGCAGGGAAAGTCGCCCAGTGACCGGGCGGCGGGCGAGCGGGCGCGTGGGCTGCAGGTAGGAGGCTCCGGCCCCAGCGCCCGCGGCAAGGTAACGCCGCCCACCCCGCCCCTCCCCGCCCCCTCCCTCACACAGCGGCGCCGCCAAACTTCTCTCGGGCGGCGAGACACCGGAGGTACTAGACCTTGCGCCGTCGATGCACGCTGCAGCCCTTGGAAAGAAAGCGAGACGAAATCACGCTCCTCAGTCGGGGCGGTTATGTCGGGGTTTCCATGCGCTCTACTATTTCGTCATTATTTCCGTAAGTGTAGTGCATTTTTGTGGTGGGAGATGGCGGTGATCTTCCCCCGTTGAGATCCGGCTCAGACCTACCCGTCGGCTTGCGGGATTTTCCTCAACCAGGTATCTCCCACCAGCGGGGCACCTCCACAGCCGGGACAAACTCTGAGGTCCCGACGGGTCTCTCGACATATGTTGTAGTGTAGTGCATGTGAGTGTAAGAAATGTGGGTAAGGGGTTAGGATAAGACAAGAAAAAGGAAAGGAAGATCGAACGCGATCTGTGACGCGTTCGGTTGGGCGCTGCTAACGGAACATGTGGTGGCGGCAGTTTCATAACCTGTGCGAGAGAGGCTTGACAAGCACCGCTTGTGTATGAACGAGCCACATTACTGTGTTAGTATGACACCCCATCCTCCTTCAAGTGGGACTTGCAAACTGGCTAGCGCCGATTGTAAATATGTTGCAGTAGCATTGTTCTCTCAGTGGATCAAATGAAAGGCGATCAATTTTTAGTAGAGGGCTCGAAAAATCTGGAAAATAACGGACCATTGTAATTTTCCCCCTTTACTATTCTGAAGCATCGGAACTGAAGTTCTATTGTGAAGACGAAGACTATTCTGAAAGGAAGCACCACGAGGTTAGTTTGCAGTCTGAAGAGCAGAAACAGTGCAATTGATACCGTGATTGATTACGACTAATACGACGATGGAGATTGTTTTTAGTGGCCCAGCATCCTCCCTCCCACTCTTATCTTCCTCTCGGCGCTGGCTGTATCGTCTCCATCGTTCGTGTTTCGGCGCAAATATTAGCACTTCTCTCAGCGCATCGCGCGAGGAGGGGTTTCGTCGCGGGTGCAGGGCCAAGGAAAAGCGGGTTGTCAGGGTCAAGGAGGGCCAAGGAGAGCTGTCAGAAGATGCGCCCACGATTTCCCTGTCCGCCGACAGTGCTATCAGCCAGCGACTGACAGATCTCGAATTCTCAAGGCAATTTCCAAAAGAAGATAATTTAAAGTATACTGCTTTACACAAAGAATATAAGCCTAATTGTAAATTTAATTAAATAATACATAATGTATTCAAATAATAATTATCCTCAAATAATAATTTAAAATAATTATTATTTTAAATTAGAATCTAACTTTCCATTAGTTATTATAATTGTTATTTCTTTCTCCCGAATCAGTCCAATTGAAATAATGTGAAGTACTTTGCGATTTTTTAAAAATTTTTGTCATTGTGATACAGTTTTCTCTTATGCTTTTGCTATTCGGTCCTTTTATTCCTTCAGTGGCAATTTATTCCAGCTTGTTAACATATGCTGTATGTAGAGGGACAGTACTTGATATGAAATGGCATTGCTGAGGCGTGGGGCGTGGGAACGACGGTGTGGCTTCCCTTGTGGGGAAAGAGGAGGAGGAGGTCGCGTTGTTCGAGGTGGATGGCGTATTCACTCTCATACATATCATGGCATAGAGCGTATAAGTTAGCTGACAAGTTATTGAAAGGAAAAAGAGAACAGTAACATCTTTTCCAGTTCTCTCGTATGCTCTTAATTTTTCAACGGGTTCTAGTTGGGCATGTTTAGATAACATAGTGCTGAACATCAGTGCTTTTCCAGAACCGATTTGTTAGTTCTGTATCGCGATCGTTTCATCTCCTGTTCCCCAAGACTTCTCTTGTATCAGGTCAATGACCCTAGTAACTACGATCAAAACATCTATTTTGCCTTGTACAGGAAACCAGCTATCTGACACGTCTACATCCCTATCTTGGTTTCCGGAAGAGATCGCTCTGCTCTCCAACAGTTTCGGGTTCTGTAAATCACCGTGAGGTCGTTTATGTGGGTTTTGAATGTGGTAGAAATGCTATCTGGCTCCTTTCAACCCTTCATGTATAAAAGATACTCAATAAATTTGTTCAGAAAGACGACTCACTATGTTTTGGTACTTGCTAACCTTATTTCAGCTTAGGAGCTGTTTTTTGAGTCAGTGAGGCTTCGTTCGAGCTACAGAAGTGAGAACATCGATATCAGGGTGCAAACTTCTCTGGTATAAATTATGATCGCCAGTGTTGTTGAATCATATATTACAATGTGTCGTGCGTCACCTAATTGGGCATGCAAGAAATGTACTTGAACATTTTCATTAAACTTTGGGTAAGTGTTTTTATACCGGTTGGGACAATAGTTGCGAGGAAATGTCTCCGTGACCTCTGTTGGGCTTGATGTCGGTCGTGCAGTCCTTAGCCTTCCCGGCTGAGCTGCCTCTGGAGCCAACGTGAGTTCCCGTAATTTAACTCGAGAGCATAATGACTTTTCCTTACTCGTCGACGTGCAGCGAATGAACGGACCTGCGTGTTCCATTACAAGAAATTACTCCGAGTCAAATGCATAAAGTGTTTCGAAACGGACACCGGCGACGAGAGGTTGTGTCCAGCGCGCTCCACATTTCCTTTCGCTTGTGCTCCGCGGCCAGTGACTTCTACAAGTGGAGAATTTGTCCTACGGGAACGAGAGGTTCCTGTCTGCATCCACTTCCAATCTGTTGGTTCCGGGACATTTAGTTTCATTACGCGAATGAAACAGGAGTAAACTATTTTAAAAATTTAACTCCTGCAACTTGAAATTTCTCAGCTCAAAAATTTGAAAGTTTTACTCAACCATGCCTTGCTATGGCGTACAGAATTTCAGACTTTTCACTTAGATAGCAGTTCGATCAATTATCACCTAAAATGAATTATTATTTCCCTTTAGGTGACGTTCAACTTCATTTACATGATTTTGGTTTGCTATTTTAAGTTTATTTCATATTTGAAGCAATGAAACACATTTTGTGGAAAATATTTTCTACTTCGAAGGGTTGTGGCATTCCGTTTCTATGCAAGAATTCTTAGGTTTCAGGTCGTAATCTTTTCTACCATACCTAGAGTGAATGATTTTGTGGGATGGCGAAATGATGATGTTGGTATAGTGTAAGTGATCTCGTGGCAGTCGTGGAATAAGAGGCACGTGGAAGGAGAAATTTGAGAATTCAAGCTGCAAACACGCTTGGTCCACCCGAAAATCCTCGTACATGGACCGGGATTAGGATCGGTACCCAGAGGTGCCAGGTGAGCGATCCACATACTGCTCCAGTGGTTGCTCTGCGCCTCAATATGCGACAATGTTCGCTAAGTCGGGGGGGGGGGGACTTAGCAAACCTTGTCGCACTTGAGGCGTGAAATTCTCTCTCCTTTTAAGAAATTGAAGTAAAATACTTTGAAAAAACCATAAAACATATTTCAGTGTTTTAATGATATCAAATAAAACATTCATTGAAAAATCCAGCTTACAACAAACGCATACAAGTACGTACGGAATAGAACGCAAGTACAAAATAAACTGACACTGAAATAGAATCTTCATGTACTCGTATTGACAACTCCAAGTTCATCACAACGTACAAATGCAAAGGCATCCCAAAACTTATAGAAAATGCAAAATTGTTTTGCAACTTTTCTGTGTGTTACTCTTTACTGTTGTTACTTTAAAACCCAAACAATAATATTAATGAAAATTTGTCTTTTCGGTAACGATTGTAAGATTTGAGTTTTAAAACTAGTGTAAGCACGCACCATACTTCTCAGTATGTACTATATATATTTCAATTTCACTGTTCGAATTATGAAAATCAGTATATTACATGAATTAAGTTTAATCAATTATATTAAATAATATTAAAAAAAATATTCCCCGTTAACCTCCCTCTATAAAAAAATATACACAAAAATTCCCACTGGTCCGTTTCTTTATTCGCGCGCGCGTGTGTGTGTGTGTGTGTGTGTGTGTGTGTGTGTGTGTGTGTGTGTGTGTGTGTGTGTGTGTGTGTGTGTGTGTGTGTCTATATTTTCAGTAACGATAGTGAGTTTTGAATTTTAAAACTGCAGGGAGGACGAACTATACTTCGTAGTAGGTTCTATATGTATTTCAATTTCTCTGTTCGAATTACGAAAATCAGTGTATTACAGGAATTAAGTTTTATCAGTTATATTAAATAATATTTAAAAAACCATATTCCCCGATAACCTCCCTGTTTAAAAAAATAAACACAAAAATTCCCACTGGGCCGCTCATTAATTCGTGTGTGTGTGTGTGTGTGTGCGCCGGGCGAAGGTGAGAGTGGCGCCTGAAGACGCCACCTGGGCGACGCCATCGGATGCGGTGCGGCGCCCAACTCCCTCGCAGCGCCCGTAATGGCGCCCGGCATTAAGAAGAAAGCTTTGCTTTCTCCGCGCCGCGTTCCCGCTCGGGAGCATTCCACCCTCCCCCGCCTCCTCCTCCTCCTCCTCCTCGCACGTGCACGCCCGCGTGCGCACGCGCGCTCACGTGCTCAGGGATGCTGCCGCGGGATTTTCGGGAATTAACATCTCACATAAATTACGCTTCCGCTGGTGTTGTTTTTTGACCTTTGCCATGACATTTCGATGTGGACTTACTACACTACCAGTCCTTGAATGTCAAGAGTTCTGAACTAAATTTTCTAATGTTTGTGGTAGCGTCATTTCACGTTGGCTTTTCACAGCGACTTCTGTCAACGCCAGACGTGATCCCATTCCTTCCTTCAACTCAAAAGAATTAATCGCATTCTGACGGGTTTTTTGAATATGAGTATATAAGCGTATTCATTTTATAACTCACTATTTTTTTAAACATTAAATTTAATATATAAATAATTACATAAAATATTATTCATTATGTACATTCGAACTAATAATAATTTGTGATGCACAAAACTTCACAACAGGAACATTTCTGACATCCATTTTTTCTTAAGAGTGTGATTAATAAACAGCGAATTAATTCGAAACTGGAAATGTACTTTGTTTAAAACGTTCGTTGTTGGAGGAGCTTGCGAAAACACTGAATTCGTCAAACGAATATTGAAAACTAACTATTCAGAAAATCCTTTGCACCTACTAATGTGTATTTAGCTGTGATTCCAGAAATTGCAGTATGTTGAGAAAAATTCTTGTCGTCCATCGTTTGGTCTCTTGTAATGTCGTTTGCCTTTCTGTATACACTGCAAAATAAGACTACGTTGTTAGCCGTAAGTAGGTGTTTGCGCCTTTTTTGCTCGTGAACTGGAGTAAGAGCTCTTGATGAAGCAAAGGACGTGCAAGGGGTCCCCAGGGGGACAAAGGCCGCGGGGAAAGTGACGATGGGGGCGGAGTTCGCGTGCCAGACGAGCTGCGCTTGGCCCGACTGCCCGGGGGGCGGGGGGGGCGACAAGTGAATTCCCACGGCGCAGGCGCGCGACTGCCCCTTCCGCTTCCCACCCGCTCCCACCCCCACTCCCACCCTCGCCCCCGAAGCTCCTGCTCTTATTTCTCCCTCGCCTCTCCTCGACTACGAGGCCTCTCTTCTCGGCCGCCGCATCTCCTTCTCCCGCCGGTCCATTTCTTTTCTGCTCTCGTCAGGGGAACCTTTAGGTTTACCATTCGCTGTCTCTTCAGTTCTGAGCTTGCCATTCTCTCTTAGGCTTCGTTGTCTTTCATCGCCCTTCCGTCGCCTTCAGCTCTCTTCATCCCGTCCTACTACGAATCTACCTAACGTTTCCCACCTTCCTTTGACTCCTTGTGCTAAGAACTTCCTCTTCGTCTTGCTTATCGTCGTTCCTTCCTACTTCAAACCCGCCGGCCTTTTGAATAATTATGCATATCTCCTGCTTCTTCTAAAACAATTTCACTTCATCCCACTGCACCCCGAATCCTCGACACCTCACTACGATTCCCCTGCTCCTTTTTCCTTCTTGCCTCTTCTTCCGCGTCCTTGTCCGTCTTCGTTTCGCCTCGCCTCTCCACGTTGGGCGCCATTGCCTCCGCGCGCGGGTCGTGTCCGTCCTCCACGCCTTGCGTGCTGGCACTGTTTCACTTCACCGAGCCCTGGCCTGCTACTCCAGTTACTGCATACCACACTCCGCCGGGGCTCATTCCGCCTGGAAATTGCACCTCCTTTTCTCCGTCTGCTCAAGGCATTTTCTTTGAGCTCCACTTCTCAGGCCTCCCATTCATTGAGAAAAGTGCTCCACTCGCCGGCGAGGAATCATTAAAAGACGGACGGAGGAATGTACCTTGGTGCACTAATTGCCGAAATTATCGACTTGAGAGACTTGATTGCTAATTAACTTTGTAAGTACTCCCGTGTTTTGCTTAGTAGATCTAACAATGATAGACGAACACATAACATCAACAAATCAGTATCTCGTTTATCTCAAAATACAGGTATTTATTTGCAATTTATCTAATATACTTTAATCTTTTTTATGTCTACGGGTCGTGTTAGTAGTTATATAATAACCAATAATAAGTAATTAGCTATAATAAGTTTGTGGTGTTGACCGCAGGCCAAAATAAACTTTTTCAAAACCAGTAAATACAATTGCGAACAAATTAATCCCAACACATGATGCCGTGGCTTTTATGTCTTATGTTAAAAACATACAAAAATTACGATTTTGAAAACGTTGTATAAATTAGTCATTTATATGACTTTAACTTTGTATTCTTTAAAAACAGTTTTAGAAACAGATTCTATAAAACAGTTTTATTATTTGATCTCAGAGCCAAACACGCAATATTGTCTCAATTATTAAATTTTCTAGTACCTTCTTTATTGGGCAGCCTGCAATTTTGAATCGAGTACAAATCATTAGAATTCCCAGGCCGCGCGAGCACCTTGCTTAGCACCTTGCCTGGAAAGTGTGTGTGTGGTGTGTGTATGTATGTGTGTGTATATATATATATATATATATATATATATATATATATATATATATGCTTTCAGCAAATGTTCTTATGAAATGTATGTTGTTTAGTTTAATTTGTTTTCTACAGTAAGATTAGGATATCTCTACGCCCGTTCATTTTCATTTAGACAATCATATCGATTGTTTAATTGAATACAAGAAAAATCAGACACTTTGTTGCGCCATTAATTATATTATGCTATTGCATACAGTTCATACTATTGTGGGATTTAGCTACACCAGCATTATCTTCTCACAAGATTTTTAAGTGGATGTAGTTCTGGATAGGAAAGTTTTCTAAAGTGCGTATGAAAGCGTGACCGTTTCCAAAAGGAATTATTTTCTTTCAGTATGATTGATAGTTTCGTGCATGGCTGCTTGGCTGTTACAGCCAGAGAAATGCATATGGATCATCTGCGTGTTAATATGTTCATTAACGTTTTATCTCACTTTCTGGCGATTATAAATAAGGGAATATGGGAATATTCGCAATACATATTCTTGGGAAAATACCTGCAGAAATGTCTTCAATATTTTAGTTTTGCAGCGTACTAGAGAAAAAAGATAAAAAATACTCTTGAAGTAACATCTAAATTCGTGAAATAACTACAAATGAGATCAGTAGTTGAAATTATTAACTGAAACAAAATTTCTAATGAAATAGGGAAAAGTACTGCATTGTTTATTACTAAAAACATATTTGAGCTTTATTAGTACCTAACAATAATTATTACGCCGTTAAATAAATTAAGTGACTTAGTTTGTTGCAACGTTTTATAATTATGACACAAACTCCAAATCAATTATTGAAAAAAGAAATAACATAACTTTCTCTTCTTACGGAGTATTGGTATGGCGAGAAAGTAAAAAATGGGGATAAGACAAGAAAAAATTGTGGGATTGCGCGACATCCGAAACGATATCTCCTCTTGGGGCACTCAACAACTACTCATTTAAAAAATGTGCATGATGCCATTAAAAGATATAAATTTGAGGGATAAAATGTAGTGAGAAAGAAATCTCAGACTTCAATATTGAGAATGTAGAAAAGTTTCGAAAACAAAGAACTTTTGCAATTTTTAAAACATCAGTGATTTCAATGGAAATTAGAACTATTCAGTGTTTATAAGTGCACTTTTGTGCATTTGGAGCAAATTCGGGAAAGAAAAAATATCTAACGATTATCCAGAAAATATTGAAAATATTACAGGAACTTCACGAAAAGTACCTCCCAAAATTAAAATATCTTAATCTCATGAAAGTCGCAACTAGTTCTAACTTCTGACGTATTTACTATGTTTCATCTCAAAGGTCGCTAATCCGTCTGAGTTATGCGTGACATAACACCCATATATACACACATACATACATTAGGACATCTCGATTTTCGGATAGACTATAACTTTTCGGATAAACTATGCGTATATTCAGTCATAAACACGGTCTTTTTGGTTGAACATTCGAGGTTATATTTTGTGATGATTCCAATACTTTATAATAAAAGTTAAAATCAAAATTCGCTAAAAATTAATTTACCTAATAATAGTAAGGCAATGCCATTGTAACTTGAACAATTAGCACATCTGCTAGTTGTTTAACATTCTTTAGTTTAAAAAAGTACTGATTGAAACACGTTCTTCATACCATATTAATGCAATGCAAATACGTGTCTTACCCCAGCGTTTAAGTCTCTTCATGAAAAGAGCAAATAGTGTAGCTGTTCTTTACTCCTCGTGTATGATCCTGATTTTACGCAAGTACGAAATAATGGACCGCCTTGGTCAGTCGGAGCAGCTGAGAAGTGAAGCGCCAGAGCCTCTACCGCCCCCGCCGCCTTGGCCGCCTGAGTGATGGGGTCCTTAGCCCAGGCAGCGCCTGCGCCGTCGCGCCGCGCGACAAGGTCACGGCCCCGGCCCCGGCGCTCGGCCTGTCGACGCGACGCGACGGCGGACGGCGCCGCTCGCGGTCCCCGTCCCGCCCAGCGCCGCTCCGCCCCTCCCCGTCCAGCGCCCCTAGCCCCGTCCAGCGCTCCCCGCCCCGTCCAGCGCTCCCCGCCCCGTCCAGCGCTCCCCGCCCCGTCCAGCGCTCCTCGCCCCGTCCAGCGCCCCCCCGGCCCTCCCAGCATCAACCCTCCCTCCCAACCCCACCCCGCCCCCGCCCGCTCAACACCTCTGCGCCTCGGTCAAACCCCTTCCCACCCAGCGCCGCCCTGCCTCTCCTCTCCCCTCTCTGAACAGCACCGCCCCTCCCCTCCCAGCGCCATTCCGTCCCGCCCCGCCCCGAACCCCTAACGCCATCCCGCCTCGCTCCGCTCTTCTCCGCTTAGCGCCTCTCCGCCGGGTCCAGCACTGTCCCGCCCCGCCCCCCGCCCCCCGCCCCCCCGCCCCCCGCCCCGCCCCGCCTACCCCCTCCCCGCCACGCTCCGCCCCCCGGCCCCGCCCCGCTCGCCATGCCCCGTCTAGCGCCGTCCAGCGTCGTCTCGCCTCGCCTCGCCCTGCTCCGCGCAGCGCCGCCTGGCGCCGCGTCGCCTTTAATTCCGAGTTCGTTCACTCCGTGCGACGAGCGCCGCGCTTCCCAATTAACCACTTGCGCCTCAACTCGCTCGGCGCGCATTTTCGTTGCCCGAGGAAATTCGCGTCTGGTTTCACCAGAGCAGGGAAGCTCTAGACATACCCTCTGCTGCTTGCTGATGTGCTTTGTGGATACTGGCAGGAAAGCTCCTTTACTGCTTATTTTGGGGGATGTTTGAAATTTCATTTGACTTGATTCTAAGTAATAAAGCCAAAGAAATAAATGTCTGTCTATTATGCAGTTATAGAAGAGGAGGGGAAATAGTAATTTCTCGACAATAGTCCTTCTGTAACATACGTACGAGAGCCACGAAACTACATGTGATGATGTGCATTAATACACTTTGCTGGAGAATGCCAATGGGAATGAAGAGCGGAAGTGGTACTCGCAGCGGCGGCCAGTATTGGACAGCCCTGCTTCGTTTACTCGGCTGTCCCTGGGCACCCTTCCGACCGCTGCAGCGTTTGCGCTCGCGTCAGAGGCACCTCCCGGTTACTGGCGCTCCCAGCCCACTCAGGCCGCCCTGGAGTAAACCTCCTCGACACTAAAATCATAACTTGGCCCAGTAGTCGCTAAACATTTTGAACAGAGGAAATTCCTTTGAAACCAATTTCCGAAGTGAGTGGGAAATATGTAGATAATTGGCATCTTCATAAAATGCAGTTTAAAAAAGATATTCATCGCTCGCTTCTGTCAGTTAATTCTAAAAGTTAACTATCTGTAAACTGAAATTACGAAAGTGTCCAAGAATAAACCCGATTGTTGATAACAAATCTGAACTTCAGTGTGTTATATTCACGCTGTGGGTATGTAAAACAATTTATTACGAATTGTAACGTTAACATAAAAATGTTACTGTTCATGTTCTCGGTATATTTTTAATTTCTATTTCTTTGGTTGCAGGTATGGTCATGGCAGCGATGTCGATGATGATGAGAAGCTGAACGTAAGCTGTTCATTCGAAAACTCTTAATATGCCTGCTCGTATCTGTCGATTTTTTAAACTGTGTGATTATTCGTGAGATAGCTGTGTTATCTTTTATTTGATGAAATAGTAAAGTTTAAAGCTACAGCTTGAAATTACGCTACGAACAGATCCATACCTGTAAAAAATATCTGTTTAGAGAGTTATGGATTCTGCATTAAAATTATTAATACATACTATTTTTGGAACGAAGTACACAACTAGTGTAATACATACGTTGTATTACACTAGTAAACTTTATTATATTCTATGTTTATTCTGCTATATCCGAAAGAGTAAAACGGTGTGTAGTACTTCTTTGGGAGAAGTGAGAAAATATCGATGGGGACGAGGATCTCTTCCGTAAGTCAATTTGACGGCGCCGACTCTCCACCGCCCGCTGACGCGTGGTAATTTGGAACTCGTTGCAACTGGTCCCTTGCGCGTTTCCAGTCCTCTAACCTCCCTGTCGTGCGTCCGCGTCAGTGGTTTCGCTAATTCGATTCCAGCGAGCAATCGACGTCCACGCAACGTTGCCTCCGTGGCCGGTCTAATGGTGCTCCCTTTGCTCCACCACCACTCCCATTCCGCCCCGCCGTGACTCTCCCTACCCCGCTACCACTACCCACGCCCTCTGAGCCCAACACCCCGCCCCATCCCTTACCGCAACAATTCCGCCCTTCTCTTTCCGGCTCAGCCCATCTTTTCCCATCCTACCACAGTCGCGCATCGCGCCGCACCTCCCGCTCCGCTCGCCCCAACTCACCACACCCCATTCCACCCCTTCCCGCCCTCTGCCCTGCAGGGCCATGCCCATCTTTGCCCCTTCCGCTATTCTACTTCGTCGCCCCTACCCCTATTCTACCTCTCATCGTTTCTACCTCTCCCCGCCCCTGCCCCTATTCTATCTCATCGTTTCTACCTCTCCCCGCCCCTGCCCCGCGCGCCGCTCTGGGTGGCCCCGGCGCTGCGCTCGCACGCGGAGGCGGAGGCTGAGGCGCTCATAAAGACTCGGGCTGATGTCCACTCGCCGTGACTCAGGGCGCTCGCTTACTGGGCGGAGTTGCATCACCGCGGCCCATTTGGTGCGTTCGCATTAGCCGTGATTGACATAAACTGGCACTGCCCCTCCGTGCGCCGAATGCTAAACGAACGCAGAAGGGCATCGCGTTGGCGTTGGCGATATTCTTCTCTTTAAACACAGCCCCTCCCTGGGCACACAACTGACTCCTCACTTCCCCGCACTGAAATCCGAATCACATGTTGCGGTCCCGTCACGTGGTGAAGATTTTTCTTCCTTTTGGACACAATTGTTTTTGGTTTCCTCTATATCTTCCTAGGCTAATGGGAGTCAGAAAATTACCATTTTGTCACAAGTGTGGTTTCAGTGCTCAAACTAAATAAGCTTTAGGCCCTACAAATAACTTTTAGTCCGCGATACAAACAGTGAATTCTTTTTGATAATCGACTACATTTCTGTGAGTGCAGATCTTCTGGAACACGGCTGCTCAGGATCAGTTCAGAATCTTAATTCTGAGGTTAAATTTAATTCAATATATGATTTAATCGGACAAGTCCAAGTCTTTTTGCATGCCAAAATACGCTTTGCAATATTATATTTCTCCCTCTACACAACGGAACCTATATGATTTAGTGGCAGTTTAGAGTTTTTTCGATATGAGGCCATATTTAAATCAGTTCTTTCAAAGTGAGGAACGTCAATCCTTGGTGACCGAGATCGCTAAATCAGTAGTGTCGTAGCGATCTCGAACCGAAGGGTTGCGGGTTCGAGTCCCGCCTGGTTGTATTTGTGTTCGTTGGGGCATGGTTGTATTTGTGTTCGTCCTTTCACCTCCTATCATCACAATTTCCTGTCATCTTCACACTTACCATAACAGTTAATCCCAATAATGGTCGCTAATAACCTAGATGTTGATGCAACCTTAAATAAAAAAAGAGTGGGAACGTTCCTAGGGGGACGTTGTGACATAAGCGCGAAGGCGAAACGTGGAAAGGGGCCGGGGGTTCGAGGGAACCGGAGCGGCGCGAGGGAGTGGGGCGGAGACCCGGTGAAAGTAGCGGGTCACCGCGGGTCACCTCGCGCTGTCACCGCCGCCCGGTGGTCGCTGTGCACCAGCAGCTACCCACATCGCCCAATGTCGCAGGTCTCGGCCTCCGTCACACTTACTGCAGATGACGCGGGCCCAAGTGCCCCCAAAAATCTGTTTCTGCAGTCGGGACTACTGCTCTTGCGGAAATTTGCCTGTTCCATGCCTTAAAAACTTTGCTCCTCTTGTTTTTTAAATTCCTTTGGTATACTCTACTTAAAAAACTGTACCGTCCTCTCTCTTCCCTTCCTCCATTCTCTTACTAGTTTTGCCAATTCAATTGCTATCATCAGGTGCATGATCTCTTTCTCCTCATTGGAAACTCTCTAACGAAAATGCATATCAACAATCCCAATAGTGGGTCTTTTGCCTGTGGATCGTTTCTTTGTTCTTACTTTTATTCTCACTGCGAGATCGCTGTTCGCCATTTGTCTGCACAATATATTGCTATTCTTCACAGTAGCCACTTCCTGGAAAACCTGAAAAAAAAAAATTAGGAAATATCATTGCTGTGGAAAAGTGAGGGAAAATCAGGGAGAATTCTGACATGGCTGTAAAACTATATATTATTCCTAAAAACTGCACAGCATTGTTTTTTTATATGTACTTTATCACGGCGAATTCAGAGAGCTGAGGCATTAGTTTCAGACATTCTTTAATATTTTCTTTTAAATTGTGTGAAACATTCTACAAATCTTATCAGTGAAGAATGTAAAAATATGCTCTGGAAAACCGGAAAAAAGCAGAGAAATTTGTTTGAGGAAAAAGTGACTACCCTCCCCTCCCAAAAACCTGCTCTCTTACAACCACAGTCTGCCCTTATTGTAGCTGCCTCCTCTCTATCATTCCACGGTAGACACATGTAGAACCAACGTCAACTTCACCACTACTTCCGATATCACCATCCAGATTGATTTCCAGTGCGTCCGTGCCCAGGCCGCCTGCGAACACCAGGAAGCGAAGGCCTGCAGGCGCCACGTGGGGACGGCGAGACTCGAAGCGGGAGCGAAGCGAGAATGCTTCGCCTTTACGATGTCCTGCAAGAAATGTTGAGGTTTACGACGCAAGGCTTGCGAAACGCCTGGGTTTCAAATCGATGTATGATGAACGCGTGGTGGAGCAGACAAGACTTCTTCACGAAATAAAGTACGTCAGTAATGCATTTTCCGTCTGTGGGATCTTAATATTTTAGAGTGGCTTTTTCTACATGCTAGCGTACAGGGTTCTGCTGGGTTTCTATTTCTGGATATTTTATTGGCCAGAGATTAGCATGTTTTGCTTAGAATCAAACATGTTCATTAGCGTGTCGTTGATAGCAAGGGGCTCGTGGACTCATACGTATGTCATGTAATTCCCAAGATTGGTGGGGTACAAACAATTACGGTATTTCTACTTTTTATACAGTTATACGTTCAATAGCATTTATACTACCAACTCGTTTAATAAATACAAATGAGTAACGGTTGGAGATCTTATGGTCGATAAGAACTGATTTTCTTAGTTAATTTGTTGAATGCAATAGTTACAAATTTGTAGGGCCCTTCACATGGCTGACCTGCGCCAGAAGAAGAACTTCAGGATAGCCTCCTGAGTTGACAGGCTCTTTGCAGAGACAAAAACCCTCTCAGTGCTGAACGACCTGTTGCCGTGTGTTTTATGTGCCAATGAGTTGTACCATTGTCGTTAGTCATTTCGTTTTTATGGCATTGCCTTCTATTATACGACCACCTGTAATAGCACTGATGTAAAAAAGACGTCTGGCATCAACCAGACGGTTGAAAATTCTTGAATGCTACAAATACTTTAATTCCACGACTCCAGTCTCTTACGAATGATCATAATTCATTCAAGGTGACTTGTAACTGTGCGTTTTCTAAAACAAAACGTTACAAAGGCTCCATCGACGTTACTTAATTTTTTTAAACCCTTCATTACTTTTCGTAAGGAATAAAAATATTCGGGCATTCTCCAAATACCGTCGTCGCCAGTCGCACATAGTTTGTTCTATCTGTAGCAACACGAACCAACTTGTTCCGATTCCCCTATTGATGAGAGTCATATCGAGGTAGATGCAGTATTCTTACATGCTCTCCATAATTCTGAGGATGTTTGCTGATGGACGTAGTAGTACCAGTCCTGAGAAAATGATGAGCTCAATATTGATTAAAATGATTGTTGGGTGGGTGAATACAGATGCTTGTTGAGATGAAACTATATACATTTTCTTTGATATTTTAAGTATATCTTTATTCAGTCTGTAGGTCACTTACTATGAAATATATTACTTTGTGCCAAGGCTGAAGGCTTTCAATCGATTTGAAATCATTCACTTTACTTTTCCAACCTATCGACCACTGGCAACCCCCTCAGACGGCCCTTCCGGAGTATGAAAGCCGCGTGAAAGAGACTTCAAGGCAAAGCGAGGAGAAAACCCTGAAAGGGCAGAAACTGTTGTCGGAAGACGAATACACTCTTACTGAACTCCTTCTAAACTATTTATCAAATCCTGGCATGGACATTGCTTATTCCTTCGTTTCACGATCAGCATCTGAAACGAAATGACGCCATAGAAACTCGCCCGCAAACAAACACCTACGCTTCACCTACCACACCAGTTTTACCACGATGCGGTGTCTGCGCCACACCGGGAAAACGAGAGCAACAAGAGGAATAGCGGCGATGCTGTGGTCGTTGCAGCGCAGCGCTGCGCGGGGTGGCGGGGGTGCGAGTGGCAGAGCGAAGCGGGGGCGGGGCGGAAAGGAGCGTGGGGGAGGGCCGAGAGAGGGGCGATCAAGGGCGAGAGAGTGGAAGCGGAGCGGTGACGGGGACGAGAAGCTGCGGAAGGAAAGAGTAATCTGGATTGTTGTTTGTTCGTAATTCCGGGCGCGTCAACTACAGAGGTCATTAGTCCTGTAAGTGTAGTGCGTGCTTTTCCTCGGGAGGCGGCGGTGATGCACTGAGCCATCTCTCCCGGTATAATTTGGGGCTGGAGCGAGCGAGGTGGGGGTGGGAGGAAGAAGAGCGACGCGTGGGTGGGGACGCAGTGGAAAGAAGGATGAGGGTGGGCGAGGGGAAGAGCAGGGGTGAGGTGTTGGAAGCGTAGTAGTGGAAACGTAGTAGTGACTGGAGCAGGCGAGGCGGTGTGGGAGGGGAAAGAGCGATGGTGAGGTGTAAAGGAGCGGGGGGCAGGGAGAGTGTGGGGAGTGGTTGGAAGCGCCGCGGTGACGGAGAGGCGCAGGGGGTGGGAGGAGCGAAGCAGGGGGGGAGGGTGATGGCGGGCAGTGGCGCGTGCGCGGGCGTCCTTGGGCGGCGGCGCCGCATTCCGCGCTCGGGGGGTCACGGGGTTGTTCTGGGAACGGCCCCCGGCCCCGCCCCCCGGCCCCGCCCCCGGCGCTGCCCGCCGCAATCCCGATTGTCATGCTCCGCCTCCGCTCTTTTTGCTCTGCGCTCCCGGGCGGCGCGGCGAGGCGATGGACGCTTCGCTTCCCCTGGCCCTCGGCGGAAGAGTCCAAGATACCACACCGGGAGAGATGGCTCAGTGCAGCCACTGATGTCCATTGCAGTCCCTCTGACCGGGAGGTCCCACCTTCGAGTCCCCGCGGCGGCAGGATTATCGACAGTAGCTTGTCAGATAAGTCGAATTCAGTCGCAGTCGCAGTCTGGAGGGCTCTGACCGGTAGTTTTCCGTGGTTTCTCCGATCACCACCAGGCGAATAGAACCCTGGTATGACGGGTTGACGAGGTCCGTTGCGATTGTTGCTCGTTTGGCTAGCGTGTGTATTTCGAGTGGGGTCGTCTCATGCTACCGACACTTTCCTCGTCACTGTACGATAAGGACACTTCCGAGGTGTTTGACGAGGATTTTTGAAGCTGGGATGCACTAGAGCGCAAAGTGCAATTATTCGGGGTAAGTTAAACGGGCCGTTTCTCGCCCTGACGCTCCTGACTACCATGTCCGCTTGCTCCGATCTCTTAGGTCTGCTCAAATCGGCCTAATCTTCGTATCTCTCTAATCGTTCCCTTGACTCGTTTCCGCGAACCTTCTCCCAATTACCAATATTTCTAGTACGACCAAGTGAAAGGTTCCTTCTTTTACGACTTGTGATTAGTCTTTATCCTGACTTTTTCAAACTTTCGGTTACTTCTCGGACACCCTTTTTCTACGTGACTTCGAAATAGGAGCATGCGCAATAGGATTTTCGCGATCTCTTTGCTTGTGCTCAGTGCAGTGCCGACACGTTTCCAAAGGACAATCCGTATTGCATGCGTTTGGAACGGGCAATTCTCAGAGAGCATTGCAAAGGCGAGGTATTACACACACGACACTGCGAGGCCCAACGTGGGGCGTCTCAACGAGGAGGTCCCCACGCCGTGTCGCGGGCCGCCTGGCACACGGTGTAGCTCAGGCCCGCTCTCGCCGCCTCTCCATTCACAGGCCGTTCATCTGTCGCGGGCGATCTGTTTGTTTAATCAGATGGAGGGAGCGCGTTAATCTCGCTCCGTCCTGCCCCCTCCTTTCTTCCCCTCTCCCCTCCACTCCTCCCTACGCGCTCCGTCTCCACGAGACCTGTTGGTGGTGACCCGCGTGTGTGTCTCCCGGCCGGCTTTCTTCCTTTTACATTCTTTTCGTCTTTCACCCAGCGCTCGACGGCGCTCCGGGACGCATGTGGGCGGGGTGTTGCAGCTGAACATGCTGGACTTCGTTTACGCAGCAACCTCGTAATTTCGTCAAAATGACTAGCACTTTTGGGAGGGGACTGAATATTACATTCATTTCAATGGTATTCTGCTGCACTCTCAGACACAACTTAAGACTCGTGACAATGTTGTCGAAATTTCGATTGCTATCTATCTGCAATAAATCACAGCTCTTTCTACATAATTGAATATATTCTAGCTTGTGTTAATACTGGGGAATAATAATATTTCTGAAACTGGACAAAAATCTCGTGTGTGTAATAGCCATATTACCTTAACAATGTTTATAAATACAGGACCAACTTCGATTTATTTCACGAAATAATGATTCTTTTTAGTTTGACTAACGGTACAAAATTTAATTCCTTCTCATCGCGATATAAGTTTCTGTCCTTTGCAAATCTTTCATTTTTGAACTTAAATGATTCAACATCATCCGTGTCTTACAATGCTACAAAACTTTAAAATTGCAATTTGATTTGGCAATTCGTGTACAAAATGGGTTTCACCCTTTGGTGGTCAGCAGGAGAGTCTTCTCTCCTTGAAAGTGAATAAGTAAATTGAAAGCAAGAACAGTGACATTAGTTAAGATAGTACAATTAAGAAGATGTATTTTTCTCAAAATTCTTGGACTACAGTAATAAATACTATGTTATACATGAAACCCAAACGGCGATCAGCGTTCCTCTTTCTAAATAGATGCCTCACCTAAAATGGTTGTTTTCGATTTGTTCTATTTTTATTAGTGATTTATTCTAAGCTCCGACTTCGACCCAGAATTATTTCAAAATTTTGGTAATGGGCCAAGACGTAATGATCTCTGAATATTCTCCCCCTTAAATGTAGAAGGGACAATAAATAAATAATTTTCGTTCTGCTCCTCGCCAAGAGAAGAAGACTTAAGCTTCATATCCTGAAAGTTTGAAATGGGAAGCGTCAAATTCTAATTTTTCAAATTTTCTGCATGAAGTGACCTGAGGCAGAGACCACCACTGGTGCCTTTTCCTCTCCGTGTAATGTAATTTCTTCCCCAGCAAACGCGAAATTCGCGCCACACGGGGCGTGGCGAGCGCTGTCGCCGGGCGCGAGCGCGGACGCGCCGCCCGAACGCTCTAAACCAGTTTGACGCGCGCGCGCGCGGGGCGGCGCGGGTATCCGAAGCGAAGCGAGGCGAGCGGCCGTTGATTCACGCCCCGCGCCCGTCGCTCGTAACGGTATTGAAAGATCCCACTTAGCAGCTGGGACGCCGCGGACCGCGGTATGCGCCGCCGCCGGTGCCGTGGGCGGAAGCTCGAGTGATCGGGTGATGGAGCGCCCGCTCGCGTGTCTCGGCCGCCCCGCCGATAACAGCCGCGGCGTCCCCGCTACGCGACCGGCTCACGTGGTGGAGCGGCTGGTGGTTTTCCGGTGCCTCTGAGCGGGAGGGCCTACGATGCGAGTCTCGACGGGGAGGATTTTCGACCTGTCAGGTCGAATTCAGTCGCTGTCTGGGGAAGACAAGAAAAACTAATGGGATTGCGCAACATCCGAAACGATATCTCTTGGGGCACTCAACAATTACTCATTTAAAAAATGTGCTTGACGTCATTAAAAGATAAAAATTTGAGGGATAAAATGCAGTGGGAAAGAAATATCAGACTTGAATATTGAGAATGTAGAAAAGATTCGAAAATAAAGAACTTTTGCAATTTTTAAAACTTCAGTGATTTCAATGGAAATTGGAACTATTCAGTGTTTATAAATGCAGTCTCTTCTATTCGAGCAAATCGGTTAAGAAAAAGTCTAACGATTACCCAGGAAATATTGAAAATATTACAGGGGTTTCACGAAAAGTACCGCTGAAAATTAAAATATCTTGATCTCACGTGGTGGAGTGGCTGGGTTTCCGGTGCCTCTGAGCGGGAGGGCCTGTGATGCGAGTTCCGACGGTAGAGGATTTTCGACACCAGTCAGGTCAGGTCGAATTCAGTCGCTGGCTAGAGAATAATTCTGACGGCCGGCTCCTGAGATCGCTAGTTGTCAGTGGTTTCTCTCATCAAAAACGGGGAATCCCATAGCTGTTCCCTGACAAACGGGCCGCGTGCAATATTCCCTTTCTCTTTCTTGTTCTCTCATCTTCAGTTACACACACACGCACACACTCACACCTCCATGCTTACACTACTTTACGTGTCTGGAGCTTGGAGTTTGTCCCTAGTGGATTTGTGCCGCTCTAAGAGAAACCTACAGAACACCTCCACATCCCCAGTTATAATATACACTAAATATACTGGATGAATGATCACTGTATTTGTGTCACCGGGAGGCACTAAACAATCAACCGCCTCAGCGCTCTCCGTTGCCGCCAACGCCACGTGGTGATTGGGGTCAGGTGATGCCTGAGATCACACTCCTCCATTACCCTCTGGCGGTCACGGCAGGCGTTGCTGATTTAAATATGAATGAAATACGTCTGAATGAAACTATTCGTTTGAAGTAAATTGTAATACAGTGTTTTATCACTCTTTCCGGCGAGGGTTAGAAACATGTGCATTTAATTCGACTGCATCTAAATGTTACAATGTGGATGGGTTTGTGACTGGAAACTCACCCCCAAATGTAGACTACGAACAAACAAATTATGTTAATGAACGAATGAGAATATCTCAACTGCAAGGATAATGTAATGAAATTATAGAGTAGTATTTGTGCTTTTTCAGATGTCATTATAAGTGGAACGTACAAGTTTTTAAAAGCACTTTCCGATCTAGTGCATCTTTTTCTATTTATTTATTAATTTTATTCTCTTGGTTATTATTTGTGCATTAACTTCTTGGAACTTGGTCGTTAATAAGTGCAATATACTCATCCACACTTTTGTACGGGGACAGAAACTTACTCGAGAGAAGATTCGGGAAAGGCTGCGAAGGGATTCAGGAACTTCAAGCATCAGAAAATGGATAGTCACATCATCATCACTCTCGTATAACGTGTCGAAAAGCAAAGAAACGCACTACTAATGCCTGGAGGGCTACTTCTTTTACGAGTAAACGAATAGTAATTGTGTTCAGGAGCGTGTGGCAGAGGAGAACTGCCTCACTATCTGTGAATCAAGTAAAACTCACGGCCTTCAAAATAACTCTCTCCACTCTCTACTCGTAACTTTCTTCCACCCTGTGTGGAAAACAGGAAACAAAATACCTCTCTTAAGAAGCACTGGTTATTGTGCGAGACATATTACAAAAAAATAAATAAACTACCATTTTGCTAAATGTTGAAGAACTCGAAGGGGATCTGGATGTGTGGTGACCTGGCGTCCCACCCACGCGGGCGCCCCGGTGCTGCCGGCCCCATCCGCCTGGCGCCGCGGGAAATAAATCAAATGGAGTACTGTCATTTTGTATTTATCGCGTCTTGCTGCTTCTTTTCTGCGTCGGCAACCGAGTTCCTTTTTGGTCGCCGGGTGGGGCGGGGCAGTGCGGTGGAGGCGGGAGGCGACGACAGGGTCAGGTGAAGGGGGCTGGGGAGGGGGTGACAGAGGCGGAGTGGTGGCGCTCGTGAGGATGTGTGCGGTCGTGCAGCAACGCTTGGGGAGAATGGGCGTGGCTCCGGGCGCGTGTGTGTGTGTGTGTGTGGGGGGGAGTGTCTGGAAGAGCAGAGGAAGGAGGCAGAGTGGGTTGGGACATTGACGTTTCCGTGTGTGCGATGAAGCTGAAATTACGAAGGGTGACGGGAGGAAAGGAGTGGAGGGGAATTCCCCAATCATGCGCAAAGATGTCGGGCGGGGAGGAGGTGGAGTAGGGGGTCGGAGACTTAGTGGCGGGAGTTGCGGTGGTGGAGCGTGTGTGTGACGGTGGTTGTGGTGATCGGGAAGCCGCCAGATATAGTCACGAAAAGAGGTGCATGGGAGGCAATGCGTTTGTGGCAGTGGCGACGGAGGGAGGGACTGGCGGGAGAGCGGGTGGGGGCGGGGGCGCTGTGAATGGGAACAGGTCCCGCGCGCCAGGGAACGAGCACCTGCGGCGGGCGCTGCTGCAGGCGGTGCACGGAGCGCTGGAGCGGGAGCTGGCTCAGAGAGGGAGCGGAGCGGGGCGGGCGCAGAGAGGGGGCGGGGCCGAGCGGGACCGACTCAGAGATGGACGGGGCGGAGCGGGGGAAGGCTTAGAGAGGGGGCGGGGTGGAGCTGGGGCGAAGCGGAGCGGGCTCAGATGGGGGGAGAGGCGGGGCGGGACAGAGAGACGCGCGCAGCCGCCGCCCATCGCAGACCAACATCATCTTACACTGCCGTCCAGTCGGCACTTCTCAAGCGAATCCGCTCGCCACATGTGCCTTGTGGTTCAACATGTGGTCCATCTGGGCGGGAATTGTGGGCGAGGTGGAATGAAGGCTCCCTTCGCCGAACGAACCTTTTCCTTTTAGCTCTCACTCCTCTGCTGGGCTGATCATTGCTCATCCTAAATTATTAAGTTAATGCAAGATTTGATTAATGTGTTGAATGAGTTTTGTGTACAGCCATTAGACCTTCGTACGTCGGTCGGAACGTAGGTGTCAAAATTACACACTGCTTGATCATCATATATGGAGCACACCTTTTGCTACCTAGCGAAAAAAAGCTGCGATCAAAGAATCTTATTTTGTCTTATTCCCAGTACTAAACAGTGAATTCTAGAAGGTTGAAAGTTTTCAGATTTTATCGACGGAAGTCTTTGAGAGCATGTTTGTCTTAGATTAAACGAGAGTACATTTTTGATGTCAAATCTTCTGAGACATTTGTAATTGTGCCTTTGAATCCCTCGATAACCGCATTGACTAGATCAGTGAACTGCATAAAAGTACACTTCGTAGCGTGCGGAGCCATGTACTGAGTAATAACCCCTCATTAGCAAGTTACTTGCTCAACATTTCTGCCAGGGACTGTGGTACATATTTTCCTTCTGAAGGCAAATTAAATTCTGGCTCTACTCCCAATTCATTGCATATACATCGAACTAAAAACCCATTTGCGTCTTGCGACAGGCGCCTTTCAGCCCGAGGTCGTATTATATTAGAAATTATTGCTATAATTTTGCGTGAACCTTCAGTGAATGAAAATAAAAATATAATTATGAACGGAAACCAACACTTCATTTTGCGTCACGTAGTAGCTTTTTTAACACTAATTTAGCGTAACGAGGTGCCATTTATAGCCCATTTGCGAGGAGAAATTACCGCGTGTACTCTAACGAAGCTTCTCGGTCTACTGGGGAACGCTTCGTCTCAATGGCGCGGACTCAGAGCCAAATACGTACTATAAGAGGGCTAGCGAGGGCGTTTGTCCTGTCTTCTAGACAAAAGAACGTTGTGTGGGAGATAGTTCTAATCATCTAAAAGGTTATACAGATGTGACTAGGTCATTCATTCTGTGGCGGCGGTGATGTAGCGGTTAGCGTATCGGACTGTTATACCCAAGTTCGCGGGTATAACCCGATCGAAGCCATGGATTTTTAAGGGCGAAAAAATCCTTCGTATGCCTTCCTTCGGAGAGGAAATAAAGCCGGCTGTCCCATATTAGTAGATTCAATTCAATTCAATTCATGTTTTTGGAAACTTAACACGCTC
The DNA here is from genome assembly GCA_031308135.1 of Acheta domesticus. NCBI lineage: Eukaryota > Metazoa > Arthropoda > Insecta > Orthoptera > Gryllidae > Acheta > Acheta domesticus. The sequence continues at coordinate 35,081,866 of JAHLJT010009355.1, forward strand.
GTATGACGTGATTAGTAGTCAACTTAATTGTGTGAAGGAAATATTTTTCGGAAAACATTATTCAAATTTGTTTGATACATTTTTGGGTTGTGGCGAATTGATTGGATTCGAGAAAATTGTTGACAATATTTCCGTCGTGAAATACACTGGTAATGTTTGTAGCATTGGTAATGTCTGTAGCATTATATAAATTTTATTTTACATGAAATTTTGCGACTTCGTAATTCACCGCTAAAAACTGAGCCATCTAAAATATCGGAAAAATAGGTTCGATTCATGTAATGCAGCAGGCACAATATTCATCGGAAATGGATGATTTCCCCTTCCCCCTGAAAATCGAAAGCGGTGGGTAGCAGCTGCAAACTTTCTCGCACGTGTTGTGTGGATGAATTGAAGGGCATGGAATAGTATGAAGATAAGCCACAACAGTTACAATAAGCCTCCTGCTATTCGTAAATGTTAAATATCTGGATTTTAGTGACCTGTTGATATTTTTTCAGGGCTTGGAGCAGTAACATGAAGAGACACGTTTGAACTAAATCGAGATATTAACATTTAGCAGGAGGATTGCTGTAGCTATTCTGGCTTGTCTTGATAGTGCTCCAATCCTGTGCCTGTGGCTGGTGTGCCTTAACATGCATGATACAGTAAAAAACCTTTATACTTGGATTTATTTAGAGCTGCACTTGACGTAAATCAGCTGTTACGGTGTAATCCAATCGGGAGGTTGCACGTCGCCATTGTGACGTCACTATAGTGATGTGTAAGCTCCTATTGAATGACACCGTAGTAGCTGATATACGTCAAGTGCAGCCCTAAATAAATTGAAATACAATACGCGCTAGTACGCACACAATTCTATACAATACACGCTAGTGACTGGAAGATAATCGTACGTACATGTAAATTAAATATGAAAACGGGCAACAATGCAGTTATTTTTAAGTCTTAACTTTTATAAAACTGAACTATAAAAAAAATTAAATGGATCAATTTTGATGCGTAACATCGCACGCCCGGCAAGTGCGGTGGCAGGCGAGTTGGCCGGCCGTCCCCCAGAGCGCGCCGGGCGTCCTTGCTGTGGGCAGCGCCATCAGAGCGGCGGGCGTCCGCGTGGGCCGACGCCGAGAGCGAGGGCGAGAGCAGGCAGCGCCCGGGCGATTACTGGGCGGCGGCGCGGGCGCGGGCGCGGGCGAGGGCGAGGGGCGCCCGCGAGCGAACCCTCCGCCTCCGCCCGGGCCTGCGCCGCCGTCGCCGTTCGCGGCTCCGCCCGACTTTTATAGCGAAGCAATTAAAGGCCGTCCCGCGAAGGGGCCCTGGGCGCGCCCCTCGCGCCTCTCCGCCCGGCCTTCCCGCGGAGCCGTTACTCGGTCGCCCGGCTCATCACTAGGGCTCTTCGCGGAACGCTATTTATACTCCGGAATCCATTGCAGACGGGGCCCGGGAGAAGACGCGGTGAGAAAACGAATCGAACACCTCTTGTGGCAGGTGAGCGGCGCAGTACACGCCACTATAGTGCGATTTTTCTAACTCTGCCCCTCAAGCCCCTACGGCCACGATGGAATATCACACGGCATTTCGCGTCTTCCGCCGTCATGCTGCTAGAAGGCACATGTTCGCAAGCACTACTTGATACGGTCGCGATCATGTGGTATCTGGCGGCGCGACTCTAAACGTCGCGAAATACCGTGACATATTCCATCGTTATGACGGGCCCTGAGGGGCAAAGTTAGAAAAATCGAAGTATGGGGAATGTCTCCACGTGGGAAGAGGCGGTCGCCTCCAGGTCGCCCAATCGCTCGCCTTATCACCCTGGAATTTAGGAAACATATGAGATCAAGCCCTTTGGAGAATTTTCTCCGCAAGTAACGTTTTTGCTTTAACCTCTTTAGTATCTATGATCGTCTCTGTCGAGAATTGAAGGAAGGACCTCTTTGACTGCGGATCTTCACGTGTCGGAACCGTACCACTTAGGTATAAATGTTTGTGAACAGACGAGAATCGATCTCCAGGTATTTGCGCGATGTAATTGACTTGAAATTTAGCGTATTCAATACTCCGTCAACAGCTCCGATGCACGAGAGAATCCACCAGGTTTAAAAGGCTAGAAGAGCGAGGATGTGGGAGGGGCCTTGGAAACATATTCTTCTTCTTCTCGTCCCTTTCGTTCTCCAACTCCACTTCCCCTCCCTGTCCCCCTCCCCCTTCGCCACGGAATTCACATCCTCTTTCTTCTCGTGCTCCTTCCGCACCGTCGCCCGTGCCCACCGCCTTCACATTTTTTCTTTCTTTCTCCCCCTCTGTCAACCCCTTCGCTTCACCTCCTCCTCCTCCTCTGCCATATCCTTCTCTTCATCTCCTCCACCCCCTCATCCTCCTCCTCTGCCAACTCCTTCGCTTCATCTTCTCCGCCGCCTCCTCCTCCTCCTCTCCCACCTCCTTTTCTTCATCTCCCTCAGCCCCTCCTCCGCCTGCGCGGCCAGCGCTCGTGCGCGGCCCCTCCCCGCGAGGCAGGCGGGGCGCGCCCTATGGTCAACAAACCGTAATCTGCGCGCGGGGGCGGGGCGGGGCGGGGAAGGATCCGGATGAAGAGGCCCCATGGGTGCAGCGGCGTGCAGGATCTCTTAAGGTTAAAGCTCAGAAGATGCTACGTGGAGAATGTTGCGCGCAGATAAAATTCAGACAGTCTGCAGAGAGTGGTTTCTTATTATGGGTACTTCTGTAAAGGACTTATTTCAGTCGAATTCAATAAGATTCGATTAGGCGCACAAATTTATGAGATATGTTCCATCTAGCATAACATAAGTATCGGTCGTTCTGAAATAAACTCCGAAAATGCATTACTTGTGTTAACAACTTTACGCCCAATCCAAACAAGCGCTTAGTTAATTTGTAGCAATTGGATGCTCGGATTTGGCTCTCCTTTGGATTCCACAATCAAAACTGGAAGCGTTTCCATTTGTATTCACTATTTTTCTGGTAAGTGCTTTCGACGACCCTGTGTGATGTCTTCTGAAGGTTGGCGGGGTGTTTGGCAACGCTGGGCTGGCGGCGAGCGCCCCGCCGCCCTCACCCACTTGGGATGTGGATCGCGGTCTGGATCCTTCCGGGTCCCCCTCCCCTCCCCTCCCCCTGCCCCCGCGGCGGTCGCTCGATGCGCAAGCGCACTGCCCCGCTTGTGCTCGCGAGGGACGGCGCGACGCGGCGGTGCACTCGGCACGATGTGCACGAACACCCTGCAAGGGGCGTGGATTAAGGCGGCTCCACACATTCGCTATTCGGCGAACAGCGAGCAACCGCTTCGCGGAATGCCCAGTAGTGTGGATGTGTCGCTTGCTGTTTGCCGAGTGACGAACATTTGGTGCTCGCCCTTCCCATCACGTGTTGGTCTTTTGGACACGTCGAAAGGCGCGAACTTTCGCCGAGCACATCAGCTGGTCGGGATCGGGCGAGCAGTAGCTCGCTGCTCGGCGAATGCCGAACGTGGGGAGCCACCTTTATATTAATTGACTCAGGCAGCAAAATGTGTTTTCAATCCTCTAACACTAACAATAACTGTCTGCATTTCTTTCAAAGTTCGAGTGCATGTACTATTTTCGTTGCTTTGCACGATAAATTTCTAAGTATTCTATTGATTCTCTTGAAGCTTATGTGCTTATTCATATTTATATATTACATTTTAAAATTTGCAAGATACTCAGAGTGAACGAGTGTCTGCGCAGAAATTCACATCGTTTATTCTACTTGTTTTCATTGATATTCTCTCTTGTTTAATACTCGTTCTCACTTCCCCTCCTCTTGTGGCACACGTTCTATTGATTTCCCACCTTCACTGTTTCTTCTTCCACTGCCATTTACTTTCGTACTCAGTAAATCATCTTGCTCTTTTGTTAATGTACACCCCTAGCACTCCCCAACATATTTGCATTTTGCCTCATTTTATTTGCCTTTGTGTTGCATTTCCTATTCGTCTCCTGTAAGTGTCCGCTGTCCTTTCAAGACGCGCTGTCCCGAAAGGACTTTCCTGCTGCGAACTCCAAGTCGCGCCTGCCCACCCACTCCCAATGCGTCCCACCATTGCCCAAGTCTCCCCACCCCGCCCCGCCACGCCGCAGTCGCCCCTCACCGTAAGAGTTCCTCAACTTTGTGGTATCGTTCTCAAGACTGCAGAAATGTAACTCAAGATTACTCAGCAAATTATTAATAGATATGTCAATAGCTCCAATTATTGTGATATTTTTATTGCACCATACAGCGTCAGGTCTTGATTATCCTAAATTTCTGTAATGTAATTCGTGAGCATTATTCAAGATGAAATTCCTGTGAATTCCTTGCGCACACTTTCAGACGTCGCTTTGAGTACGATTGTGTGTGTGTGTGGGGAGGGTGTATGTGCATATGTGTGTCTGTGTGTGGATGTGTGTGTGTATGTATGTGCAGAGGTGTGGCCCCGATGTGGGTGACGTGTGGGGGCGAGTGGCAGGGGGCGTTTTGAGCGCGTCAGTTAAGTTCGCTGGCGCCACATGAGCATCCGGGCTGCTATTGTGCTGAGAATGAACGACGCGGGCCCTGGCAATTTACGACGCAGTGCCCCGCGAGGCCTTCTGCTCCGAAGGTCCCCAACAAAATAACCGCACAGTTCATGGTTTTAGGCATTGCCGCCGTCATTTGTAACATGCTTCTGCTTTGAACATTAATTGTATTTCATGAGTGGAAATTAATTATATAATTGTTGATTAATAATCCATTCTTTTTCGCTTCCACTTTGCGGGCATGATAGTACAATAGGTAATTCATGCCCGTACGAGAGGTTTTATGTCTACAGTTAAAATTCAATTTGCTGTTCCGTTATGTTCACCATTCCGCCTTGGTGCCTAGTCTATTACGTGTATGCTGACATGAGATGAATCTCGTATTCTTGAGTAATTACTCTTGACCTTTAGTGTCACTTTTGGCAGCTCCATGCGTTTCATGCGGGAAGCAGGTAATCATTAACGGTCGTCCGGTGACCACTCATGTTTTCAAGGTCCTGGAAGAAAAGGACTCGGAGCCACTGCTTGCAGGCATCTGTCTTACTGTCTCAGTTTGTGTACGAAACGACTGAATGTAAGTCGTCACTCACTCACGTGGTGGGGTCTGAGTACTTCATCAGGAACTAGCAATGTGTTGATCTGAAGTGACAAAACTATGGGGCACGTTAAGAATCAATCCTCAAACAATAACACTTTGTAAATTGATTATATTGTATGTATTAGAATGAATTAGTGCTTCCAGTTCATCAAGAATTTCAAATTGCCTACAAAACCTTATTTTTTGCTTTTATCATGTTGTGAAATGTAAATTTAATATTTATTTCAATCTTAATTATTGATCTGGGAATAATATTTTATTTGATAGGTGAAAACTATTTATTGGACTATTGGACGAGCTTCGGTTTGGAAAGAATGATCCAGTCATATCTATCCCAAATATCGCTGGCCGAAAAATTCCATTAAAGTGATTGAATACTTCTTTCTTTAAAATGCATACCTACAGTAATCCAATATTATAAAATCTGTGATGATCAGTTTACCTACCGTGTGTTGGATAACATCAAAATTCCTTCACACTTCGTAGAAGCGTAAAACTCTCCAACAAACACCAAAGGAAACTCCGAAAATGATAATCGTCCGTTGTACCAAAACTGGGACACGACTCCGAAACTGCCCATCCAGCACACTTCAACTACTACGAAACTTTCCAGACTAATAGTGGACGAATCTTCCAAGGTAGTTCAAAAATATCTTGTTCCCCGGAGGCACCCACGAGTATAATGGCGCTTTTCAGGGGAAACGAAACCGCAAGAATGCGCGCCTTGAAACGCTGCCCGCCCTCCTTCGTGTGGGCGGAGGCGCTCGGGGATTCGCGGCCCTGACCTCGAGCCCTTCGAGGGCGGGGGAGGGGGGCATGTGGGTCGGTGCCCACCGGGAAGCGCAAAGCAAGGGCGCGCGGGGTCACGTGGGGCGGGCAAGCGCCTTCATTTGTTGCGGCGGCGCCCCTGAAGGTCTCCGGGAGAAGAAACAGAAGAAGGTCGGCGTTGAAAAGTGGCTCCTGCGCCCGGAGACGGGGGCGGGCATGCGGGCATGGCGGGCGTGGCGGGCGTGGCGGGCATGGGGCCCTGTCACCCCGTTAGGCAACATGTTTCTTTTGTAATTTTCTTCAATTATTCGCAACAATCTGTACGTATTGAACAGTCCGTATTCAAAGAAGTATTTCCTGCCTATTTTAGCTTACAATTTAAAAACAAATTAATTTCAAATATTTTAGGATGTTCAAACTGAAATCTCCCTGAAATAATTTCTGGATTCTACGTTGTTCGTACGTTTTTCTTCTGCAGGTTGGGTACGATCAGAGACGGATCCAGCCGATCATTGGGGAAGGAGGGAATCGTAAATTTTGTTAAATATTCGTATTTGTTATTATATTGTAAATTATTTATGTACTTAGATATTATACAATAATATTGTTTAAATAATTACGTAATTCCAGCATAAATGAATATTTAAATCAATTTTGCCAAATAAAGGAAGGTAAGACGAAAACTCAAAGCCTTTAGGGGGAGGGGCCATGACCCCCAGGTCCCACCCCCCGGTGATCCGCCAGCGGGTGGGATATTGCAGCTTATTGTGCAAAATACGGATCAAGCGTTTGCGTGCAAATTCAAGTACCCGAAGGAATAGGAAATGACTTGAAGTACATATTGTATTTCTTGGGACATTGCATTTGAAAGAGGCATTAGTTGGCTCATTTGTACATTCTTTACTTGAAAATATCGTTTTTCAATTGAAATAATTTGTTTGATGTCTGCAAAAGGCTTACATGTAATAGAAATGTTCCTTAATATGGAATAGTGTTTTTGTTGGTTTTAACTAAGCCTTGTTAATTAACATATACTGTGGTTTTGAAACTCAAATAAATCCAACGAAACTTTTGCATTGAAACAGACGCTTTCCTTGAAATAAACTCTGCTTTTCAATCTTGTTTAGAAATCCGAATGCTTCTCTAGAAAATGAAGCTTTCTTTTAAATTCTACTTAAAGTAACTTAAAATTATTCAAATCTTTGCCGTCTCGAGACTTGAGAGATGTATCTGAGCATTCTTGTTTAAATGTATTAACTTCAGTGGCGTAGCGTGACTCACACGTTTGGTGATGCTCAACAATAACACACAAAATGTCACTATCAACTACTTCGTCTAACAGTCGAACGCAACACAAGGCAGATACACTGGGACTACTTCCACGATCTCGATTGCTTACGACGGTGTAGGCGCTTCCCACAAAATCCTCACAGCAGTCAGGGCTGCCGATGTCTTGAAAGCAAATTATACAATGGCTCAGCTTTAATTCTTATACGCGAATGGCAATAAGACCATTTGTTAATTTATACATTGCAGACTTAAATAATATGTAATCTATTTAAGAGATAATACAATTTCTTGGATATTAATTAAGAAATAGTAGTCAGGCACTATTTCTACAGTTTGTACCCATGACCAAGCGGGGACTCCCGAGTGAGAGAGAGAGAAAGATAATTTACTGAACGCCTGAAGTGTGCTGCGCTCTCGTGCACAAACGAGCTTCTTTCCGCAGTAGACGCTCTGGACGCTAGCGTAAAGCAGTCGGGTTTCTCAGGGCCAGGGATGAAGAGGGGAGAGGGGGACCTCGCCATCTGCGCATGCGTCATTGCTCGTCGCAATCTGGCGGCAGACGCTGAAGTATTTTAGCTTCCAACCAATCAGAGGCCAGCTTCAACAGCCCGCCGAATTCAATCATAGGAAATCAATTTAAAATTAATACAAAACGTGTTTCGCTCAACAGACCACTTGTAAGATTATCAATACAGTATTTAAGGTTCTTATATACGGGGATGCCTCAGCATCTCAGCGTCCCCTGACGCTACGCCACTGATTAACTTATTTGTTACCACATGGTATCTCTTTAATGCAGCTTGCTTATCACGACGATATTTTCAGTTTCTTAGGTGGTGCTCGAACAGGAATGCTTGTAATTTAGTGTCTGTATTTATGCTACCCGGAACAAAAGATAAAAGAACAAAAAAACTGAATAATAGGGAATTGCTCTTACGCTGATGTTAAACATGTGTAAGATCTGACAAGAACAAAAAACTGAATAATAGGGAATTGCTCTTACACTGATATTAAACATGTAAGATCTGACACATCGAACCGTACGTGATAATCGCACCAACTGAAACTCTTCCTAAATGTATCTGTCGCTATAAATTGCTGTTAATTGATGAAGAATATGATTACTGCTTGTCCGAATTTACCATGAAATTTGAGCTCTTTTCGCATCTGCTAGGAGTTAAGATCCAGTCATATTTCGTCGGACCCTACAATTATACTCCGGGAGATAAATCAAAATTATGCGAGAATTCGTCTTCTGTGCTGTCGACCTGAACAATTTGTGACGCCTCCGCTGGGCTCTTATTTCAAAACGCAATATGACCACATATTTCAAACCCAGGTGTTTAAATTCCGGTGAGCAAGGCAAGACCCATGACTGCATCTTTTTTCGTTTCTTTATGTTTCCAGTTCATTTTATTAGACTTGATAAGGATCTTCCTGAGATTGAGATGTTCACTTCGCCTTCCTTCTTGTCAGTGACGTCTCGTCAAATACATCGCATCGCTTAACACTTCCGACAATGGCGCAACTAGTCCGCTTGGGTTAAGTTTGAAATAGTACATAAACAGAGGTAATTTGTAAATGGTTACAAGAAAATCACTATGATTTTTATTAAAGTAAAAGAAGTGACGTCATGACTTATTTATTCGTTTATTTTTGTTGGGTGTCTTTTAAAGAAGTTTTCAGGTCGTGTTCTTTAGTAAGAGACTACGCTATTGTTATGCGACTTTGTTATTTAATGTTTCTTTCAAAACGTTCTTTTATATAGTGCACTAATTTTATATAGTTTTCTAATGAGAATTTCTATCTTAATATAAACATTGAATATATATCCATTGAATCAAGAAGTATCTTTGTCCTTCCGAACTCAAAGATTAAAAACATTGCTAGAACGATTTGAATATTCCTAATAAACCATTAGAATCCTCTCATGATTGCTTGAATTCTCTGTGGCTAATCTCGACTCGGGCAGAGCCTAATGCAGGCGAAGTGTGGCCGGCGTTGCTTTCAAGTGGTAGGATGTGGGGCCGCCGCCACCGCCATTTGTTCTTCCTCCTCAGCGGGGAATGGAGTCGCGCGCAGCTTCCTCGTTCCAGCGCGAGGAACGCGCCCCGCCACTCAGCTGCCCTCCCCCCCCCCCCGCAACCAAGAGGGAAGGCTGGTCGAAACACTAGCCTTTGATGCGGCATCACCTTGGCTATGGAGAGTGATTTTTGAGCATTTCGTGTTTTTTTGGAGCGTCAATTACATTGATCGGTAGTCCCGAGAGTGTAGTGCGTGTTGTAGCTGGGAGGTAGCGGTATTCCTTCTCTGCTGGAAAGTGATATCCTGCACCGACCTGCACGTCCGCTTCAGTTTTCCCCTCAAGGTATCTCCCCCACCGGCGCACCGCCAACTGGCTGGTATCTCTACGTGTGCGGTTGCGTACCATATGTGAGAGGTGCCGAAGGGGAAAATGGGTCAATGGTGAGGAAGGGAAGATCGCGCGGTATTCGCAGCCCATTTGCGAGGGTCCTGTCGCTGTTTCGCCTTGTATGATATGAGAAACTACGAAAAACTGTCGATCAGAAAAGCCGGATCCTGACGATTAGAGGCAAAATTCTCCTTCAGACAAGGGCTGAATTCGATTCAGTTATTTTGACTGAAAATTCTCCGTTCTCGGAACTCAACTGTAGTGGCAACGCTAGTTGAGAGACGAGAGCATTCACTTGACGACTTGCTAATTTAAAGCGGCTTGATGGATTTGCTTTGTTGTCTCTAGATACACTGAGTAGCGAAACCTCAACGGTCATTGTCATCTTCTCAACCGATAGCTCCGCCAAGTAGTATACAGGAGTGACGGAGAAATGATAACAATTAAAGGCACAGCACTGTGTGTTAAATATTACTAATAAACGCATTCCTCTCTGTATCGAGAGACCGCTCAATCTCCTGATGCAATGACGTAGGTGATCTGCTCCGGCGCACCCATTTTTGCCGTTCTGCGGAGCACCAGATACGTTACGAACCACGTGAGCGCAACACGGACACTTCGTTTGAAAAGCCACGCCAGACGTCGGCCTGCATGCTGCATGGCAAGCGAAAGGAACCACTTTGAAAAGTGACATAAAGTGAAAATTTTCAACGCTGACCAACCAAAAATGACACGATGAAGGGTAGTTGAAATAAAAGTTGCAATAATTGTAAAAAGGCTTCATATATCTGTTTCAAAACCTTGTAACAAGGTGATATGGTATCTATCTGCATTCCCTCTGATATTGTTACGCAAACAGTTGCATGACGCTTGTGACATACTGAAGTAAATGACACAGACAACTGAGTTGAAGATAAAATATTTACATTTATTTACAAAGTAACATAAAAACTAAAGAAATATACAATTACTGATTAACCCCCGGAAACCTTTTTCCTGCCCTTAGGCACGAAAACCCCGCGACCGTTCCTTGCCCTACAGCCCAGTGTCACTGCCCTTAAGCAGGTAACAACGTGTGATGCGATGCTATCGGACGTTAAGTCCCCGGTAACCAACGTGCCTACATGGCTTGGCGCTAAATCTGTCTCCGCCCCGAGAAACCACGTGCTTGAGTGCACTGGAGATCCCGCCCAGCCCTTCGGCTAACAACGAAGTCTACGAGTCTCTTGAATCTCCGCGAGCGCAGAAGGCGCCCGCCTATATACACCTCACTTCTCCCCACCCGACGCCATGCTGTCGGCGTTCCCAGGCTCGATGGCTAGCTAATTCCAGGGGTCTTGCACAATCGCCCCAGACTCTCCACTAACATTTCTCAGCAGCTATGTTTGCGTGGGTTTTTTTCCTGGAGCAGCCACATCCTGGTGTCTCTTTATTTTTAGCTCAGGTGCGCTCTTTCTCCACAGCTTCCGGCTTAGGCATGCCGCCCGCTTGAAAGGCGCTGCCACGACGCTACACGCTCATGGCTGAAGCCGGATAGGCTGCGCAGCGTCTTTGCATCGTGCTCTGGCCCACTGTGCCTGAGCGCAGGGCGGCCGCAGCCGGGGCTTTGAAGCTTCGGCGGCGCCGCATTTTTCGGGAAAGCGCCCGCGACGCAACTCGACGCGCGCCCCGCGGCGACGCCATTACTCAAACGCGGCCGCGCGCCGCCGCCGCCGTTTTCGGCCACGAAGACGCCGCCGCCGCCGCGACAGGTTTTGAGGAGTCTATTAAGAGGGCCGGGCGGCTTCGCTGGCGCGATCGCAGGCACGTGACGCGTCTCCGCGCCAACTCTCGTGGTGATTATGACCGTCGGGAGAATTCTCGCCATAAACACAACGGGATCAACCACCTTTCTTTGCTATAATATGCATGGCCAACGTGATCATTTCAATTTGGCTACATTAACGTGAATGGTTTAATTACGAAGACTTTTTGAAAATGTTCTAGGGGGATCTGTCAATAATTTTTTCTACATTTTTAATGCATAAAATTGAAGAATGACCTTTGGGCTTTAATATTTAACTTCTGTGCATTTATGTGAAAACGTTTTACCAAAATAAAATGTTGTATTGACTCAATCACGAGTTACCGTCAAGGTTCAGACCAGTAGACCAGTTAAAGATTCAGTGATCAGTGAAGTGTCTTAGCAGGTGTCAGTCCCTTAAAAGGAATTCATACGGTGTTTCCCAGGGCACATCTGTTGTGGAGTACCACATCTTATTTAACTACCATTTTTATTGTTGAGATTGAATTTGTAACGGCATAAATAGCTAACCATTAATGTATTGCACGCTATGTTACGACGCGTTGTACGCTACATTACGACGCGACGGCTTTGAGCCTTATCTGGGACGTGTAGATCTGTGAGTTGACATATTACGTCGTCCGGTGCAATCGTTCTCTGCATCTGGCAGTCGTTTCTAAGTATTGCTATATAGTAGAATTAATACTGGTGGCCAAGTTATAGAAATTTGCTCATCGGAATCTATATTGCTCATTGAATATAATTTGCTCATCGGAAAAAATATTGAAAAGTACTCCGCTAGCCTTTCTTATTCTGATTAATTTGATTCTACTCTTCAAGTACACTCTGCCATTCCATTTTTAGTTTGTTGGAACTCTCTAGAATTGAGTAAAATGTCATCTGAAGTCACGAAGCGAGTATGAATAGATTTCGTATTTCATGTATTCCAAACTTCTTCCTTAGGGGATGATAATCCAACATTCCAATTTGCCTTTTGATACGTCCCTGAACATCATTTGAGTAAGTTTAAATTATACACTGTTCTGGGACCACACATTGTTTATATTCCATGCACAATTCATGAAATTGCTTGTAATGTTCCCTGTCGCTCGGGGACCGCCGCAACTGGTGTGACAGCGTATCAATTTCTGTGATCGCGTGCTGGGAGTGGGGGACTATGTAGAGTGCATCCGTGTATGTGTGTGTGTGTGTGTGTGTGTGTGTGTGTGTGTGTGTGTGTGTGTGTGTTGCGAGGTCCACTCCGCGCATGCTGTTCCTTTCTATTACCCAGCCGATTAGGCGTCGCGGCCTTTGACCTCCGTTTCGCAGCTGCACTCCAGCGCCTCTCGCGGCGACGGATGAATGAAGCGCTCAATCTTCCCGCGCCACATCACTTATCACCGCGACGTCACGCGCCGAGCGCCGGCGGCGGTGGCGGGCAGGCACAACGGATTCGCGAGGCCGAATAGCGGGAGGAAAAACAGAATAGAGAGATTGTGCACGCCTACGCGTGCAGCATTCCACTGCATTTTTTAGTCTCTGCGCATGCGCCAACTCGAAATCGAACTCGAAGTGATAGCGAGCCGCGCAAGGCCCCGGTGTTTCGCCATATTTAGCGGGCTACTTAGTATCGCATGGTAATCGATCATTCGACCAGTTTTATTAGAAAATTGTTCCCGACTGTGACGGCAGAGTGTGCTGCTATTTCCCTGGGGCTATATCGCACTAGTCTTTCGTGTTTGTCAACTGATTTGATTAAAGTTTATTTAGTGCTACATGAGTGCTACTGCTAGCGTCACAGTTTTCAATTGCCCGAAATCATCGTCAGTTGTAATACATTGGTTACGTAGTAAAGGCTTCGCAAGAAATAGGTAAAGTGTTAGTGAAAGTGTGTACTGAATTCATTGGGAAGGTCAAAGTAAATTATTATCGGAGAAGAAGAAATGTCATTAAAAATGAAAGAAAATTAAAAAAATAAAGGAGTTGTATCATTTCTAGTTAGTGGGTCAAATGATATAAATCGACAGTCCTGTGTAGGCATGGTCGTGTTTGTGATTGTCCCTTCACCCCTCCTCTTACCTGCCCTCCTATCACCTCATTATTCATAATTCGTGGCGCAACAACCTTGGCTTGTCAAGAGATTCAGCCATAAAAGCTGATCCCCATAATTACATACGTTGGTCTTTCAGGGACTCGGAATATAACGTGTTGCATGGCATAAATGGCCGATACGCTAATAATAATAATGATTAAAATAACAATAACAGGGTCACATCGAGATCTCATCTGTTGAACAGTAAATGTACAACTATTTTTGAGAACCACAAATATTACTTCACTGATGCTCCATACTTTTGTGACAAACTGTGTACTGGTTGCTTCTCACCAGACGTGTGCCTTATAAGCCCTAGGACTTAACATCGATTTACCATTTACAAGCAATTCTCATTACAAATGCATTGTTACACTTGCATATACTTGTAAATGCTAATGCTAGATGCATAAATAATGCTAGTTTGAAGTTAAGGACGAAGTTGAAGAATTAAGAGTGAAAATATGGAATGCTAATAGAATAACTATTACAGTAATACCCCTCGAGTAGGTTACCATTAGGTCATCGCGACTAACATAAAAAAAATGGATTGATATTCCTCAGTTGTCGTTAATATACTATTTACATGTATTATTACTTTATGATTTCTCTTATTGTCCGACGCGTGATGGGTGGGTTCTATAATTTTAATGTGTCGTTTTATCCTTCAACATACTAAATATTTGTTCGTCTTACGTGACCCTTATACCATTGAGATTTTTGAATTGTCACCTGTTGGGCACCTGCTTCGTAGCATGTTGAAAGGACTTGCATGTGTTTCTGTGTGGGGCATGAGATTCATGTTCTCTTCCTCTTGTCCGCAGGTGAGTTGTGACTGCGGGGCCTGTGGGACACGGGCAAGCGGAAGTAGAGCCACTTGGGTGAGTCCCCATTTCTGCTGCACTTTTCCGAACCAACCTATTGCGTTTAGTGGAAACGGGAAAACAACATACGGCGTGACGAGACACTCTGCCACAACATAATTCCTATTCTGTAATAGGATTTTAGCCTTGCGCCTTTGGAGCAATAAAAGCTGCAAACAGCCATGGTAAATGGTAGTTCCGGGTCACTATGCAATGTGTTGCAACATTTGCTGTTAGACATTTTTCGAATTCCGTTTTTGTTTTGCGGCCTCTTACAGCCGTACTGTTTATTACTGAACGTTGGAGGGTTTTGGATGGCTTAGTCTCCGTCATTGGACCTACCGCGCGGAAATGCGACTAGCCTCCCACACCTCACCAGCAGGTGGATTCTGTATCTTTTCTTCTTAATTTTATGTAGTGTATGGAATTATTTTTCGGAGAGTCGGACATTGGATTTTTGCACCGAAATTTTCGACAAAGGGTTCTTTTCAAGTCTAATCACGGAACGGGTCTAAAGAATATTTGCGAACAGGGGTGCCTCGAGGGCAACCCTTGGTTCGCCTGGGTATGATTGACACTTTTCCGCCATTCTTCTTACACAGCTTTCTAGATATTCGTTGAATGTCCTTTTTAGTGAGCCATTGGATGTAGCTCACGAGCTGCTTTGCGTCGATGCGATGAGTGTCGACTTCTTCCGGATGACTGTAAACGGAGTGGAGCACTAACGTAGACTCGTCATTCAATTCAGTTTGTTATTCATTATTCGAATTCAGTTTCCCTTGTTATATTTCACATAAAGATATTTATCCGTTGATCTACCTCTCAAGAAAGAAGAAAATAACTAATCCACACATTTATTAAACTGCCTTTTAAAGTAGACTACAATTTAATTTCGTTTTGTGCACAATGTCCTGTTAATTGAGCTAGCGTTTACTATTCAGAAAAGGAGGAAATAGAAGTTCACAATTTTGCTTTAAGACCCATTAACAATATTTATGTGACAGTATTATTTTCTGTTAGCGGTACTTCTCGCTTACGTAGGAGTCGCACTGCCATCATTAAGGAGAGCAGGCGGTCAGTTCGAAAAAATAAAACTGATAATTTTTGCAGGTGTTCGTCATCTTTGACACAGATCACACAATTTACATTTCAGCTGCAAATGCGCTTTGTGGAGATGACTATTACTGGGGCCATCTTCCTCCTGCATATTTGTTCTATCTTCTGTCTGTCGTTCTCAAACGCGAAAAACACTCTTCCGCCACGCCCCAGCGAACTCGTCTCTCCCCCCTCTCCCATGGCTCTTCTGGCCCCCTCTCCCCCGGCTAGCACCCCTCTCCTCCCTTCCGCCGCTCCGCTGCTCGTCCCATGCTCCGCCCCCATTCCGCCGCCACACCCAGCCACTCCCAGCCCCGCACCAGTCCCCGCCTCGCCCCGCCAAGCACCCATCCTGCACCCGCCTCGCGCCCAGCCCAGCCCCGCCCCTCCCAGCCCCGCACCCTCCCTCGCCCTGCCCCGCCCACCCCCTTCCGTCCTGCACCCACCCCTGCCGCCGCCTTGCCACGCCAACCCGTTGCGCCAGCGCAGGGCGTTAATTTATTCGCATGACGGCACGGAAACGGTTCGAAGCGTTCGCCCGCCCGCAGGGCGACACCAGACGGCGCAGCGCTCGCCCCGACACGCCCACGCCCACGCCCACGCCCACGCCCATCACCCTTACAATGACGCTCCAAGTGACGCGCGCAGCCCACGATGACGTCAGTGCGCCCCATCGTGCGTAGAGATTATACGGTTCCCAACGTTCCGGACGTCTAGTGCAGCATGGCTGTTGTTGCGTAGTACTTTTTTTGATGTTTTGGCTTTCGTTTATGTTGTATGAAAATTTGATATAACATAGTGTATAATTAGGCGGGAGTGTTGCTGTTCCTATCTATTGAGTTGTGGTTCCCTCCAACGTTTGCATCTTCTCTTGCTTTCTTCTACTCTTCCTCCGTTGTCTTTACGGTGCATTCTATTGAATGAAAACACCTTTCACGTATTGTTAATAAGAAATCTTACTTTCTGAAACTTCAGTTCACCCTATTATATCAATAAACTGAAAAAACTGTAATCAGAGAGGTATGTCCTAATGTTACAATTCTCAAAACATATCTTTTCTCAATCAGAAATAATTACTTCGCTTAAAATACACATATTTACTTGTGATGAATTATGAGCTTTGTGAAACTATCCGTAGTTTATTTCATATTTCTAGTGCTAAATGAAATGACAATAATACATGCATTATTTGTTTGGATAAAGAATAAATTGTAAAACAAGAATATTAAATAGCCATGAGCAAAACATAACTGATTAAGAAAAGTTTATGGAATTATGAAAGAGAAGAATTTAATGAAAGGGGTTAAGAAGAATGTGACACGTGAAAAAAATAAAATAAAATTTATGTAAAATATAAGAATTTTGTTAACAAAGTATTTTTAACAATGTAAGACTATGAAATAATAAAAATAATAATAATAATAATAATATATAATAATAATAATAATCATAATGATTTATTATTATTTTATTCTATGATTGCGTTATGTTTTTCAAATTCACTCCCCACTGAATAAATCATCGTAATGTGCTCCTTATGTTAGGCGTGTTCAGTACTGATCTAACGTAAAATGCGAGAGAATTTTGCCTAAACGTATTGTTTCTGACCTACCCTCTAATCGCTTCGTCCGAATTCCTGCTCTCCACTTGCGAGACCGATTTGCAGCTCTTCGCCGGGGCGCAGAATGCACGCTGACTCATTCCCCGTGGCGGGGGATTGCGAAACCGTGTCAACACGTTATGGTAATGTCTTTGGTCACGCACAGTGCATGAGCGGCTGAGCGCTTCCAGCGATGTGTGCACCGAGGCAGACACGATTCTAGAAATGGAAATGTAATTTACTACGACCAAAGTAATTGGAGTGTGGGGAACGTCGAAAGTGAGACGTGAATCAGAGAAAACTACCACTATGCGAAGATACACATAATTTAAGTTTCACAAAGATTTGGTGGAATGCTGGTAAAAGTGTGTGATTAACTGTAGGTGGGATTGTGTGATTTTACTCCGGAGACTGTAACCCTCGGCCTTAGTAGTTTAATTTTTTCATTCCTGTTGCAAAGTGTAAAGGTAGAAATAATTGTAGTTTGCGTACATTGATATGTACATGTAATTGAGTCATGCTGATGTAAACACATGTGCCCTCCACATTTCTACCGCCACCAACTGCTCTATTGCCACCACAACCACTCCAACTACTACCCCCTGAAACATCACCTCCACCGTACTACAATCCACACCACCAAACAGTAAATAACTACTACTAAACTGCAAGAAATCTCATCCATCCACAATACGTACCCCAAAGCTATACTCCGATTAAAACGAAAAGTCCGTTGACACTTGGTCAGCTGTTACGCTGTCATCCAATCGGGAGCTTCAAAGTCACCATAGTGACATTGAAGCTCCTTATTGTGTGACAGCGGCACAGCTGATCAAGTGTCAACGGACTTCATGGTTTAATCGAAGTTTATAATAAGTCCACAAAACCACAATCAATACCAAACCAAAATCAGCAATCCACACCACCAAACTACAATCAACACCACTCAAGCACTAGCGATTAGCCACCACAAAAGTCACAAAACCCTATAAATCATCATCACAAATAACAAGACAAGCACGAAACCGCCATAAAACCACCAGTACATGGGTCGCCTCTATGCGCATTCGCAGAAGCAGCGCGCCGAGCGCAGCTGCAGCGGGGGGGAAGGGGAGGGGAGGGGGCGGCCCACATGCGACCGCAGCCGCAACCGCGCCGGCGCGCGGAGGGCGAGAGGGCGAGGGCGGCGGCGGCGGCGGCGAGGGTCGCCTTCCGTGTCAGTGGGACTCCCTCCACGCGGTGATTGGCGGACCTTCCCTCCCTCCTTCCATTAGCTGCTTCGCTTGTGCATAGCGGATCCACGCACGCTTCGCCTCATGCCGCTTGGTCCATCAAAATTCTCTTATTGCGTTGTTTTCTTTCTTTCTTTCGACCTTTGTTTATTTTGTTTGGGATATATTCATGTACATTTCTGGGTGTATGACTAATGGGCTTTACCTCAGAAATACCTCAATTTCAAACTAGGGGTACTTAGATAGGGTATCTGGACCCCGGAGGGAAAATTCTCGATTTGCGCCAAAATGCGGCCATTCCTGGGGTCACTACCGACGCAATCTGAAAGCTTTTTGGTGATGTGGGTTGCCTGTCAGATTTGAGGTTGATCAGGTGATAGGATGGACGTAACATCCCGGTGCGAATCGAAAATTTTAGCTTCCAATCACTCAAGGATCACCATCGCACCGAAACCAGAACCCAATTGCGGACACGTCCTAACGAATCCAGGAGATCGGCGATCCTCGACCACTGTTCACCTTATGACGACGTGGGTATCGTCAAGAAACTGAGGAAGTGTCATCTCCGATCCATCATCCCCCCCTGGAAGTGCCGAGGACAGCGTAGCAGAGGATGCGGCGAGAAAATAAGGTGATCATGGTCGGACTTTTGAGCTCCTTGTTCACTCCGGGCCAGTCCCGCCCCCGCATCTTCCTCCATTCGCCTCCGCTCCGTCTGCCGCGGGGTCTTCTCCCCGCCCCGCCCCGCCCCGCCCCGCCCCGCGCCGACGGCGGTCGAAAACCCCAAATTAGGTAGAGGTGGCTCCTGGTGATGCAACGCGCGGCTACCGGTCGCCTGTCACGCCCCAGCGAGTGCTGCGCGCGGCGCGGCGAGGCGCGGACCTCGAAAAAACCCTGACCTCGGCGCAAACACATCCGCGGCCCCCGCCGCTCCGTGTATTTCAATAGAGCGTCCATGTTAAGAGCCAGCCCCCGCGCGCTGCGCTCTTCTCTTTTTCGTTCGTCCGATGGACGCCGTCGACCGCAGAACAAGTGAACGCGCCTCGGCGGGGGCTCCTCGGGAACATTTTCGCTGGGAGCAAATGGGCACCTTGCACTCTGCTCTCTTTGCCCCCTGCTGGTGCTTCTTGCAACCAGCATTTAGTGCTGGGGTGTGTTGGGATTTTGATTCGAAATGCTTGCAATGGGAATTATTTGTACTTTGAACTCGTCCTCATAAGGTCAGTATGTGGCTGTCATCAAGATTTTTATTTCACGAAGTAGTCATGAATATGCAGATGTGTAACAATGCATTTTGTCCATTAATAGAACTGAGGAATATGGAATAATGATATTGGATGATATTAGAAATTAATTCACTTTGGCATAATTCAGCAACCATTTCAATGCCTGTTTTGTTAAAAAAATGGTGGTGATTCTTAACAAGACGAGCCTCATTTAAAATGCCACCGAAACGTTTTCACTCAAATACGGAGTACGCCAAAGACGTTCTGTGGAGAAATACCTGTGTAACAAAAAATCCAGCATATGACTTAGGTGTTAGAGCTCATTCCCAGAATCGTTTTCAGTATCAGGCCGCCTCGCCAGGGCAAGATTACAGTACTCGCCAGTACTACGAATAAGAAAAAGTAGAATGCAGCCTTGAAATGAGCCCTTCTTCCTCATTTTCCCTTTCTTGTCGAACCATCGAAATAACGCGGCTTCTTTAAACACGCCCCCCCTACACACACTCAAAACTTGAAGAATCCGCCAAGCACCTTCATAATATAAAAGAGTGGTGTACAGTCATTTCTCAGTAACCACGAAGTGTTCATACGGATATTCTAGCTGTTCACATTCTACGCCAGCGTTTTATAATTTCAACAGATACATGTAGAACATAACTCTGTGAGAACATAATTTATTAATAAACGTACTTGGGAATATAATATAGGCTGCTATATTTTTATTGTGGTTCTTTAATGTTTATGTTTTGTCATCTACCACAAAACAACCAACATGTCAGTAATCGTTTCTTTCCAATTTCTATCATAATCACAAATCCTTAACATTCTAATAAATACAATCTCTGTCATGTCATAAACCCAGAAAATGTACTTCCTCCTCAACATCTCGTAACTATTTGTGTGCATTTCCCTTAACGTACGCAATGCATGTGTAGTGCGAAAGAAACCGGCGCAGCGGGCTCGGCCCGTGGGCGTGCGGGGCGACGGGCGGCGGCGTGCGTGGGCGAGGCCATTAGGGCGCGCGCCACTCGGGCCGTGTTGAAACAAGCGCCCGCCGCCGTGCCTCTCGCCCCCGTCCCGCCGCGAGACGCAATTTGGCGCGGGCGGGCGGCGCGGCCGGTGCCGTGCGGCGCGGCGGCCGGTGAAAGGATCCTCGCCTGTTCGCGCGTTCGCTCTCCCGCCACGCGCGCCCCGTGACATACGAGCATCATTCGCCACGCCCATCCATCTCGCGCCGGTTGCGCAACGCCCGTCGCTGGACGCTCGCGCCTCGTCGGACGGAGGGGGGCACTGCTTTATGAAGGCGCCTCGCGCTCGGTATTTTTTTTTTTTTTTAGTAATACTGTTCTGTTATAATGTCGATTTCACGCAACGAAACAGAGGAACGAACGGCGTTCGTTAAGGATTTAACAGTCCACTGTCCGTTAAGATAAACTGAAACAAATGAGATGTACTTAAAGATGTTGAATGAGTACTCCTATTCCCAGAAAAGTTAATTCTTAGGTTTACGGTTATTTCTATTAGCAGAAGGTGGTATTACAAGTATTGAACGACACACGGTCGACAACAAATAACAGGCTTCGTAGATTACCAATCTTGTTAGACACAGGTTTTCAAACGTGAATTGAGCCCCTTAGTTTCTGTTTATCGGGCTAATGACATTAATAACTAACTGATTGCTACAGTTATTTAAACATTTTACTACAAGCAATTCGAATATCTAGGATAATACTCCGTAGGCATCTTGACGTATCCACAAGCTAACACCCTTGTGCAAAACCAATACTCCGGCCTACTTGTAGTACTTGATCATATCGTATTGCGCATTACGCAGAAAATAAGTGATATCTTTCTGAGAGGTTATATTATGAGCTTTGATTTTATCTTCAAACTATGCTAAATAGGATGTAACCAGCGTATGAAATAAATGTGGTATTTAACAAGTAAGTAAATATTCTGAATATATTTCAATTGCAACGGCTTCTTTTAAGATAGAGATGACAAAAAAGCGACAGTTGTTCAGTCCAACACGTATGCTCAAGAAGTGTAAACAATTCCTGCTTCCAATACACTCATGATGCCTTTCTCTCTGATTTTGTATTCTGTTATTCCCGCGAGTGCTCTGCGTCGCGTCGGTGGGCGCCGGGGGCGTCCCCGGAGAGTCTCGCGGGGCCGCGGTGGGGTGGGGTGGGGGGCGACCGCATGATCCTCGCGCCCCGCCCCCTCGTTCTGCAGGCATGCGGCGCAGCGCGGCGCGGCAGGCGGAGCAGGTTTCGCGCGCCACAGGCGACTAGGCTGCTCGCTGGATTATCCTCCCCCCACCCCATCTTTCTTGAAAAATCCATACCTTGTATATCAAGGTAAAAGTAATATTAGTGTTCTTCCAAGAAGAGTAAAATAGACGTAAACTGCACTGGTGAATTGCATAAGTGTTCGAGCTGGTACTTGTGTCTGCAACGCTCTTATTTAGAATACAGAATAATGCTGTACGTATCGCTCCTGCGATGTTCACCTTTGCGATCTCGTATATTTCTTCCTCACCACACTACGACTCCTCCCCTCTCCGCTTGTCCTCATGGTGTCCTGATTTGGTCTTCTGGCATTTGCGCGCCCCTCCTCGCTTACCGTTTCGGCCCGTCCCCCTCGCCTTCGCAACTGCTCGTCTTGCGCCCTCGCATTGATGACATCTCACGCCCCTAACGCTTTAAATCGTCGTCGATGGTATAACGGTCAGCATAACGGACTGTTATACCCAATTTCGATGTTTTGTTTCTGAACGAAAAATTCCCAAGATCACAATACTGTTAACGTTAACGCTTTTTGTTCCACCTTCATCGATCAAACTCCCTCGCCCGAGATGACCTCCTTGTCCTTGTACTTGCCATTTCTTCATATTCATTTCGCGCATTGAGATGATCAACAAATACGCTGTGGGCGTAAGGTCACAAAATTGATGAACACGAACCCTGTCAAATTAGATTTTAATGTACACGAATTTAATGTTAGATGTTACTAATCCAGTCCAAAAACCTCGATGTTGAAAACCATCAATGGTTTTTAGTCAATGTATTATCTTTGTTATCGATGTAGCATCACTATTCTCTCTCTCTCTCTCACACACACACACACACACACACACACACACACACACACACACACACACTCACTCACTCACTACAGGATCTGTCCTAGGACAATATTTGAAGACAATCAATTTTCCATCACGCACGTGTAATCCTAACTCCACTGTGTCTTCCGGGTTTTGAATTGCTTCATGAACTGACACACACAATGTCATTAAAAACGATGAATTAAATCTAATCACATAACAATGAAATTTGAGACCGTAAGCGAAGAAAGAATGTTTACGAGCATCCACTCACGACTTCTACTCTTATGAACATTTACTTTAATTCTTGGACATGATAATGTGTAGCATTGTGATGAAACGTTCTCGTGTAAATACAAACCATTAGAGTGGTTCTATGTTTAATGTGTGCAACCAGTTTATCTGCACATGTATACATGTTAGGAAACCTCTACATACTGATGATATCATGACAACGTGTAAGATATCGTTATACATTATACGCATATAAATTTACTTTTGGGGCATGGGTAAAGTAATAAACGTTGAACATGATGAACGTATTACACTGGATTATTGTTCTCCTTCCGTGAGCTCGTTGCTTTGTGAAGGAATGGAGCTGATTTGCATAATGCCCTTGTTACACCTTTATCTTATTTCTGAGAAAGCAATAGCAGCGGCCGCAACGGAGCTCTTCGTTGAAGGCGAGGCGGATGCGGTCCATTCCAGCGCCGAGAACGGCTGCCGAAGAGGGACGGGAGCTCTCCCGGACCCCCAAATGTACGACCGCCGCCGCCATCCGTTCAGTCATGGCTGCCCGCTGCTCGCGTAAAAATCGCCATCAAGCCATGTTTACGCGCTCCATAACCGTTTGTCAGCGCCTCGCCGCCTAACGGGAGCAGCTGCGGGGACGTCAGGTCTCTGCTGAGCCAGCCCGCTCCGCCGCCACCTCCGACTCCTCTACCTCCGCCTTCGTCTCCGCCTCCACCAACGCCTCCAGCACCGCCTCCGCCACAGCCACTGTCATCACCTCCACCACCTACGCCTTCATCTCCGCCTCCGCCATCACCTCCGGCACGACTCCGCCATCGCCTCGGCCACCACCACCACCACCACCACCACCACCACCACCATCGCATCTACCTCCATCACCTCCTCCGTCCTCGCCTGTTCTTCCTCTAACTCCGTCTTCGTCTCCGCCTCCACTATCGCTTCGGGCACCGCCTCCGCCAACGTCTCCTCGAGCACCGTCTCCAACACATCTACCTCAGACTTCTCCACCTCCGCCACCATCTCCACATCTATCTCCAACTCCTCCTCCGCCTTCGCCTCCACCTCGTCTTGCGACTTTTCCAAAATCTCACCGTGAAAATGTTCTCACACTGTTGATGTAACTTATTTTCGGAGCGAGTGTAATTGTTGTTTTTCAGTTGGCATTTTAACACCAAGAATCTCCTAACAGCGAAATGTGACAACTTTCACCTCCGAAGGCGAAAACAGCCTTGTGCCGGGGCCGCACGTGACCTCTTCAACCCTGCGAAGTGTGCTCGTTCGATGAGCTGCGGCTTCGAAGGCGGCAATCCCTCGCGAAATACGGTCTCGCACGGCGGACGCTGCGCCTTAAATCACTCCGGTCGTGTGCGCAGCTAACATACGAGGAAGGGAGAAGGTAATTGTGGGACCGGGATAGCGCTCTGGCTCCGCTGCGCCCCTTCGCTTGTCTTGTATGCGGGCGAGAAAGTGCTGCCACGAATAGGATAGCGGCGGTTTTCAGTTCCTTAATAATACAATTCAAAGTAGGCTTTCTGAATAACATAGAAGAACAGTATATTTTTTTAATTGAATGAAATCTTAAGATTTGGTTTTCGGGGCAAAACCTTAAAGGTCCCTTAAAACCTGCATTTCCGTCAAAAATATAGACATTGATTCTTTGCATCGATTTTTTTTTTAGCATTCCATAACGTATTGTACGAAAATAAGTGTGAAAGATAGTTCGATGAATATCGAAGAAATAATGATGTTTCTGGCTATAAATCTAATAAGCGCCATTCAATTTATAGAGTTCGAAAGCATATTAGTTTTAAATTAGTTTCAAGGTTGAATAATTCAATAATTCTTATCCAATTTATCTAATTCGTAATTCCGTTTCTGTTCTTTCTTCTGTTCTTGTTCAGTTATTTTTCAATCAGTATTATTATTCCACCTCCCTCGCCTGAGAAGCTTCTTTTTTGTTTCTGAGCTGCCAGCGCGCAGGAGGCAAATGGCGGCCGAGCGTGCACGTGACCGCTACTGTGCGAGGCGATGAGCTGTGACGCGACTCATAAAATGGAGGCGAAGAAAATGGGGCTGTTCTCTACCTCTTCGTCATGAGTCATCCGCTGGCAATTGTTTTCGCTTTTCAGTGCTTCGGAGAAAGTTGCCAGCCATTTGTTTCACCCATATCTCACGTCAAAGTTGAGGTCTGGGAGTGCAGCTTCCATTGTAGAAGATCGGTCTACTTCTTTCGGCGGACACGATTAGAAAAAGAAAATAGAAATTTGAAAATAAAGCCTTGAGTCGGAAGTAATTTATTTATTTTTATATGATTAAATGAGTCCTACCGCAATTGCAAATAGAGTAGTACATAGGAAATTCTTTGACAAGTGCCCCTGGAATATATATTTTAATTGTTAGAAATAGATATTGTTAGTGTAGTTTTCACTACAAGGAAAAACTATTGGGGAAACATGAACATATATTGAGCGCCGAAGTTTATTTCGGCTGTTTAAGACTCAGCTACTTATAAAACGTTTTTGTCACCGAGTAGACAGGGGGGTGAACCACTTTTCCGCAAGAGTAATACTTTTCAGAAATGTCAATTTACTGAATGATCCATCTACAAAATGAAAGAGATGGGGGAAATCTCAGCACACATTGTTTCTTGACTTTCATCTCGTCTGATACCTCTCGCAATAAGTAAAGGTCATTGCTCAACGCAGCGTTATGGGCAGTCTGACTCTTGTTCCTTCCTTGTTGTCTCATCATAATGGAACGAGATGGTTGCCGGGTAATAAAACAAGTACTTATTTGGTAGCAAACCGGCAGCGAATGAAATAACGCCTTTTAGCGGCTCTGAAGCTTGAGTGCTTTTATATTGCCTTCTTTCAAATTGTGAATGTTTTTATTATAATGTAACATTATTCTTTAATAATCAGAGACAATGTGAATGCATGCTTGAATTCTGTACGATGCAATGCATCTTTCAGGATATATCTGCCAGATTATGCGTCAGTTGTGTTGTTGGACAATGTGTTTTAACAGTAATTTGTTGATGTGGTCGAATACGGTGCAATTGTTGACAACCGCAGAGGAATTGTGTTATGGTCTTTGTTTTATTCGTATTAAAAACAATTAATGCATCAGGAAAAATCGAGGAAGACAAAATTAGCTACTGCTACTAAACCGCATAACCTACGATTTATTGGATTAAATAAATGAATATTGGATGATTGGATATTTTTTAATAGTACATTCTGATTGCAAACAGTTGTATTAATGGATGTTGGCGTACGTTGTCGGCGGTGAGTGTAGCGTTGTCTGTGTAGACTGCAGCGCGAGTGCCCCGTCACCCCGCCCTGTGATCCAAGGCCTTCCCAAAGCATCCTGCAGAGCTATAGCAGGGATTCTAATTCTGGCCTCGCCTGTGGGCGGCGCAGTTACAAAGGCGGGGCTGACGGTCGCCAAGCGCACGATGAGCAGATCGGGGGGCGTGGCGTGGCGGGGAGGGTTGAGCCGACCATTCAGCCGCCGATCAGTCAGCGAAGCGCAGACGAAAACATCGGCTTACAAAAGACTTCATTAAGTAATCCACTGGTAAAAAGGATATTTTTAAAGCCGCAAAACACATTATTGTAATAATAAGTAATTGCTGAAGTGTTACTTCAAACCTACACTACTATTATGTTGTTTTGTTTGTCTATTAATGCAGAAGAATTGACACGTGTTTGAAAAAAAACCTTTGTTTGCTCTCTATAACTCACGTGAATACCTTCTGAATTTTGTACTTTTCTTATCTCATTGTTAGTTTTGTAACATTTTTTTAAAAAATAAGTTCTGAAGTTTCAGCGAGAGTGATGGAAGGAATAAGAAAACTGCGATTTTGCGAAAATATGGAAGTGGAGATGTATTTAGAAGTTAAAATTCTACATTTGAATAAAAAAAATGAGTGAATGAATGTAGTACCAAAAAATAAGTCAAAATATGAAAAGTCACTAGTTTTAAAAATCATGATAAAAAGCATTCCAATAAAAATGATGATTCCAGTTAAGTTAACTAACCTGACTGGAATTATTGTTTTTTATTGGAATGTTTGATTTATTCAGTGCCCCCTAAGGTGTCACAATTAAAAAGATATGAATTTAAACATGAAGCATTGCCCATAAAAAGACCTGTGATTATTGATTTTTAGTTTGCTACATTTTAGGCGTTATTCTGCGCTTTTGTTGAGGAAAATACATCTCATTGTGTACTTCTTCTGAACTAAATGATTAGATGTTTCAAGTGACAAGCTTTTTACTTTCCGTATACGTACATACATACGGAGTAATATACCTAGTATAGGGAAAGTTATGTAATGCTGCGGAAAATCGATTTCGAGATTTTAACGGAAATACACGTTTTGGGGGTACCCTGACACCGAAAAAGTGTTTTTTTTTGTTTCAAAACGTCCGTCCGTCTGTCCGTCTATCTGTCTGTCTATCCGTCCGTCCGTCCGTCTTTGAACAACACTAGATTCTGTGTGAGTTGCTGCCGATATTGCTCCTAGCTGAATGTGGAAAGGTCACCGTGGATGGTGCGCGGGGCAGTTGAATGGGCCGGTGGTTTCGGCGTTCGCGCGTCGCGGGGCGGCGGGAGGGGCCGCATGCTGGGCGTCGGCGCGGCGCCGCGCTTGGCAGCCCGCCCGCCCATCAACGCGTGACAGATCGCCAGGGCCCCCAACCCCCGCCCCCACTCCATCTCCCAACGCCACGGAACACAGAAATTTGTATTTAAGTTTTTAATAGATGTACTATCGGCATATACTAGATAATAGGCCGTGTCAAAATACGGTTTGGGCCTACACACGGCGTGACAAAAAAAAAAACAACTGAGTTAAAAACTTCGTCAATTGTGGTACAGAAATTTGGCAATCGGCAACTAGCTTGGATTTTATCTTCGGAATAAGCAATAATATAAATGTTTCATTTTATTAACAGTACATATTGCTGAAATTTTACCATGACCCGATTATATATATATATATATATATATATATATATATATATATATATATATATATATATATCGTTCTCCCTGGATAATTGTTTATCCACAAATACCTCCAGTTCTTCCGTCATGAACTTAATCAGCATCATCGTTTCTCCCACCTACCATTGGGCTGTCGCTCGCCATCACCGTAGCCATTGTCAACGTATCCCCAGCGCTACTTGTCCCGCTCCACCGCCTCGGGAGCCGATTCCACGCTCACCGGCCCCGCCCCCTCCCGCCCACATACCCGTCCCAACCGGCGCGCGCGGAATGTGGCGAGTCGGGCTGTGACGCGGCGAAGCCGGGGCGGGGCCGAAGCGGGGGGGGCGGGGCGGGCGCGGGGGCGGGGCGGGCGAGGGAGCGCGTGTGCAATCTGAGACGCGATTTCTCCGCTGCGCCGCGCGGGGCGCGCGAACGCGACCTCTCCACCCACGGCCTCCTGCGCAGACGCACTCTTACTTTTGGGAAGCGGACTTGCGAGGGGGACATCACGAAGAGGGCAGTTGGACTGAATTGCTCTCGTGCAGTAAAGCAGGCTTTGCGTTTCTGGTCTCGTGTTGCATGTATTAAAAGCTCCTCGCTCCGTCTTTTCAGCAGAAACGACATTAAAGCTTTGGTGAGATTCATAAATTGAAGCCTTGTATATTAACTTCTTGTAGATAACCTGAATTATACATTGCATATTTATGCAATTATTTTGCGACAAAAAGAAAATATGGAGTTGAACGATATATATTCGTGAAATTTTATTTCATGTATTTACTGAGTTGGTGAACGATCTACAAACGCACGTACCACTTTTAAGTATTCGTTTTCCTTATAAATCCACAGCAACGCACAGGTTTGCTCTTCAGATACAGAGTTCGTGTAGGTCAGTGTCTTCATTTTGAATATCGGCAACCATTCCACGTTGACGATGTTACAAGCAGTTCCCTTTTCACATTTTAATTCTGAAACATCCACGAACGCGGAAAACAGTAAAGTTGAACTGTTGATGATAACCGTCGTACCCTACAGCCTGTGCGTTTAATCCGTGGAGCTGTTAGTGCTGTTTTTATGATGGAATAAGTAAACACGTACCCATTGGCCGGAGACCAAGCTTCAGCAGTACATGCATTACGTCGCCATAAACTAGACGGGCTGCTATCTGCCGGCGGAACAGCGACAACTGCCACAACCGGTCCCTCGCCCGCAGCTCGTCCATCTGGCTTAATTTGTCCCCGGAATAATTTCACGGAGGCGACTGGCCCCCGCCGAGACGCCTTCCTCCCGCCGCCCCCGCCCGCCCCCGCCCGACCGCGCCCGCCCCCGCCCCGCCCCGCCCTGCCTGCACTCGCTCACACGCTTAGTTCCGGGCGAGCGACCGGGTGCATACCGACTTGCATCCGTGGGCAACTTTTCCTAAGCCGTTACCTCCCCGCCCAAAAAGACAGCCCGACTACGTTCCTGTTCCGTTTTTCTCCGTATCGTAAGGATTGGAGTTCTCCGTGCTCTGCTTAGTATTATTTTGATCGATTATAATTGGTCCACTTCTTAAGTTTTCAAGAAAAAATGCGCTTTAGAGCACTACCAACTTGTAAAACCACTCTTAAAAGTTTGTGGAAACAAATCCTGAAATCACCCATTCCGAGTATCTTCTCACCCCCGCTGACTTAACATTACACCATTCCGATGATTATGCTGTGTTTATTTCTGTAAAGGTTTTCTCTGAACTGGTACGAGAACATCTACTTGCGATGTTTATGAATGGAAACTTAACAAAAATGTTTACTTCATTCCGAAACATGGGATGAACGAAACGAGATGCAGTGGGGTATGCCTTCTCAGATAACGAAACGTGTAAGGGGATGAGCTGGAAAGCGGGGGTGAGGGAAAACCACTGGCTTGAAAGTAACCTTGTTTAATAATGAAGAAATGAAAGAACTGAATGAAGTACTGAAGTAATGTTGGGTAGGAAATGGTGCGGTGTTTACGATGCTTCTATCATCGAAATCTATATGAGGTGTTGGCTCTCCATCGTAACTATTTATTCTTGCATAAAGCTTTTTCGGCCGCATTGCATATTATTACTATTATTATTTTTGTAGCACTGAAGAAGGCCGCAATGCGGCCGAAAACGCTTTATGCAAGAATAAATAGTTACGATGGAGGGCCAACACCTCATATAGATTTCGATGAAGTAATGTTATTTCCACCGTGGAGATGCAGTGAGGCGATTCCCGGGCGGCGGAGCGCGCCGTTAAATCTCCATCGACGCCGCAGCGCAAGAGGCTTAAGGCAGGCCCAAGGCAAACGCCCTGCTCGCGTCCGCTTCCTCATTTGACGGCTCACCTTTGCCTCCCGCCGCGCCCGCGTCGGCCGCTTGCGTGGCGGGATGTGGACGTGCGTGTGGATCGCCGAGCCGGATCCTTGAGGGGCTTTCTCTCGGGTATAAATACCGGAAGCGGTCGGAACGGTCTGAAAAGCGTAATATTAGATCTGAGAGCAGACATGATGTGAGCTATTTCAGTCAAGGTTTTGGAGAATGTCGTTGATACGAATGAATAGGGGGGGGGGATATGTAAACTTACTTAACTAAAACTAAGACTACCTGCACTTTTTGTTGCTGTAGGTCGTTCAATTCTTAACATTCTCTTTCGAAGATAACATGAACTTTGCTAAACGTCTGTTTAAATTCAACCCTTGAGCTAATTAGTACATATTTTCACTTGAATTTCCAGTCAGGCTTGTGTATTAACAGTCTTCAATTATACCTTCCTGCAACAGGTCTATCTGGAATAGCATTGTAATTGTCAAAACACATTTTCTGAAACGTAACTAATGATTGATGATTCTTTACATTAACTGTCATTCTCTGTTGTTTCATGACCATTTTCTGTAGAAATTCCATTGGGCGGGTTCAGGGTTTTTGGTCCAATAAATAACAGATTTTAAGTTTGCCGACGTTTTCGGAGTTTATTATAGCTCCATCT